>OZ026824.1:0-600000 GCA_964023185.1 Macaria liturata | reverse complement strand
AACATGTCGGTTTCCTCACGATGTTTTCCTTCACCGCTAAGCGAGTGCAAATCCACACATAACTAGAAAATACAAGTCATTGATGTAGGGTGGATTCGAACCAGGGTGCGTCTGGATGAAAAGCAGACACTGGAACCGCTGAGCCACACTCGCTTTTTTAAACTATGCTTACCTGTATGGTTTTTGAGAGCTTGATCGTGGTCAGTATTTTCAATCAGTGTAAACTGTATGCTAAAATTACTTTAAAAAAATAAATAAAACGTGAGTCCAAAAAATGTGTCAGAAAATATATAGAGCTACAACATTAAAACCAAAACATTTCAAATGTCTGTATATGGACTATTGAATAAAATATATGTGAGCAAAAAACATGATATGACGATTAAGTAATGACAAATTTTATTGATACGCTTGTGGTGCCTTTCCACCTTAAAATTTCGTTCCCCCGTTTACGATATCTTTTCCCTATTTATAAATGTATTACTCTGAGTTTAGTTTAGCATGTCACAGTTTCAGCACATAACCAACTAGAACGTGTCTACCCTATCGCGTCAACTACCTCTTAATAAATAGTCTCTCTAGTTTCTTAATAAAGAAAGGACCTTGGAATAATTTGAAGATATTGCAGCGTCTGCAAATATCTTTACAAGGAGAAACGGACTAAATAAGTGTAGACGCTCTCGCGCGTTTATTACATAAATAGAGATAGCTGTAGAATGTTTGCACTTGTATGTAAATCGGTACATTATACTTCCAGACAGATTAAAAAGCCAATCAAGCTACGAACTCGACTTACTGGGATGCTCTTACGCCATCATGAAAGTCAAGAAAAGATTTATAGTCTTAAATAAAAAAAATGTACACGCTCTTAGCGCAGCTAACTCAGGTGTTCTTACATGATCATGACAGTCAAGAAAAGTTAATTAAATTTAAAATGAATGAAATTGACATGATATTTTTGTATGCTCCCCCATAATGGATTTGTAGGTATGGAGGTGTTTGACTTTGTAAAAGTGACTAGCTGTTTTTTTTTATCAAGTTATGACCTCTAGAGTGGGCTAAATACTCTCAATAACAGATTTTGCAAGACTTTCTTACTTCTGAAGCCATCAGCACTCGCTACTCTTGGAAACAAAGGGAACACATGTAATATAATTTTTATTTCTGTAGTGACCTAGACACATTATTTCTACGTGCCGCCAACAAATTATCCTAGACACTCCATCCCGTGCGCTGACAGAGTGCTTTATGTCCTGCTACGTCACTATATTATCGGTGACAAAATGACCTGTCAGTATTTCAGCAATGACACAGTGACGATACATTGTTATTGTTATTATGTAACTATTCACAGGTACATGCTATGTTGACGTGTATGATATGCGTGCGACATTTAATACCAATAAGTTTAATAGCATATACTGTTGGACAATATCACAGAGCAATTAATAATACTTAAAGTTAGGAATCACTAAAACACTTACCTACTGCACTTATTAACTTCACTTCATCAGTCAGTCATCGGATCGTCTGCCAGTCCCCGAGGGGAGCTGGTAGGGCCTCATCGAGAGTAAATATCCTTAGAAGGGCAGGGCTCCGGGGCACTCTGACCCTGGGCAATTTGAAACACTTGAGTTGCTGTCCGGGCGGTGACGCTTGCGACGGACGGCGCAGCTCGACGTGTGGGCTGTGGGTGATGTGCCTGCTGTGGTAGGCGGCGGCGCTTTTTTTTCTCATAACATTTCCTGATGATATCTCGGAAATCTTTATAGCGTGCGTTGATTTGCTACTAGCGCCATCTAGTTTTGTTTTTACGCAACATCGGCAATTATAGGCTTCCTCTTGGACACGATGTATACTGTTAACTGTTTCTTTATGAGATGCAACTACTGTTATTGGTGTATATCGGCAGCTTCGTTTGAGAGCCAGTTCTATTCTAGTCCAGATGCATCTAAGACTACAGTAGGTAATGCTTGTGTGGTTGCTGGTTTAGTGTCCTAGTGATCAGACACTTGTCTGGTCATGGTAAAAACACATTATCATGTTCTCATTATTCTTCATCAGTTATACAATGAGTCTTTTCTTTAAAACAAGCATATTTTCATAGAAATAGGGACCAAAGAATTGCTGTAAATCTCTAACCCTCTAGGTCACTTGCATATTCTAATCAAATGCTGGTCGAGCCGGCACAGACTCTTCATTTCGACACTAGTAACACTCTTTCTGCGTATCTTTCCACGGGCAACACCACTACCATTACCATTTCTATGAGCGTTGTATTGTTAGCGCTATTACATCCAAGTTATCGCGCCGTTATTATGCGCTCGTTGTTTTTCACCCGGGAATATAAGCGTCCCTTGTATTCCCGTCTTGGGCCATTTCGCGCAATGTTTATATTACCTCCCGAGGCCGTGTGAGGTAATGTCCCCTATTGTACACAGGCAACACTAAGCTCGGCGTTTTTACTTTTTCAACAAAGAGAGTATCGTCCCGGCCTTTGTTTAAATCCGGTCCCAATTTCTTTTATTGCCCAACAACAGAACTTAGTGTTCTGTACAGTTTCCGCCTCGCCGATTCCGCGCAGAACGCTCGGGGATCTGGACTAATGTGCTTTTAAATTTTATGGCGGTGGATTTAAATTTATCTTATAAATTATCATGTAATATGTAATGGCAGCACAAAATGTTTCTCAATATTAGGGTAGTTTCAGATACCGACTATCTTCAACCCCCTAATAGGAAATCTGTCAATTTGCTCCTAATGCCGTGTTTCTACAAATTAGTAGGAGTTCCCATTTCTATTCTAGTTCATAAAAACTCCACCTTTGACCACAGGATTGCATTAAAGACTATCCACATTTCGAGTGACTGAGTGATGCCTGAACTATCGGTAAAAAAACACATATAATTTCAACAAACATGGTCCCAAAAACAACCCAAGCGACTCTTAAAGGCAATAAAGTAATCAAATGAAGCCGGCCGGCCTGAGTACCTGCGTCAAATTGATAAATATTTTTCTCTTTAATCAAGCGTGTAAATTGCGAACATAGCGCGAGTAATGAATCCCCCCCCCCCCCCCCCTACCCGCTGGGCAGAACGGGGGATGACTGGAAAAGCAGGGAAGTTTTTAACTAGATTATGATTGAAAGAACAAGTTACGATCAACTACGGGCAGACCGTGGGTTTGCTTGTGACATTATGTAATAAAAAGTAAAAGTAGTAGTCTACGTCATTATTGGTACTCTGAGTAGAGCTTGGATCTAACCTACAAATTATTTTGATGTTAATTAGGAACAAATGGTGGAGCATAAACATTCCGAGTGTTATTATTTCTACTAAATGAGTTATAATAAGCTCATGTTACTGTATAATCTAATCAAAATAGAAACTAGTGACAAGAGTACGAATCATATAGTAACTGGACTATCAATATACTGGAAAATACGAGTTATAGACTCTTATCTTGATATTAAAAGTCAAACGAGGCCATTTAAAAATAAATACATAGAAACTTTTATCGGATAAGCTCGTTCTGAGACGCCGCTTTGTAGTGACGTCATTATACAGCCGTTTCTTTGAGTGTTCTAGCTAATTATACGTATTATATGTATATAACTTATTTTTTGCACCTATAATTAATACTGAATCATAATTTATTCAACGGTAAGTGATCACAAAGATTAATCAATTAATACTCATTAAGAGATTAATAGAGCATGCTCGCCAAGTAAAATTCTCAAACATTACGCTCAATCAATTACGCTTTAAAAATCATAAAAATGAGCTATTTTGTCAAGTGCTAAGCCCGCACAATGATTGTTTAACTTGAACTTTTTATTGAAAAATGAGCGAAAATAATCGCGATCGGCAGGATTCCAAACCGCGTATTTCTGATTTCAGCCAGAACGCCTGAACCTCTCGGCTACGGTCTACTAACTACCAGGCGCGAAAAAGGTCGTGATTATTCTATATTATTATTTATTATATTATTATTATATATTCGTTCATTTTTCGATAAAAAGTTTAATCATAACATTATTTATCATAACAATACAAAAGCGGACGCCCGCGGCTTCGCTCGCATTATTTCAGGATAAGTAGCCTATGACACTCCTAAGACCTCATACTACCTACATACCAAAAATCATTAAATAAACAGATTAAGAGAGACACAGATTAACAGACCAGGAGACATTATTTTTAAAAATAGTTGGAACCTGCACTGCTATCAATTCGAAATATCTCCAAACATATTTTTTTTTTTATTTCTAATGTTCACATTTTCGACCATCTTCAGCTTTATTGTATGTAGATATAGATTCTAATTCCATCGAGCCATAGAGTCGACAAGCATCACGTCCTCAGTGCTGAATAGCCGGAACTTGGCAAGCATTTACACTGACGCAACAGCTAGAGGTACCGAGTATTTCCGCCACTGAATTTGCAATTCCGGTAGATATTATGTGAGAGACGGCGCGCCGGTAGTGCACCCGGTTGGGAAATGGTCGCTAGATATGATCGCTTGCTGAGTCGGCGGCCTGACTTGCATCGGGATAGACGGTCAGCATTCAACGTTATTGTCATACTTCAATGGCTGCTCATTGAAGTTCTTTCATCGTGCGAACAGCCAAACTGTGGAACTCCTTGCCCGAATCTCTATTCCTCTTGAACTATAATTTATCGGTCTTTAAGTCGAGAGTAAACTGGTTTCTTCTAGGCAAGCGCGCTAGATCGTAGATTATAACGTTGCTCAACATCAGGCAAGTTTTAGTCAAGCGTGAGCCTATCGCATGTAAAAAAAGTTTCCTTAAATCGTTTTACTTAGTCATAGTACAATAGCAAAACTACTAGAGTTGGCCACTCTTATACGCACTTACTATGTAGGAACATAATTTACACATAAATATCCAGAAATCCAACATCGAAAGATTATGTGTGGACTAAGCTCATAAACAATAACATTTATAAATGTGTTTTTGAAATTCTTGAAAACAAAGCCAGCTACCAGCTACTAATATTCAATGTTTCAGGAAACTCCGTGTAAATTTAATGGAAAATTATTTAAAAACTTTATTAAAAACTCTGCCCTTATATTTAAAGGTTTTGGTTTTTAGTGTTGTACCTATTTTAAGTTAATGTTGATGTTTTTTTTCTCATATTTATTCCTTTCCATCCAATGGTTGCCTGGAAGAGATTGCTTTTAGCAATAAGGCCGCCACTTGTGGCACTAGTAAAAGTATTATTTTTTTCTTCTTTCTTTGTAATTATTATCGTGTGTTGCAATAAAGAATTTTCTATCTATTCTATCTATGTTTTGAATTATGTATGGACTGAAGGTCTGAAATAAATGTTTTTTTTAAGGTGATAATCAAAATGTTTAATTCTTTTTTTATGACATCAATATAACAAAATGATGGTGTAGTCCTTAACTTTTTAATGCATAAAAGCATGTTGTAGGCGCACGCTCACTAAAAGCGCTGTAAAAATGACCACGTCACATATTTTCCAGTTTTACCGTAGGTGCTATCTCGTGAAACGTGTCACGTTTGCGTATTATGTTTATTGCAAGGGTCGCATCGCATCTGCGCTATGGAAATCACTCGATCCATATTTATGGCATGCGAGTCAAATGCGATGTTATTTCTAGAAATATTGGCTGAAAATCACGACAGCCTTCAACCCTTGCTGGGCTTACTGGAGCGTGGATAATATCACCGCAGAATGACTGAATAACATGCCGACTGCGACATACCGATCGACTGGCTTGTGGGAGCCTCAACAAGTTATAGTATTCGTATAAAATAATTGAAAAGGAAAACTTTAACTCGTATTATTTAGATGCCCACAACCAAACCACGTACCTCCTAAACTATTTTACTGTATCTCGAGAACCGATGGCTTCTCCTTGCTGGTGAAAAATAATTTAATACATAGCGTTTATTAAATAGATATATTAAAGACAATCGGTAAATGTAACAATCGCATGATAAGTTATTTCTATTATTTTCTGAATCACGAGAGCAGTAAATAAGTGCCTGTGCTGCTAATAAATATCACGCTGTCAACAAATATGACGCATTGTTGTAATTAGAGGCGTAATACGCTCTCCGACGCGGCGGGTCACGACGTACGACATAAAGCTTTGAGCTATTTTCCGCTAGCAAAGTATCGAATTTTGTTTTTCTAGTTTTTACCCTTAGAGATGGAGTAAACTACGGCAACGATAATCCGACAGCGGTCTTCGACTGTGGCAGAGCCGCTCTCGGAACAGCCAATTACTAGCCAACAGATTTGCTCTTATATTTTCTGTTTGCTTGGTCGAGTCTCACGGCCGTCAACCGACCGGCACCTGGCCGTCATCCACCCGTCACTCGGGCGTCAACTAGCCGACAGTTTGGCGCGTGGTGCGGCGTCGACCGTCTACCGCAACACAATATGTACCAGAGTAGCAGTTTTGGGGCTTGATTGTTCTCGCCGCAGATTGACGTGACGTGTGTGACGTTTTAGAATTGTACATGTTGGGATTTACCGGTGTTATTATTTGATTAGTGGTTTGAACTTTAATAAAGAAGTATTCATTTATTAAATCTCAAATTAATAAATTAATCTCTAGTAACCTTGGCAACATACATATGTAAGATGTTATTGTTCTTGCAAACGTATACTCCTAATATTAAAAAAAGCTTTATTCAAGAACTCTCAAACTAATAAGTTTTATTACTAACTAGTGAGTGCTCACGACTTCTCTCGCATTAAGAAGTAAAACTTGCATCCCCTATTTCAGTCCTTTAAAAGTGGAATTTCCAAAAATCCTTTCTTAACGGGTGCCTACGTCATAACATTCCAAATTTCAGCCTAATCCGACCAGTGGTTTGGGCTGTGCGTTGATAGATCACTATATCAGTCAATCTTCACCTTTGATTTTTATATATTTAGACTAGCAGGTGCTCGCGAATTCGTTCGCATTAAGAAGTAAAACTTGCATCCCCTATTTCATCCCGTTAAAAGTGGCATTTCCAAAAGTCTTTACTTAGCGGATGCCTACGCCTTCGTCATAACATCTACCTGCATGCCAAAATTTCAGCCCTATCCGTCCAGTGGTTAGGGCTATGCGTTGCTAAATCACTATGTCAGTCAGTCAGTCTAAAAATCTATACCGTCAAACATTTTCTAAAACTGCAACAATTTAAAATTTTATCGACAGCTTTAGTTATATCTATAAGACGCAGAGTGATCTTATATTATTTTGTTGACTAATTAATAATGGAAAATAATAACACATTGTAAGATTGAATAGCTGGTGGCTTGATCTACCTACTCTGCCTACTGTTACTACCAGGTTGACGTGGGAACGTATATTATACATACATATATACATACAGACAGACACGGGCGCGGTAATAGAATTCCAACAAGTTGGCCATGCTTGCAGAGAAGCGGAAACTGAGAAATGCTAATGTTACATTACAATAAATACACTTCACTTCACGGAACCCGCTCCGAATATGTTTATTGTGGTTTGTATGTATGCTCAGCTGTGGATTTATATGTGGTGCTATGCCAACTGATAGTTTCAGCTTAAGTTTAACTCAGGGAGCAACACCTCCTATTTTGGATGTCAGTTAAAACCAGAAAACGTTTAAAACCCGGTTTACAAAAAAGAAAAAAAAGCGTTCTATATAATTTAATTTATATACATATATGTATGTTTGTTACCGTAAAACTCCATCGTTTAAAAACTGGTTTGGAATGTTTTTTTTTTCATAACAATGTTTTATGCCTACAGTTTAGATTAAAAATAGATAGTTATTCATCAAACAATTTAACTAACGGGCATTCTAATAAACACGCGTGATGCAATGGGGTTCTGACTTCAGTTGGAGTAGTAGATATATTAGAAAAACCGCTCACCAACATTATTTAAAGCAAAGAGTTGTTTACGAATGTACAGCTATGAAAGCACGGCGTCGCGAAGTCACAAAGCATTTCGAGCCTCCAGCCGACAAGAACCTCATTTCCATCTTCCATCCCTCTCTCACAAACCAAAAAACCTGCCTTCTCTTTCCCTCACGAGTTTTAGACTTGACGAGATTGTGAATAGCGTCTTTAAGGTTTCATCGTAACGGAAACCCAATTAGGTGTGTTGCCAATTTTTTCGCAATGAATTGCGAATTTGCACGCTCCGAATATTTGTACGCGAGAGAAATGGGGGCGCATTAAAGTTGTTACGCGGGGCGGGGGTTACATGCCTCACATACCGACCTCACGCAGAGCACAGAACACACTTGTTGTAGATATAGATATCTATCTTCTATACATATATTAGATGAAGAGGGTCGAAACTCTGAACATTGAACAAATTTAAAAAAAATGTTTGGATATTCGTCAAATTGATAGCAGAACATGTTCCAACAATTTCTCGAAATTTTGTCTGTTTATCTGGTTATTTGTGTCTCTGTTTGTCTGTTTAATTAAATGCTCAGCTTATAACTCTCGTCACCAGAATTACCACTCAACTAACTTATTTGCCTCATTGCTGTATTTGCTTTAGAGAACCAATAAATCAATTCTACTGACTCTTCGTCATGATAAATACGACAAAGAATAAGTAAACCACTTAACTGCAGGTCTCCCTTTACTTATTTATTTAGAGCCATGATTTTCTAGTTGGCTCAGAACGGACTGGAAAAATACTATAAAATACTATACTATACTATAACACAGGATATACAAATTTAATGCATATTTGTATAACGTACATATAAGCTATCAAGTGTTTGATAGCTTAAACGCTACATTGAAATAACCTATGCTGACATTTAATTAAATGTAAAGGCATCCCGCTGGCGGTTTCAGAAAATGCAATAATTGTACGTGTAATGTTACCGCGTGCGCTGAACTTTTCAAATTAATTCCGTTGAAGCATCGCCAAGCGGCCAGCATTGGCCAACAAACTCATGTAAGCGTTGGCTGTTTTCGCCAATATTGGCCAAACACGCGCCAACAGCGCCACTCACTTCAATATTGAGTCTCATAACCTCGCCGGAACAGGGAAAAAGCTGAATGCAAACTATTTCTGGCGAAAATGTTATTACAGGATATATAACGTGAAAATATTTGGGGAGCGACGTGGCGAAGGTGTATTGTCAAAATTCAATAACCGGTGTCGGGTCGGTGCCGGGTCTGTGCAGGGTTTGTGCTGGGTCTGTGCAGGGTCTGTGCCGGGTCGGCGCCGCACGGCGTCTGTTTGCCAGCCACTCGTGTCTCTACATTCTTGGGTCTTGAGTTGTTACGTTATTTCGAGGATGCGATGATTTTGGTACCGCTGGCTTTATATTTTATAAGACACTGGATGATTTATACTTAGATATTATGGATCGATTTATCACCAGTTTTTCGTGTGTAAATTGAATTTTCGTGGATTGAAATAATTTTGTAGAGTGCCAAAAAGTGCAGTGGCTACATACATTATACATTCCGTAACATAGTAAAATCAACAACATTTACATTACAATGTTCAAGATAACACTTTATGTACATACATATGTACATATTACATAAAATCAGACCATTCATAGCATGATGTTCGCGGAGGCCTGGATCGATCGTTGCGGCAAATACTTAGATTTTCTATTCTAATAAAATCTCGACACCAGATTTCACTCACACAAACTCTCCACCACTGACGTCCCGCAACACTGATAAAACATTGGCTGCCTCTTCATCCGTTACGTTTCGTTTCAAGGAATTAGAAGAGTATCCTGATACGTTCCTATTTTCCTTATTGCGCGTCCTCGCGGGTGTTTGAATGGAAGTGATTCCGTATTATGTGGGACACTGCTGGCTTCTGGCCTATCAATAAACGTCATGTTACTGAAATATGACCAAGATACTGGTAACACACTACTCATACCTTTGAACTTTCTGGTGACCCCGTTAGCGCAATGGGATACCTAAACCCTTGTAACTAGTGGTAATCTTCTATCTCAATATATAAAACTCAAAGGTGACTGACTGACTGATATAGTTATCTATCAACGCACAGCCCAAACCACTGGACGGATTGGGCTGAAATTTGAAATGAAGGTAGATGTTATGACGTAGGCATACGCTAAGAAAGGATTTTTGGAAATGCCACTTTTAAAGGGGTGAAATAGGGGTTGCAAGTTTTACTTCTTAATGCGAGCGAAGCCGCGAGCACCCACTAGTTTGGAATAAAATAACAGAGTTCATTTGTTTATTAAACCGTTTAATAAGAGACTAACAGAGTCTCCTTAGTTATAACATTAAGTTTTTCCACTTTTAAAGTATTAAGTATCTTGTAAAGAATTTGATTAAAAATAAAACAAAATATTAATTTATGTCATGATTGTGTTAAAATGCCATCCAATACAACAAACCTACTTTACTTCTATAAGTCGACCAGCACACACAGTCATACCGTCACAGGTCATTGTCAGCCCGAGGGGGTGCGGGGCGGGGTATTATTAGCTGCGCAGCGAATGATGAAATTCCAGCTCGCTCAAATGAATTGTTCAGCAAACGCGCCAATGGAGACTCTCGCCACCGCTACTCAATATAGCATGGACTATATAAAACTGTTAACTGCATCGTGTACCAGATTTTGGTAAGTTGAGAGAATTGGATATCTCAAAGATTGATTCATCGTAAATTTTAAAAGCTATTTATGGTCTCTTGTGTAAAAAATTATGTAAAAGATGCCTGGGAAGGGTACTGGTTCATCACAAACACAGATTGCTTATGGATCTAGCGTGATGCGTCAAAAATTCG
Organism: Macaria liturata; assembly: GCA_964023185.1. NCBI lineage: Eukaryota > Metazoa > Arthropoda > Insecta > Lepidoptera > Geometridae > Macaria > Macaria liturata. The sequence continues at coordinate 589,210 of OZ026824.1, read as the reverse complement.
ATCAGGTCGAGTAATATGTCGAATATACCGACGTTGCTTTTATGTTACCTTAATAATCGTTTTCTTAATTTATTTTATATTATTTAATTGTTAATTTAATGGCTCTTGCCTAGTGGCGGTTTGAAAACTCTAGACACCTGGATTGGTCACAATCATATTGACTTAGTTACTTGCGCTTTCGGCAAAATTACCTCACAATGGATAGCCAAGGAGAAGAAATTATATAAGAAACAAAATAAGATAAATAAGATAAACAATTTATTAATAATTTGTACAATTACATGTCAATTACATGTCATAAATAAGAGAATACGTTCTTTAAGGCTATATACTATATGGCAGAGATCGCTCTCTTCATGCAAACCTAGTTCCATTTTTTTTTTAATTACTCACACAGTTTCTCTGAATTCCGATCATGTATTTTAAAATTCAATAAAATCTAACGCTTAAATTGTGCAATTGTTATCCAATATTAGTCGGATGCCGAACATTTATAAATTGAAGCAATGAAAGTACACTCGAGGTAGATTGCTCTCTGTTTAGAATATTTGAAAAATCCAATAACAGAGCTAAATCTGTTAAATATTCAGACGCTCGCCTTTTAAAAATATTAAAGCTTTTAAAAGTAATTAAATTACGGCGGGAATTAAATTGCTATTTCGGTGTCGTCATCGCTCGTAATAGAAGGATAACTGAACAAATTAAACGTAGACCCGTAAACGTAGTCTCTGTGACTGCGCGGGGGTTCGGGGTTAAGTTAAAATACATACTAGAAATATCCATATGAATATTTGATTAAATACATTATATACATAAGAGAAACAAGAAACGAACAACATGAAGACTCAAACAATACCGATCAGAAAGATTATCCACAAAATCAATTGCATAAAATTACAAAAAGATTTTAAAAATATATTTTTAAAATAAAATAAAATGAGAAATAAAAGAGAGTGCAAAACTTTAGTGTCAATTTTTTTTAAATAGTTTCGAACGTGGTCAGATTATCGTTTAAGTTATTTCTTTCATAGTGTATTCATAGTATTATTGTGTTTTGGCGTAGCGTTAAAGTACGTTATAGTCAGTTGTAGTATAATGTAACGTGACCACACGCTCTTTGGCATGTTAACACCAAGGACATCGCACCCAATAACAGACACCTAATTAAAACGAAAAAAAAAAACTAAATCATGATGCAAAGAAGTTTATAAAGCCGCCCTAAGGGCCTCTAACATGGCCTAACGACCACCGTACTAGTCATGTCATACAGCATAATTATTCTGGACGAGAAAGGCCGTCAATGATTCTCTAGAAATTCATAGTATACCAAAAATGAATATAAAATTGATGGAAACATTACTGCAAATTTAGTTGTAATAGCCGGCTAGCACTTACGTCAATAATTATGTCAAAAAATTAGCTCGACAAGTTTCGGAAAACTGATGTTTCCATCATCAATTTAATCATGCCTTACGGGAACTATAATACAGTGATTACTTCAAATTTGTGTTCATTATTGGTATAATATAAAGTTCTAGAAAATAATTGATCTTTCAACAACGTAAAGGCTATATAAAGCTATATTACTCTAGATTAGGTTCTTTACAACTTGTAGTAAAGTGCAAGCAATATACTGACGCTGCTGTAATAATTTTACGTCCGGATTGGATATAATGTTCCAAACTATTAATTTTACGAATCTATCGCCGGATTAAGGGATCGCTTTTACTACCGTCTGACGCCGAAATCTTACATAATTATATCAATGTATCTACAAACACGTATATGTATGTTCAAAGTATCAATCAAGTATAACTACGTGTCAACCGATCTCTTGACTTATAATGTTTCGGGGGCTTCTACCTCCTACTTACAACCACAATTGTATTTTAGCTATCGCCAACTAGAAAGAGGAGATTTCAATCGATCTTTTGACTTATAAATATGTGAATAGTTTACACAAACTAGTTGGCGGTAACTTTAATACATATGTGGTAACTTCCTTTTTCTACAAGAGATAGGCTCACGCTTGACTACAACTTGCCTGATGTTAAGCAACGTCGTAATCTACGATCTTGCGCGCCTACCTAAAAGAAACTGGTTCTTTATAGTACGAGAATTGAACAAAAGTCTAGCAAGGCGGATTTATTTAGCCACGCCATGCCATGCCTCACGCCAAATCACACCACACGCTAAACCATGCGTCTTCTACTATATCGGTGACGCACAGTATCGTGACGACACTGATTTATTTCGCCGATTCGCATAATAACCTTTTATTTCCTCTTCGAGAAAAAATAATAAAAGTCGTCGATTCGCGGATTTATTATATGCCAACGAGGATTTATGTCGCTAGTCGGGGCGGGAGGGATAAGTGACGTCAAAGCTCCGTAACTCTTTATAACTATAGCTACACTGCCTATATAGATGCTTTGATTGAGCTGAAAGTCACATCATGAGCATGGCCTAAATGTCAGTCACATGTCAAGTTGTGCGGTGGTCTTCACTGCTTGAAGGTAGCGAGTGGTGTGGTCCCACAGGCCGGCAGGGGTGCGGGGGTGCGGGCGGTGCGCGGCGGCGCGGTTGCGTCAGTCACCAGCGAACCACGGCACGCGTCACGTCTCTTTTGCCACGACCAGCGATTTTGCGAAGTAAAATCAGCGCTATGTGCAGCTCTCTCACTTCAAACCGGACTCTTTGCACATGGTTTCGTGTTTATTAAAGCTTTGCGTGACAAACGATAACTAATATGATTTAAAGAAAACTTTACACAGACTTTTTAAGAGTGAGAAGTGTTAGATTTGAGATTCATGTAGCCCTGAAGAAACAATAACTGTGTATTGTGTTTTATCTCGTGGATGCTGAAGGCCAGGATCTTCGCGGCTGCTCTTATGTTGAACGGTATGTCAATTAACTATTAAATCAATCATAAAAATAATGTTGGTATTCAAGAGATTGTTGTCTTGAGATTGGCAGTGGATTAAAACTAATGACTTTTTGATGTTATTGATGTAGAGACCTACTTAATGTAAGCCGTATAGATTACTTATTGTAAACCTACGCACCTAATCCAAATTGTATTTAAACAGATTAATATAAAACAAGTATAAATTGACCTACGCAGCGGTTAAAAGTAATTCAGTTGAGATAACAATTTTATTTCGTAAATACTTTCAATGCGTAGACTTCGTAGCACTGCTACGACCGATTTGTGCTGCTAAGCAATGTTACAAGCTAAGACTAATATTCATAGAACTGTTTTTCAATTTACAAAAGGTTTTGCGTTAATACAGGAATTAATCTATCTCCTCGCTAAATTATATCCAAATCGGTGCATACACACTCTTGTATTTAATTTCACTTTTCTATTTTAGAGTGATAAAGTGAGATCACAATTGATTTTATGACTTATAAGTTTTTATCAAATTATCTCTCTAATATTTAAGAATCATTTACAAAATGTTCTCAATTTCGTTGAAAAACGTATACAAGGCATATAAAGTTTTATACAATTACTCAACGTTTATATCTAAATTCTTGATTAAAATTGTATAGGTAACTATTTTAAGTTACCAATCTGGATTTAAACTTAGACATTCGCAAATACTGATTTTGTAAAAATAAAATAAGCCTATTTTAATGGCTAGTTGTTTTAGTTGAAGCAAATAAAAAATATTTAATATCTCTTACATTATATTCATGAATGTACTCAGATTCATAATACGAGTAAATGTTTTGCATACGAATTTCGAAGAAAAGAAAATATTATATTACTCATATATTGCTATAATTATCCTTCTTTTTAGAAGTCGGTTATTGTGTATGAACTTTATGTCAAAATTAAGATAGAACTAGTGGCTACCTGCGGCTTTGCTGGTCATGTATAATGATAAAATGTAGCCAACTTAAAAGTACGAGTACAACCATATCGTAAATTACGTGGATGCGTCACTACGCAGCAGCATGAAAGAGGAACAAACGGACAGACTAAAAAACACTTTCAATTTGACGAGTAAAAATGGGTTAATTTAGTGAAAAAAAATTTACAAAGAAATGTTATACAATAAATTAAAACTTAATGGAGACTTTCGCTTTACAATCCTACATTCTTAATGGACTACGGTCCTTATCTTCTTTACATAATAGCCGTGCATGAGTTTGCATAAGCGTTGTTCCTCTTTGCGAGAGCATTGAAATTATTTTAAATTTAAATCAAGTAATCAATTGAATACCCATCCTAGTTAACAAAAATGGAAATGAAAGAGTCAAAAGCATGAAATAGTATATATAATAGTAAATGCTTGTATTTCAATATTGTCACTTTCACTCTATCTGCAGATTACATACCTAAATCCATTCTAACAAAGGGTTTAGTAACAAGTTACATCAAGCAACGGCCATGGGTATGAGAATTAATTAATGGTCCGCCCTCGCTCACTAGCGCCCGTATTAGTGTAATGTAGTGAAACAATTATTGGTTATTATTGTTTCCAAATTTATTTTGTAGAAAAAAATTGACGAAACCAATTTGGAATGTGTTTTTTTTTTTACATAGGTAGGCTCTCGCTTGACTACAACTTGATTCCCCCTAATTTTATTAATTAAGGTTGTGAATGTGACTTGACATGTTGGCAATAAATGATTTCATTTCATTGGCTATTGGTGGCTAGTGGTCACTTCTAGGTCTAACTCGCGTTTTCAACTTTTTTTTTCCTTTTTTACATGAGATAGGCTCACGCTTGACTAGAACTTGCCTGATGTTAATCAACGTTATAATCTACGATCTAGCGCGCTTACTTAGAAGTCTTTTTCATAGTGTTCAAAGTCTTCCAGTCCACTTATCGTTAGATCCAACCACTAATTTTAGAATCCATTGTAAAAGCTTGCAGTATCACCGATAAACATTGATGTTATGTTTCTTTGCCTCGAAATAAAAAAAAATGTGATGTAACACAAAAGTGATGGTCAATATAATTGCAACTGTATATATATATATATTATTATATAATATTATGTATAACTGTATATATTATTTTTATCGATTGATCCAAGCAGTCGCGCTGTCAATCATGCGTGATTATGCTCCCTCTTTTCCAAATTAGTTCGTTCATAAAACCTATATGATGGTTGGGTGGATGGACATTAGAAAAAGAAATTAACTAACATGTTATTTCTTATCAAAGAGATATCTTACTTTTACCAGTTATATATGATGATAGCAGGTAAAAGTTAGATATCTCCTTAGAAATCCTTCGCATTGAATTTGCGATTAAATGCAGTTTAATATTATCATACCTAACACAAAGCAGAAATTTTAATAATTTTAGCGTTTATTATTCTATCACCCCGTAACGAAGCAGTATATCACTGTAATTTTTAACATTACGGTACTAATAAAGGGTTCAAATAGTAACATTAGCTACTTTTAATCCTTTAACAAACCGAGCAAAACCAAATACATCTACTAGTAACTTACATTAGCAAGCTGACAAAATCCTGTCTCAGCTCCATATAAATCCAGTCGGTTTAACTTGTGTCGCCCTAGGCGCGCTCTCGGAACATCAATCAGCGGCAACATCAATCACACCACTACCTGTACTCATGTTCTCTGAGCATCAAGCATTTTATTGAAAAATGTTTAGAGAGGTTAGTAATGTAGTATTACATGTATAGAATTAGAGTTAGTGGTAACTTACGCATTAACTTTTAAATTAGGTAGTTCTGAGGTCTTAAGAGTGGCATAGGCTGCTTTTTATTCCGAAATAATGCAAGTGAAGCCGAGTGCGTCCACTAGTAGATAAATATGCGCCTAAAGGACACATGACTAAGCATTTTTACATATTTTAAATGTCATCCTTCAGCGTGTAAGGATCTAGGTTTTACAAATCTAGGCCAAATATATAATGCGCCTTAGTAAGCACATACCTACCCGTATTATATTAAACTCTGCCTACATGTCTCCCCTATATAATTATATTATCGTCGTTAATTATTGATCTCAGTCTAATTTAATATACGATATACCTATATAAAATAGATAATTAGATATATGTATATTAGGGACTGGATGAAAGAGCTATTAGAATCTAGTATGTACTTTTTAACAATATTAATTAACAACCATACTTTGACATACCATTTATACTGCCGTATTGTTATGAATAAAAATAAGAATTTTAAATTCATCTACTTGTTTATAACAAGACACCAATTAAATTAATTAAAATCGCATATAAATTATCAATTATGAGAAACCCAATCAGTGTTTTCCAAGTAAATTATTTAAGTGAGAGTTTGAACACATTATGTACACGAGATACCTACTTATGTAGACTTTAATTAATTAAGAAGTACAGTGTATGTAATTTGACACGCCCTATACGTTGCATTGATGTAATATGTATTAGTGTAGTGTGCTCTTATATAATTATCTTAGTTTAGTTTATTTGCCTTAATATCTACAAGTATGTCTAATTTTAAATTGCTCCTCTTTGTATCCGTCTCATCTTGTATGTTTGATTGCCTGCCTTCTTGTACGTGCGTGACGTCACAGCCAGTCCCAACGGAAGACCAGCGCTGGGTGCTTCCACACAACCAGCATTATGCTGAGTTGGGGCTGTGTTGGGGCAGATTTTATGTTTGTTTATTTAGGTATCTAAACACGTGTGCTAAAATAGGTATATGTTTCTATGTTTTTTGTGCGCGGTTTGTTTAGTAACTATGCACAAATGAAATGGATATTATTATTTCATTAACATAATTAGAAACTAACGTTTTATTTCAACAGTATATGCAGATCATGAAACAGTTTAAGGACTTCCAGAATCGGTGTACTATTTATTGCTACTTATATGGGACTAGTGGGTGGTCGCGGCTTTACTCGCATTAATAAAAAAAAACTTGCACCCCCAATTTTACCTCTTTAAAAGTGGTATTTCCAAAATTCCTTTCTTAGCGGTTGCCTACGTCATAACATCTAACTGCATGCCGAGTTTCAGCCCGATTCGTCCAAAGGTTTGAGCTGTGCGTTGATAAATCACTATGAGAGTCAGTCAGTCCGTCTTTTGAGTTTTATATTTTTAGAATCGACTTACCTCGACTCGACTTAACCTCGCATTTCTGAATGATACACGTACTTATAGATATTTAAAGAATTGAACTGTCATTTGTATAATTTATTCTCATAGAACTAAAAGCTTGCTTATCGCTGGTACTTCAGAATTGTATATAATACAGGGTGGACTTGAATTCGATAGTAGTGGATATAAAAAATAACTTGCAAGATTTGTAAACATACGTACAAGGCAAGTTACATATACATTCTTGTTTATTACTCTTAGTCTACGATATCACTTAATTACGGTATGTAATATGACCCTGTTTTTATTGTTTAGATTGCATACAATTGTAGGCTATCAAACACGTATTGTTAGTGTTAGTTTTTACGGAATTCACGTATGTCTCATAAAAAGTAATCATCTATCTTAGCTTCATAATTATCATTTAGAAACCACCGAGTGACAAGCAAATCGTGCTCCCGATAGCAGACTAACAGATAATGCAGAAAGCGAGAATGCTCACCCCCTTAGACAAGAGGCGTATTTTAGTGAGCGAACTGACGCAAACTTATGGAGTAGAAGGAACAATATACGGGAGTGACGTAAGAATCCCCCCTGCGGAGCGCATCGTGATGCAGATCCCATACATCTTTCTTTTCCATAAGTATGCGTCAGTCCTTACGCTCACTTAAATACGCCTCTTGTCTAAGGGGGCCGTTCCACTTAAATGGCCATCCCAATATTCAAATAAGATACGTTTGTTAGTAAATAAAGAAAGGTAATACACATTATGATGATGTTAAAAGTCCCTTTGGAAGTCGTCAGAAAAAGTATGCGATACCCACTCAGTCGTGTGGCTTAATAACACTAAGCCTGTAAGTGGTCTATAAGCCTCCAACAATACAGTTTGCCACTCGTTGTGGTGCCGCGTCGCTTCACTTTAGTTGGGAGAAAAAATATACGTAAATTCCCATAGCGTTGATTTAAATCAGTAATTCGGGGTAAATGTTGCACTGTTTTTTTTACGAAATATCATATTAAACGGCTGGGCAAAATGGAGTTTTAAAATGATCCATTTGTTGTTTATTTCTCGCGTGGTAGGTAGAATGTGATTTTGGGTGCTAAATATAAGTTACTCTATAATGTATAACTTGCTTGGCATAGGCACCGAACATGAAGATAATATATAAGGTCAGAATAATAACCAGCCAAATAAAATAATCTCATTTTAATGAGATAGAGATAACACCGTAAGGTTGCATTTAGCTTAGTGAACACAAATGAAGCCATATCAATATTTAGAATATATTTGAATAAATTTGTACATATACAATCCCCCCAAGTTTAAAGCACCTCGGCTAGCTGTGGACACGAGATCTCAGCGGTGCATGCGGGGTATATCTTATTTCTGCCCCCAATATTGTGTCTGCTTGTAAAGATTCAATGAGTATGTGCTCAGTTAGAATAGCACTAAAGAAAATGTTATCAATTTTACTAGTTTTACAGCATAATAATATTTAGTATGTTTATTTAGTACAGTAACTTGAATGTTACTACACTGACTTTCTTGTTTTATTTAAGTCATATGATAAAAAAGGAAATTGGAAATTGAAACTTAGTACCTACAATGCTCACCTCCATAATGATCACTTTCTGTATGTGTTGGCGATAACTAATTGAAGGCCTTGAGTCATGAATATTTTAGCTTAGGTTGTGGTAGGTACATCACCTTTTCAATTTTGATGACAAAACGCAGCCAAACGCTTCTGACAGCTGATAAACAGCAAGACAGTTTGTTTCGTTTAGTTGCATAATCAATATCCTTTTGATATTGAGAGGAGATAAGGCAGCTTGAATTTCTAAGTTCAAGTTGAGTGCATGCATATCTTTTTTTTTTTTAACGCAAGCTTTCTATGGATAGCCAACACCAGGTAGCAAAATCCTTATCCTATCCTTATCCTAGTTTTTTCCGTGCTTTCGTTTCGTACTGAATACTGATTGTGTAAACTTAAGGTTTCAGGAACAAGATTTTCTAATACATCTGTGGTTGCCTTTATTATGAGGTTTTCGAATGTATTTCTTTGTTAGGCCTCTTTTTCTAGGGAGGCATCATTACCATGAGCTATTTCATTCTGTGATTTATATTTGTAATTGAAGGTAAATAATTTATAAGTGTTGGTAATTGGTAGGTACCTCAACGCGCCACACGCGGAGAAAAAAGAAATAAGCATCCCACAATTGTTACTTTGCACGATAAACGTGAAGGATTTTAAATTTTTCAACATGATTTGCATTGATATTTTCTGTACATTAATCCCAATTTATTACTTTACACGATATACATGAAGCCACTTAAATATTCTCAATATGATTCACATCAAAATTTGGTATACACTAATTAGTATTAATTACTTTACACGATATACGTGAAATATCATAAATATTCTCAACATGATTAACATGGAGATACGGTGGAAACTAATATACTTTAATTGCTTTACACGATATAGGTGAAGCTATATAAATATTCTCAACATGATTCACATAGAGATATGGTGGACATTAATTGCTTTTCACGATATACGTGAAGCTATATAAATATTCTCAACATGATTTACATGGAGATATGGTGAACACTAATACACATTAATTGCTTTACACGATATACGTGAAGCTATATAAATATTCTCAACATGATTTACATGGAGATATGGTGGACACTAATACACATTAATTGCTTTACACGATATACGTGAAGCTATATAAATATTCCCAACATGATTTACATGGAGATTTGCTGTAAACTCATTCACATTAATCACTTAACACGATATACTTAAAGGAGCATAAATATACACAACATGATAAACATGAAACTTTGGTGGATAATAATGCACATTCACACGATACACGTGAAGCCATTCAAATATTCTCAACATGATTGACATGGAGATTTGCTGTAAATTAATTCATATTAATTACTTAACACGATATACGTGATGCAAAATAAATATTCTCCACTGGAATTACATGGATTTTCACTAATTTACTACAATTAATGCGAGTAAAACGCATAGCATCATCATAATAAAAAGTTACGATCGAATAATAAACCGTTTAGGTTGATTTGAGCAGTTAAATTGAGAATCGTTGTGAATAATGATAGAAAACAATTAAATCTTATTGCGCCAGGGCGCGATGTTGCATGCTCATTCTCTATTTGTAGATTATTTTGTTACATGTAGTATTAAAGTCTTATAATGAACAAATTTTTTAAGAAAAAGTACAAAAGTTGGGTACTTGAGTAGTTATTACAATCAAGTAAAAACATAAACTACCATTATCATAAATTCGAGGGTAGTTCAAAAATAAGATCGTATGTTAATAAAATAAGTCACTCACCAAAGATAATTTTATCCATAAAATTCCGTCATAGATAGAATTCCAGTAACCTGGTCCCACAAAAGCAATTAATATTCACTGGTTTTGTCGTAATGTTTAATTAAATGATTTAACGACGTTAAATAACCGTTATTTTTGTTTAATTTAGTTTTTATTATTAACACATTTCGAATTTATAAATTTGAACGGCACGGTTTAATTAAATTTTAATATTTGGCACATTTCACAATGTTCTTTAATAATCACTGGCCACAACACGTAAAGAATATTTAAAACTAAATCGATTTTTATACAAATTGCTTAAGGCGTGCGACACAAAACCACGTAATGGCGAGTTGCAGGCGCCTTCCTGCGAGGTGAGCCGCGTGGAGCGGACACGGAAACGAGTGCACCGGAAGTTGAATTTTGCTTTTTTAAAGTAGTTGACTACCTAGTAGTTGTGTGCAATGTCCCGGAATATTTATTTTATTTATTTATTTATTTATCTAAAATAGTGTGACAGTGGCAGCACAATTCCATGGACTGCTGCTAGTAAACAATATAATCGTCTTCGGTAGACCCGAAGTATAATCCCCTAGGGAATAATGACATTTGAATTTGGAATGCAATCAACATTGAATATACGAGCTCCTTGCAATTCATGACCAAACGTCAAAATTAGAATATAAACTTTTTATAGAGCCCTACACCAAGAAGAATTTATTCAAAATTAGAATGAAAAGTTTTCATAGAAACCTGCATGAAGAAGAATTTGCCACTACAAAAAAAACCAAATAGAACGAAATCAACTGCAAATCTTTGTGTTATTTTGCAACAAAATAGCGTTTTTTTTTTTAAGTTATGTTTTATTGCCTCACAGTGTTTATATAAAGTAGAGTATGCATGCAATTTACCGCCTTTTGTCGAAGTAATATTCCAAAATATTGAGCTCAACGACGATTATGTCGTATTTTTTCTTACAAACTTTTTAATCTCAGTTTGACTGGCCTGTTAGCGTTGGTAGTGGCTCTGCCTTTCTAATCTAGGGTTGCGGGTAATTTAAAAAAAACTTAATTAGTTGAGTCTGGTCGTTTCTATGTACCTATTATAATAATGGAATTACAAAAGAAAAGTATGTAAGTATTATATCCGTTATCTAGTACCCACGAGACAATCGTTTGCTTAGTGGGCTAGATGTCGCTGTGTGCAATGTCCCAGAATATTTAAATTTATATTAGTTACTAAGTGTTGTTTCTTAATATGTAACTGAACGCTGTTCGTTCACGTGTAATTTCGCGATACATTTTACCTATATTGATAAAATGTCTCACGAAAATTTTTGGTATTAAAATAGTGTTGTTTTGTTCCAGATGTGAGGTCCCGGTAGCCGATGGCGGGCGGTCGGGCGGCGCTGCTGCTGCTGTGGCTGTGGCGCGCGGCGGGGGCGCCCAGCTCCACCGAGCGGGCCGAGCTCGACCCCTCCGAGCTGGAGGAGCCCGCCTGGCGCGACCTCTGGTGGGGGCAGCTGGATGCTCTGCACCGGGAACCTACCATCAATAATACGCAGGAAGATGTGTTGGCTCAGCTAGGGTCTTTGGCCTACCTGCACTGTCCAGTACGGAATCTCGGCGAGCGCGGGGTGAGTCTTACTCGTACCTCTTTCACTTAATGACCACTAGGTATTACTACTACCCCTCTGATGGGGGCAGCTGGGTGCTCTGCATCGGGAACCATACCACAAGAGTTTTCCTTTCAAAGTGTATGTATATGTACTTATGTACTACCACAGCTGGGGTCTTTGGCATATTTACATTGCCCTGTTAGAAACCTAAGCGAGCGAGGGGTCAGTATTTCGGTCCTCCATATTATTACCTTAGATATCACTATGATCAAGTCCAAGCCTGTATACCTGTGCTTGTTGCATCTACACAATTATTTATTAGGTATTTATGTTTCTAGCTATTTGACAACTAATGTTAGATGGTGGTAACAGACCCATTCATTAAAAATGATTGAACCTTATGAAAGCTCCCAATCAATACGAGCCTGCAATAAAACTAGGAACTAAGAAAATATAAGAGATTTTTTTCATCTGCAGGTGTCATGGGTCCGGCGCCGCGACTGGCACATCATCAGCTCGGGTGTCCTTATGTACACCAACGACGAGCGTTTCCAGGTGAGAATCCTATTCAACTGTTTTGTTAGGGGCACCACAGTTGCTTAGTAATCGTAAAAACATAAGAGTTCTTTTTGTCGTCCAGTTGTTCCATTCGAACCACTACCGTAACTTTTAAAAGATAAAGATAAAAATTATTTATTTCCACTAAAACAGGTTATCATTTGTACATTATATAAAAGTATCTAAATTAATGAAGTTCAAATTAAAATTGGTGTCCTGTCTACTGCTTTAGGATTCCCTGTGTTGCAGTATCCAGGGTTCTTCCAAAGTGTCAACTATTGAATTTAAAATTAAAAATTAATTACAGATTAAAATTTAAAATTTTATTTTTAAAGCTTTTGCTACTACACTATGCTACTACACTATGCTAGTGCTATTATGTACTCGTATATATGCTATGTAGGTAGCTAATACTTATGATGTTTTTTTTTAGTCACACATTAAATTACGGAAAATGTATAAAGATGGAAACCACATAACTTTTCTGTCTCTTCTCACACGCTATATGTTTCCAGGTGCTGCACAGTGAAGGCTCAGACGACTGGATCTTGCAGATCAAATATGTACAGAAGAGAGATAACGGCACCTACGAGTGTCAGGTAATGTTTAGAATGTACGGACAAACTGGAGTTTAGCATCAGTGTGAAAATTATGTAACGACTTCTTTGACAAACAGACCAGACCATGGCTTCTTTTATGATGTGTGATGATTTTTGAAGGATGAAATTAATGTCTGGTAATTTGTGATTAAGGCCTGATCATAAGACAATACAATTAATCTGTACCTAAACTTATTTGGAAATGAGCTAAAACAATCAGGACCGACAGGATTCGAACCTGCAATATTCTCGGGACGTTTGTGACAATTAATAATCTGATTGTATACATCCAGGTGTCCACGGGGTCAGGCGTGCTATCAAGGCAGGTGCACCTGCACATAGCGGTGCCAGAAGCCTTCATCCTCGGGGCTGACGAGCACCACGTGGATGCTGGCTCTACTCTCAACCTGGTCTGCATCATAGAGAAGGTACGCCAAGATAAGGTATACTGAGATATCCATACAGTACGCATACTACACCCGGAAGTTGAAATTTCTAGAGAAAAACTTCTTTCCTGGAAATGTTCTGGCCGGAATCCCCAAAGTCAGACCTTGTCTTAATTTCTTTCTAGTTACTATAGCTTTTTATATTAACAATCCTTGCTGGTTGGTTGAGTTGTGAGGTGGATAATTGTTTGTCTGATCAATGAGGTTACTTTTTACCCAAGATTTGCAGAATATTTGCCGATCTGTAATATAGACGGACGGATAGTCCGTGGAAGAACCTGTGCCCACCACGATGTATCTGCCCAAGAAAACTCCCCTAACGAATTAATTCTGCGGGGGAGTCACGATCCTCAGTCATGAGGAAATACGACTCAAAGTGAGAGGAATATAGACGGCCTTGTTTATTCCAGAGTCCAGTTCCACCCCAGTACGTGTTCTGGTACCACAACGCGCGCATGATCAACTACGACGCGTCTCGTGGCGTGACCGTGCACACGGAGCCAGGGCCCAAGACGCAGTCTGCGCTGGCCATCCGCAGCGCCGCGCCGCACCACTCCGGGAACTACACGTGCCGCGCTGCCAACACTGAGCCGGCGCATATTTATGTCTACGTGTCCGAGGGCAGTGAGTATCGCAGTAAAAGCACATAATATACCTACCTACTTAGTTATATCTTATTTCTATAGATAGGACTTAGTATTCTCGAATCGTAGACGTAGACAGAAACCTATCGCGCTCGATAATCGGGATAGCTGAAGTGACGGTTGTGCCACAAATTACAAGTGACAATCAAGCAGCGACAGGCAAATGGTTAACACCGGACGCTGCTGTAGATTTAAATGTCTGCGTGAAGTAAAAACGCTGCATGCAATATAGCATAATACTAAGGTATTTCCCACTACTAAAACTCCAACTCCGCTAACTGTATGCTTACCTGCAGGTGACAAGATGGCGGCGACGCTGAGCCGCAGCGCCAGCGGCCCGCCCCCCGCCCCCCGCACCGCGCCGCTAGCAGCAGCCACGCTGTTGCTCGCTCGCCGGTCAGCGCTGACCGCGGCCGCGCTCACTCCGCTCCTCATTCTATGCTCGCTCTCGTGAGCTAGCAGAGTATAACTCTCTAGAGAACTGTCGTGGACATTCAGTGCTGAACACATAGCGAACTATGCGTTAAGCTCGAATAGATGATGCTCATCATGTAAATAATAAACGTACTTTTAAATGGTATAGATAATTCAATACTCAAAACTTGTAACTTAACTTCCGTTCTGTGCTATTCTTTACTTTTGTTTAATTTATTACTGGTAATAATGATTTATTGATTGTATAGGTACCTAAATTTCTTAAAATGAAACGTCGGTAAACTACCTATTTGTTTTAAAATATTGAGAAATCAATCTATAATCGACTGTGGAACTGCTTTTAATTACGAAATTTATTTTATTACCATTGCACAAAAAATAAATAGATGCCCAAGTCCACCAAAATCGGATAATGTTATTTACTACATGATATGGGTATGTATAGTACATTATCCATTACGATTCAAAACAACAACGTCAGATGATTCTTACAATAAATTAAGATATTACTATTTTATCCATAAAATGGATTGTACATACAAACTTTTACATAATTCAAAGTACTACATAATAATATTGTTAAGTACGAATACAGTCATAATTGTGGCTATCTAAACATGTTTAGATGATAGGTATATTGGTGATCAGATTCATTTATTAGGATAATTTGTTTCTTTCATAACAAGTAATGAAAGAATTTTAATCTCCACTTTGTTTTTTTTTGCACGAGCTCCAAAAATATATATTAATTGAAAATGTTTTGACCTTATTTATTTTAAAAACAAATAACTTAGGTATAAATTATCATAAAGAAGTAAAGGAATGCTCTGTATTAATAGATATCCGAAATGGTAATAAAATGAAACTAAACTCTTCTGTTGTGTTTTCTAATATTTCACAATGACTTCCAAGAAACTATTGATAAATAAATCTTTTGAACAGACATATTTGCAGTTTCTTTTTAGAATCCAATCTTTTAGGCGAAATACAATACAGAGATGTGCAAAAAAATATTGAATTTGGCTTTGTCATAAACACACCTTTTACTTAATTAACTACTTCATCTCAAATAAGTTTTATAAGTTAATTCCTTTAAACTTCACAACTTTTCTCTTCAATAGAAGAGGCCATAGCTTCCTTTAACTGATCTGCCAAAAGTTCCTTTTTTAGCCACAGTGCGCGCTGCGATCGCTTCATAGCTCTCCTAACTATTCACACCCAACAACTTCTCAGTATTTTAATACTTTTAGAAATAAAATTACGGCCGGTTCACACATGTCTCCGTTTTATCGTGTACGTTTTTTTCGTCGATGGCGTATGTAGCCGATGAGCGACTTCACACATGGCACAGTATTCTGTATACAGTAAAAAAATATCGTTCCGTAAAAAAATGACGTTTTGTTTTGTCATCGAATACTGGACGACGGAGCAGTAAAAATAAACGGATTCGTAGAATTTTAACGGATAGATACTGTGTGCGTGGCGGGCCGTGTGTGCGGGGTGTACGTTATACGTTATACGGTGCCTATGTGTGAACAGAGCATAAATTTATGACGTATCCGTTAAAAACATACCAGTAAAACGGACTGCCATGTGTGAACGGGCCCTGAGTCTGATGGCGCTAGCTAATTGAACTTGTAATGTTGCGTATGCAACATTACATTCAATTAGGATCATTCTAGTCTAGTCAAAATTTTTCTTGGGGAGATATGTTATCGGATTGGATATAATATTACATATAAACCACCGGCCACAATAAATATCTCCTACATAATTATTCCTATTTATTAGTATTAATAATGATAAATATCTCACAATAAATATCTCCTACATAAGTATTCCTATTTACGCTTAAAAAATAAACGACTTGCGCATTCGGGTAAATACAGCTAGCGCCATCTATTTTACTGTGTCGTAACTTTGAAGTAGGCCTTATAAGCAAGTGCTCGGAATGGAGGATTTTGTTGAAATCATACTCAAGTAAATCGTTTAAACCCCTTTAATAAACATTTGTTTTTAGACCCCGAATCTACGAAATAAATATTAGTGACATATTACATACATACATACATACTTTCATATTAATTTCCAATAACGTAAATAACTATGTTTGGGTAAAATATTATTCATTACAACTAACATACAATCATAAACACTTTTATATAATTTTGTGACATACAGCTCATACGAATCATTTCATATAGTATAGCTAGATTTTCCTGAATAATCTACCTTGATGATTAAATCATTTTAAAGTCAACAAATAAAACGTAAAATTATGTTGCATGACCCTAAAAATAATATAAATTAGTTTAATTTGTTAGCATTAAGCAGGGTATTTTCTTTTCGCATTTCTTTTCTTATGAAAAGAAAGAAAGAAAGTCTCTTAAAATCTGTACAACTTTCTTAACAAAAACATAGAAATTTCGTAAGTTGTTTCAGGTTAGAAAATATTCGTCAACAGTTTGTTATTATGGTATGACTGTTAAACAAACTAACGGACTTTATTCACACTCGAAAATCTGTCCATTACTTCTATAAATTAATTTACGTTACTAACCACAAATAACATTTTATTATATCTTTTTTTACTCTTACAGTCACACATTTGACAACCAGCGGGGTGAGGTGATTCACAACACAGGAAAGATTTCACTCAAAAAAAACGCCAATGAAAAAACATTACAAAAATTCTGATAGGTTGCATAAAGCATAAAGTTAACGAAAATCTGTATAGGTATGTATACTAGTATTAGGTATAAATATGTACATCGATAAAATAACAAGGTATGCGTCTACGTTTATTGTACGTACCACTGAGTTGTGGAACTCACTGCCTGACTCCCTGTACCAACTATAATCCTACAACCTTCAAAGCGTGAGTGAACCGGTTCTTATTGGGTAAGCACGATCCATCTTAGACCACAGGTATTGCTTACCATCAGGCAAACTATGGTCAAGTGGAAACCTGTTTAAGTTATAAATAAACACATATATAAGACTTATTATGCTCCACTTACGTAGTCAAGTCACACAGTGTGCGTTTACAATAAATTTACATCTTAAAATGGATGCGGCGTATTTAGATAACTAGATTGTCATACTTAGCATATATGGAGGACTGTTTTAAAAGTAACTAGTAAGTAATGTGTTTGAATTATAAGAATTATTTTGAGGAATGCTTTGTCTATATATCATTTGAAGGCCAATAGTTTTGGATAAATTAATGAAAACAGGTCCAAAGACTTATGAGCAAAAATTCCAATTACTAGTCTCAATTCATCATCATCATCTACAGCCTTCTTTTTCCCACTGCTGGGCATAGGCCTCTCTTTGAATGTGCCAGCTGCGTCGATCTTTTGCACACCTCATCGATAGAGAACCCACTCAATTACTTAAATGGAACTAAAAGTTAGTAATCAGATAAAGTAATTATACAATAATGAAAACCCGGTCGTATTTTTATTATCTATTAATGTATTTTTTTTTTTAATATTGATACTTGAAAACACCAGTAATCCCATTGCGTGACTAGTATAGCCAATATATTTACAAGAAGTAATTTATTACTAAAACATAAAATGAGGTAAAATAGTAAGCCTTATTTATTTTCATCAAAATTTCTAAGGAAGCACTAAACCTTTCTTAATAAGTTGCAACTCGAAAAATTTATAAAATAAATGAATAACGTGTTTTTAAATATCAAGTTTAGAAATTAATTACGAGAAAAAAATGTTTTTTTTTTAATATCTAAATAATCGGTTTTGTTACTACACAACTTAGAACACGTAATTAATCAAAATTTTATTATTAGTTTGGCCAATACATTCTTTTTAATTTTTATTCGAATAACTTTTTACTTTAAAAATATTTATATTTTGAGTACCTAATAGGAAAATATATTTTTCTTTTGCCACTTAATGTGAGGATTACCCATTATATTGTTTCTATACATTCTTAACCCATATTTTAATTCTATAACATACTTGCATATACTTACTCTTAATTTAATGTCAACATTTGAAAATGATAATTCAATATATCATCCGTATTTCCAGGCCTATTTGATGTCCGTGTTAAAGTGGTTCTTGATATTTTCAGACCCTGTACTCGTATTTTACGTTAACCGGTCAAATCTTTCTAATCAAATCACCATAATCAAATTCAATCATTCACTTCAATTACGATACATTTATACCGAACTAAACATTGCGACGGTACTCACCTCTTATTATGAAAACTAGCTGACTATTGCTTCCTCTTGTACAACATGTCGATCAACTTTATAAACAAAGCCGGCGGTGTACCGATCGGAAGCGAGTTCGCTCGCTTCAGAATATTATCATAGATCGCTTGTTCTTCTTTGCTGTACAATTCTGGTATTTCCAACTCTCTGTATAGATCTTTGATTCTTGCGACGTGTTCCGGTTCTTTGCTCGCGTAACATTCCACGAATAGCGCTCTCTGCGCTTCGTTGCATAGTTGTAGTGCGTTGACAGCGAGCCAGGAACACTTGCCTTCTTGTATGTCGGTGCCTACTTTACCGATGACTTGCTCGTCGCCGAAACAGTCTATGTAGTCGTCCTGGAATGAAAAATAAACAAATTGCATAAACTTGGATATATGAAGTTTAAACTTTAGATTTACAACAATATGGCTCGCTGGATCTGTGTCGGTTGGTGCCACTATGTCTAAAATTCGTTTCTTCGACTAATCCCCACAACACAAATACATGATTGTCCATTATTAATTACTTGGTGTTGGGTCGGTCTGATTATTAATTTTATAACTTGTAGGTAAGAATGTATTTTGGATTAGTATCGTTTTAGCGTGAAAGTGCGGACTGTGTAATACTCACACTGCGATTCTTATTCTATTCTGAACACCTAGGTTCAAATCCCGCGATCACTACTCTTTTTGCAGTTTTTAATTCTTACCTGTATCTGAAACAGCTTGCCCAGCTCGAAGCATATCTCTCTCACGGCGTTATGCGTGTCTTTATCCACATTATTGGCCAACAAGAGCCCTAGAGAGACAGGCAGGTTGAAGGTGTAGTACGATGTCTTGTGTTTCACGATGGAGTAGTATCGTTCGAGGGTGAACAGACTGTAGTCGTGACGGGTTCGATGCGCCATTGTGTAGTCCATGTGTTGGCCCATGCTGGTGAAGAGTAGAGACTGGAATTAGAAAAAAACAAGTATATGAATAAAAAAAATACCTAGTAAATTCCACCAAGGAGATGAATCAGACAGGCTGGAGACCGTACTATGCGGCGCGTTGGAGAAGAGGCCTATACTCAGCAGTGGGTGAACACGGGCTGACATGATGATGATAAAAGTCCACTAAGTTTTATTAGTAAGTCACTAGTCGAAAAATACTTAGTGGTGTTCCACTGTGACAACACTCAAATAGTATCATCTGTAATGGATTTCTGCAAAGTAGCTGCCGATACAATATGTTATCTAGTCAATATTTTTAACTTATTTCCTATTGGGTAGTTTAAATTGTTTGTTCGGTGTAAAAAATAAATAAGCTACTATGATAACTCTGGGTCATCATGTCTAATTTGCACACCAGTAATGGTGGGGATGTATGATACTCATGTTTGATTTTATATCACCTACCATCATGTAACACAACTACATCTTGAAAATAAACGAATCTTTATCTTTATCATCTGTAGTCACACAAAATCATATTCATATTGGTTCAGCCATTTAAGCGTAAAATATGAACAAACATATACTTACCGTCTTATTACAAAACGCGGTTTAAATATTAGTCCAGGGCTTCGTACGTTGAGACGTTGATTTATCATTAGTACCATTATGACCCTTTTGATTATTATGACAAACAAATTTCGAACAACAAAAACGGACTGTATACTTTCAAAGTTCTGGACCAATAGATAAACCACGTTTTGTAATAAGACCCACAATGTTCAATGCTCATATCGCTATTGTTAAAAATTTTAAGTTATTGACGACGTTGATGCTTTTGACTTCACATAAAATCTAGTTTAACTTTTGAGATCCTCTACTATATCCATATAAAATAAATTATTTTTGTACCTTAGTCGTGTTTTTTTATGATTTTGCTTAATATTTAGATTTATTGTAATTTTTGCATTATATGTATTATTTTAATAGTTTCACTTTAGTTTAACTTACTGAACATTGGATTTTTTTATAATCATGTTGTGCACGCATGTGTTTGATGCACAGAATGGATCAATACCTTTAAAATGTTATGCTATCACTCATGTATCTTCTATTATGTATTGTGTTGTGTGCCTAATAAAATAAATAAATAAATAAATACAATGAAGATCTGTCCCTTCGTTGAGATGTAAGGACAAAATGAAATATAATATGATATTCTTTGCATTTGACCTCGCCTCGACGATTGCATCGTGAGGTCACCCTACCTAAATGTCGAAAGATCCATCATTTCGCCAAAGGTCATTGCGGATGGCAACGCGACATTTAAATTAAGGGTAAACAATCACACATTGTAACTTTAAACCCTGAAGTAAAATGACATTCTTTTGACAAAGTGATGAATTATATTTGGAAATATTGTGTGGTTTATAATAAAGACTTTTTTACTTTACTTTTAGCTCGTATGTTGCTTAGAAGACTGGAGGTATATTTACTGACAATTTTAACGGTTAAAATCCAAGAATCCCTAGCTCTAGAGTAGTTTGGTTGATCTTATTTGTTTATGGCCTCACAGCTAAACTTGTTGGTCAAGTGTTGATGAGTACAATAACCCCTATGACCAAGTCATAATAGAATGTCATTTGTCTTCCATAACGTCAATATAATACACACGTCACGTATTACTATACTAGTGTTATTACACGGCGTTATCTGCATTAATTCGAGATAAAAAGTGGACCGTGTTTATCCAAAATCTAGTCGAAAGCAATTTAAATATGATCGAAATAGATTCCGCCGTTTGAGCGAAAGGAGAAATGAAGTCATGGTAAATTTGTCATGTATATTTAGTGAAGTGTCCAGTATAGCTGTCTCTTCTTTACACGGTTCAAACATACACACTAACACGCAACTTGTTACATTAAATAAGGTAATTAATTTAATAAACATGATGGTAAATCTGACGCCATCAAATACTGTGTCAACATATTCCGTGGGTCGGATGACACGTTAAAATGTAGGTCCCGGCTGTTCATCATAGTACGACAGTCGTTAAGCCATGTCAGAGGCCCTTAGGGCGGCTTCATTAACTCTCGACACCAGAGTTGGCCACTATAATTCGATAAGAAGATAAAGAAGGCTGTGTTAGTATTCACTTTTGAGAAACATTCCTGTTCATGTTCTGTTCTGCCTTCAACCACATTATTTAAATTATACATAAAAAGGAACAAAATACCCTTACCTCATTAAACAGCTCCATAAGGTGCACAAACTGGGGCGAGTTCCCAAAGTTCTCCTTCAAGGTTTCCTGTATGGAGCAGTATATGAGTATGGAGTCATTAATGGCGCCAAGACCGACGTGGGGCATGCGGTACCAGCAAGGAAGACCCCGGCGGGTGACGGACCCATCCATCATGTCATCTACCACTAGGAAGTATGCTTGGAGCTGTGGACAATGATATATACTTACCTAAAGTATTTGAAAAGAAATAATAGAGAAACTATAAATCGACATATTGGTGCTTCGAGCCAGATATACTATGTGAAGTAGCCGTGCTTTTGTGGACAGTAATTTATGTTATATTAGGTACCAATAGCAAAATTTAAGTTTTTAAGAAGGTGCGTGCGTTTTTGATGAAACAAAACACATCGAAATATTATGGCCTTTTGAGCCGGATTATTTATTTACTAATCAATGATGATGAGGCCTGCACGCTGCAGGTACGACAACCAAGACAAGCTACTATATTCCATTATGTTATCGTTTCTACTAAAAATATCCTAGATGCTATTGATAATATCAGATGGTGGCCAAAAGATGGATGGGAAAAGCCCTAAGTTGTGATAGAGTTAATAATGCTTATTTAAAGTAGTATGTTGTTGTAAAATCCTACAACAAAGATATAATTTTGACATAATTATTGTAGATGTTTTAAGCCAAATCTGCTTACCTTAAACACAAGTAAGACAAAATTTATGGCCTTTCGTATTACGGACCGTACTAGTCCACCGACACCAATCAAACTTCAACTACATCAGTGCGGCCACAAAGACAATGCAACATGTGTGTGCGATGAAATTGGTGAAGTTGATCATCTTAAATATCTTGGAGTCATCATCGACCACAGGCTGACATGGACACACCAAATTGAGACACTTTGTAGTCGCACCAGAAAGTTGTTACATATTTTCAAAAAGCTCAGCAAAATTGCAGATACAGAGACCATACGATTAGTCTACATGGCTATATGCCATTCTATTCTGAGTTACAGCATAGTATGTTGGGGAGCAGCTGGTACAACGCTCCTAATTAAACTTGAA
Source organism: Macaria liturata (assembly GCA_964023185.1). Classification (NCBI taxonomy): domain Eukaryota; kingdom Metazoa; phylum Arthropoda; class Insecta; order Lepidoptera; family Geometridae; genus Macaria; species Macaria liturata. The sequence continues at coordinate 565,988 of OZ026824.1, read as the reverse complement.
CGGGCCCAGAGAGCAATACTAAAGGTAGCTTATCAAAAACCATATAGACACCCAACTGACGAGCTGTACCGCGTCACTAACCATCTGAACGTTCGTCAGCTTTATATCATGGCCACTACCTTGAGATTTCATAAAACATCCCTACAAACAGTGACAATGACATCACGCTATCCCACTTGGCATAGGACATGTGGTAACATGAAATCACAATTTGCTACAAGATCTTTTAAGAATAGGGGTGCGTATTTTTACAAAAAACTGGACAAAGAGTTAAAAATTCTAAATGACTCTCGGTATACCTGCAAACAAAAACTGAAGAAATACCTAACGACAATGGGGTATAAGGAGACCGAGTCATTTATAATTCCAGATAGATAACATTAAGGGGTCTGGAACTCTTCACAGAGCCTCCAGACCCCATATAACTACCCGGACATGACACTCCTACCAAGAAGAAAACCAAAAATAAGGTTGTACTTACCACAGCGGATAACTATCTTGGTATCTATTATGGAACATTCATGCATTTTTGCATACACAGAAAGAAACTTTAAATCACACGAGCACAACCACACTCGCGCACGCACACACACAAACACGCATATGTAGACTCGCACACACACACACGCACACACACACACACACACACACACGCACATACACAAACACACACACATTCACACACGCATAAACATTACATGTGTAATAATTGACCAGTGACTTATTAGGATTGTAAAATTACCTTGAAAGTAGATAAAAAAATTAAAATAAAAAAACAAGTAAACAAACAAACAAATAGTAGACAAACAAGTGATACATGTAAAGTGCATACAAATAAGATTCCAACAACTGTCTTAACTAACTTAACTTGTTACTAGTAATGTCTGGAACGAGAAGGCAATCACACCGCGACACAGGTTCACCTAGTGCGGTGTTTATAGTGCATTTATGTTTAGTTTTATTATGTTTTTGGAGCAATAAACGAAATTTATTATTATTATTATTATTAGATATACCTACCTACCTAATTAAGCATCTTAATTTGAAATATTTCTGATTATTATCATTCCTTGACATGTAAAAAATAAGAACCTGTATGTGTATGTATTATAATGAAGATTTTTTTGCTCCAATAATGCATAAAACAAAAGCTAATAATTTTTAACCGACTTCAAAACAAGGAGGTTATCAAGTCTTCTGAAAGATTTTAGTTGAGCCTCTTTTTGATACAGATCTGATATGAGTAAGTACATAAGAACATAATTATCAACACACATCCCCCAATTTATTTTAAACTGCAGTGATTTATTATTAATTAACATAAATACAAATTCTTCATTTATATAATTAGCATTAGCAATAATTTGAATATAAAACAAATTAATATAAGAGTAATTAAAACAATAAACAAATCCTTAATGTGACTAATTCAAACATCACAATTGCCAATGTTTTCACAATATATAAACCAAACATAAATTAGCATACTTTTATGCTTACATAATCAAAGATTTTTTATTTTGGAATAATATAAAGTACAGTAGGAAGTTTCTGTTTGTGTGAATCATGTTGTTCCCTATATAATGATGCATTTGATACGTACATAGTGAGTGCTGTATAGATTTAGTTAGAACAGTGGTAACTTTGGTTTAGTAGTGGTCTATATCTAGGAACCAATGCTTTACTACCGTTTTAAATACATAATTACAAGTCTCATTGAAGTTAGATTACATATTGTGCAGGTTTTAATTTAATTATGGAGACAATTATGTATATCTTTATAAACAAATATGTGCTTACAACTTTAAAGCTTTATATAAAATGGGTAGAATTAATGCTGTTGTCTTGGTCATGTTCCTTAGTTATGGAGTCAGGACTGGATTTAGCAGAATATTGCATTTTACACATGTCATCAGACCACAACCACAAAGGAATAACCGATGTTAATTGTTTATCTCTAACAGATAGGTATGTCTATGTACATACACAGTAAGTATATAAATTATATTGAGATACCCTATACCTACCAGTACTTAACAGAAAAACAAGTACTTAGTTCATTATTTGTTCCTTTAGAAAATCGCTAATTGGTGCAGTGTAATTACAAGATAACAAGTACAGATAATCAGTCAATTAACATTTAAGTAATGTTTTACAGATATTATTTTGTTATACTTTATAAAATAATAAGCACCCCTAGCTCAGCTAGCGGAGGCAATCACATGTGATTACCAATGTTAAGCAAAGTTCAATGTGGTCCGTCCTTGGATGGATGACCAAAAAGTGGCATTCCATTTTGGGTGCTTACATGGGTTGGATGACACGTTAATCTGTAGGTCCCTGCTGTTTGTCTAGTATGGCAGTGATAAAGCCATGTCAGAGGCCACTAGGGTAGCACCAGTCTCGACACCAGAGTTCGCCACTATCATTTGATAAGAAGACTAAATATTATTTTTAACAAGGAATGGGTTTGCACTTGACTGACACAACTCACCTGATGGTAAACAATCATTACAGTCTAGGATAGAGTGTGTTTACCCACTAAAAACCAGTATAAAAATAAGAATAAAATTAAACATACCATTTCCACACACCATCCAAGTATTCTTGCCTGTCTGAGGGACTCTTCTGTGATATTGCCTGGTTTCTCCAGCATTTCATATGCATACACTGTTGTTAGACCTCTGGTTTTTTTGCCACCTTCCAGATTGTAATCGAGCACCTGCAAGTAATGTCATTTTGTGAAATGGAAAAAATACTTGCAATAATATGTATCAATCATCTAGTAAATAAGAGTCTAGTAAGATCAGATTCTTATGCCATACCCCACTCAAACAACAAGAGTTATAAATGTGGTGCATCTGTCACTTTATTGATTCTTGAAAGAGGAACAAACGAACCAACAAACCCTTTTTTTATTCATTTGGAATTCAGGGAATCGGAATTCCGTAAACTTGTGCCCCATTACAGCCTAATAATAATTATAGTTACTTAATATACTTATAATACTCAATTAATACTACAACTAAATTGACTTTATAATTAAGTACTTATATCTAATCACAAACACACTATCACTTACATATAAATAATGGTTTGATAATGTAGCTGTCACTACTTACTTGTTTTATCCAGCTTCCAACCTCTGGCACTTGCAGGAACTTGTTATTACTAACAAGGGAGTCAATAATAGATGGAAGCACATCTTGGAAGGTCTCTCTTTCTTTGCCAAGCTGGGACACTGATACATTTGTAGATAAACACCTTGTCCAACCTGGTGGGGTCCTAAAATGTACAAATTATTTTATTCATTTATTTATTCATCATCATCTTTTTCTTCTTCTTCAGCCATTGTCAACCCACTGCTAGGTATAGGCCTCCTCCCCTAGGTGCCATTGGTGTTGTTTGGGCAAGTGCAATATTATTGTAAAAAATAAATTTGACTAGGTATTCAAATTTCAACACTCGCAATTGAGTATCTGTAAGCATGAATGATTGCACTAATCTGAAAGAAAAAAACTTTGTATCTTTGATGACCTTCAGGGACAAAGTATGTTTTATGCCTAGGTAGGTACTTTAAGTTGAAAAAATTGGCGCGCTAAACCAAATTACTAACCTGACTTTATGTTGATGATGGGCACATAGATGCCGTGCCTTACTGGCTATTTGTATAATTAATTTGTTAGCATTCATCTTGCACTGCTTTCTCTGACCGAATTCTTTCGAGTGCTAGCGAAATTTTTTACCAATAAATATTTGTAAAACTCGACACTATATTGTTTGAACTTATGTATTTTGCACACACTAAGCTAACGTTAATAATTTATAATAGGTACGTGTCTTGATTTTCTTTGTTTCTTCTATAAATTTATCGTAATATTTAACACACGATATCCCAGAGTTACGTCCATATAAAAACACAAGCAAAAGTGTAATGATACCATACCATTTACCTTAAAAAAAGCCAGACAAAGTTAATAAATTTAATTGTCTTTTTTGTTGGTACGCCAAATAACGGATGTAGGTATATCTAGAATTATGAATAGGTAAAACGAATCTCTAATAAAATTGTTTGTAATTAAATGACATAAAGTGACTAAGCCTTTTTTTAGTTAGGTATGTCGGAAATGAAAAAAAAAATGTTTTCGTAGCATAAAAAAACTAGATTAAGCTAAGATTTTGCACAACTGGTAACATTACTGGCAATAAAATGTGACAGATGACAGTTTTATTGAGAGCTGACGTTGACATTACTATTATGTGACGTTGACATTTTAACTGAACTAAAACGTTTGTCAATAGTTTTTACCGAATCGAATGAATGGACATTGCCAACAAATTATGGCGCCAATATTTTTGAAAGTTTCGATAAGCCCTTATAACGCAAATGGAGAATTAGTAAATAGTTGGATAAAGAATTCGGAAATAGGTATCAGAAAATTAGAGCACTTCATCATTTTCTATGACTCTTAACTTTTCGTATTAAGTTCTTTTTAAGTTGATTCATATGAATCAACATAATAAGGAAGAAATTATCATGCGATAAAAGATAACAACCACATATTGCAGTGAGCGGAAACGATAATAATCATAATTTTAACCTATGAACTATTATTTGAATATCTACATCAAGATAGTTCATGTAAAACGACACATTTACAAATGAATAGTTTGAATAAATATAAAAATAAAACATTGTATCCTAAGGTCGGCATTTGGGATTTTGCTTTTTCAAATAAGTAGCGTATCAATGAACGTTTTAAAGAATTTGTTTCAACATAGTAATGTAGCTAGGATTTATACACGGAAGAAAACGAGGTAAGTGTTTAAAAATAGTTAGTGTTTTTAAGACGTTTAAAAAACACTCAGTGGTGCCACTTTTGTGCAACGCAATAGTAAATAGCTCTTCAAATTCGGCTACCTACATACAAGTTGTGATCCCGAAAACATAAGATATATATTTACCATAGTTTCCATCCCAGTAGGTACAATAGATAATTATGCATAACTAATAACTTTTAATCACAGAGTCGCTTATTTATGTAAATGGATCTCTTTAAGTCGTATATCCTCATGACTGAAGATCGTAACTCCCCACAGAGGGTTTTCTCTTGGCCAGATACATCGTGGTAGGCGCTCAGGTCCTTCCACGGAAGACACATGAACCTATTCAGATAATTTGGACCCTAAACATTTCGGCTTTGTAACGGTTTCCGTGTACTAAATTTAAAATATAAATTATTGTAGGTAGTTAATTTTATGTAAATATTGCATGTTTGTACATATTATTTGCTTTATTACAATAAATGATTTTATTTCTTTGAAAATTATCATATCTCATAAATGAAACTCGGCTAATAATGATGATAATAAAAAAAATGTTTCAGTAACATTTACAATCAATCCCAATCGATGTCGGCTCACCAAGAGGAACGGAAGGATAAGGAGGCTTTCCAGGCAGTTCTGTCGGATGTACTGGACTCCATAACATCTCATCCAGGGGTCCATACCGTGCCGGGGATCGAGAAGTGGATGAGGAAGGTAGGAAATGATTAGGGCATTTTTTTTATTTCTGGATCACTGGGAATATTGTACATAGATCGGTTACGAACAGACACAATGACATGACCAAATTATTATATTATGCTGGCAATATATTTTCTAGTACCTAGTATTATGTAAGTTACTAATAGTAAGAGTAAGTGGGTACCAATACTTACGAAAAAGTGGTTATTGGCGTTCATGTGTATTGTGGTAGGTATCCAGCCGGGTACAAAAAAATATACCTATGTGATGAACAATTACCTACCAACGAAATTTTAGTTATTATAACCATCGGGTAAGCTCGGCTAAATCCTGTACCATAATGATCACCATCCAGAGAATTACAGTCAAGTGCAAACCCAAGTAGAAAAAAAAAAAAAAAGATCTAGGAAAAAAGTTCCTATCCTTAAATTATCAAACACATAAAGTCGTCTTCAGACTATTCTCAGTAGTTTAAAATGTTTCAGCTATGCACATACAATCTGACTGGCGGCAAAGCAGCGAGGGGCCTTTCAGTGGTGACCGCCTACGAGACACTGGAGAGACCTGCCAACATCACTGAGGAGTCTCTGCGACTGGCGCGCGTCATGGGATGGTGCGTGGAAATGGTGAGGTTATTACTTCAATGAGACTCAGAAGAGTCTGATTGAATGAAAAAAAGACAATATTTGTATCTTCTTCGAAGTAGAAAATTGCTTGCATGTCATGTAATATTATTGAAATAAGACAATCAGTTTTCCTAAAACTCTGTACTGTAAAGACTCACTTTTTTAAATTTTATTTAATAAAATTCAAACTGAGTGTTTAAAGAGAGAAGTTGAAAACCCTAACCTAGAAAATAACAGTTACAAAAACTAACATGCTTTACTTTTTTTTTGTAGTAAGTAAAAAACTAAAGCAAGTGTATATACTCGTATATTATATCTTTCTATCTAGTACACAAGCGTTTGCTTAATACCTATGTGACTAGATGGCGCAGTGTCAAATTTCCCAAATCATTTTTTTATACGTACTTTTTCTTCCAGTTCCAAAGCTACCTGGTAATAATGGACGACATGATGGATGGCTCCACCGTCCGCCGCGGTCAGCCATGCTGGCATCTGCTGCCTCAAGTCGGGGTCGGCTGCGCCATGAACGATGCGGTTCTACTCTATAACGGTATGCTGTTTGCGGTCAGGAAGCATTTCGGAGAGAGGAATAATTATAGGGATATGGTTGATTGTATTAATGAGGTAAGTGTTTTCATGGCTTTATTATAATTAATATTGGTAGGTACTTAGGTATATGTGTTACCGTCAATCTGTATAATTCAGGCATTCTATACAATGACAAGACAATGTACAGAATGCCTGGGGCGTCCAGGCAATGTATGAAATACGAATATTATTACATACTTTGCCTAGGTATTCTATACATTGCCCAGGCATTGTATAGAATGCCCGCTGTTCCACGGGCAATGTGTAAAATAAATTGATTTTGGTCTATTTATCAATGTTGACGCGTCCTATTGCCGGGTAACATATGTAGATGGGTAAAACGGTGGGAAAATTAAAAATGTTTTGTTATGTACTTAAAATCAACTTTATTAAAATTATAAATTTTTGTGCATAAAGATATGACTATGCATAAAGATATGACACCGAAAAACGTTACCTAAAAGTTTCGCCTAATAATTTAATTGTGCCTCCCCAGCAGAATTAATTCATTAGGCCCTGGTCCTTCCACGGAAGACACATGTCCTCGGATATTGTGGTCCTCAAACATGTCGGTTTCCTCACGATATTTTCTTTCACCGTTAAACGAGTACAAATCCACACATACATAACTTGAAAATACAAGTCATTGGTATAGAGTTGGATTCGAATCAAGGTGCGTCTGGATGAAAAGCAGACACTGGGACCGCTGAGCCACACTCGCTTCGAACGAATTAATATCTTAGTCGACACTCTACCAATTGAACCGTGCAGAAAGAGGGCTTCTGTAGAAGAAGTGAGACGATTGAAATAAGTATAATAACTGAGTATCATTTTAACATTGTTATTGTCATTGATTCTTTTGTAGCTCCAATGCTTTGTTAGTCAAATCTATTTTGGGATTTTTCTACCTATTCTTAACAATAGGTACAGTAGTGTCATAACAAGGATAAAAGAATATTGTGAAATATTTATTTACAAAGAAATGAGATAAGGAGCATTTTGTACTCGGTTATTGTATAACTGTATAATATTTAACCTTGTACATATTTAGATTTTAACATTTTTTTTAATTCCACAAAATTCATCCAGTGATTGGTAATTATTTATTTTCAGACAATGTTTTACTCTGCATTCGGTCAGTTTTTAGATATCAAAATTTCAGCAACGAAAGATAAAAATTATAGCACATTTACCCCCGAAAGGCACCATACGATTGTAAAATATAAAACCGCCTACTACACCTATGATTTACCCATCTATTTGGGGTTTCTGCTAACTGGCAATAAGTTGGATGAAAGAACTAGAAAACAAATACAAGATCTAAGTCTGGAGCTGGGAATTTTGTTTCAAATACAGGTAATAATCAAAACATTTATTTCACAAAATAATTAATAATTTCAGTAAGTGTAAGTATTTATTGCCTTGCTCTTTTGTGTACTTAACTCCTGTTACATTTAAATAGCAAGTTTATAGAATTCAGATAGCCAAGAGTAAAATAATATGGAAAATAATAATATGGATTTTATAATAAAATAACAGAATTTAACATGCAATGCATGCAATGCAAACAACTCTACAGCTATTGAATTTGTCGTTCACTGATGTTTCAAGCGCCTACATTATGTGTTATGCATTATGCTTGTTGCGTAGATAAATCAGCTAGGCGTTTTCAAATGTGTTCATTGTCAGTTTCTTGATAAACTGTACTTTATTTCTCAGGATGACTTCATAGACTGTTACTCTGACCCATCTATTACCGGTAAACCAGGCACTGACATCCAAGAAGGCAAATGCTCCTGGCTCGCTGTAAGCGCTTTACAGCGCTGCACAGACACCCAGCAGATTGTCTTCAAATCCTGCTATGGGAGCAAAGAACCAGCGCACATAGAAAGAATAAAGCAGCTTTACAATCAACTGCAACTTCCAGAATTATACAAGGAGGTTGAAAGGAAGTATTATGATGATATTTTGGGAAGAATCAAAGATTTGCCAAGCCATGAATGGAAGAGACTCTTCCATAATTTGTTGGGTGTTACTTATAAGAGGCGAAAGTAATATTTAAAAAAAAAAAAGTTATCGTATTGTTGTTGCTTTCTCCTTTAATCAAGAAGCGGGTGAATTAGAATTTTGTGTGATAATTTTTAAGACGATCTGTGTTACTCCTGTACTGGACTTTACTTATCTACTTAAGCATATATAATTTAATTTTTTTGTTACAAATTAAAAATTGAAATACCATAAAAGTACTAAAAAAAAACAAGTTTTTGTAATAAAAGTTTTATATATTTTTTCTAAACCATTTCATGTTTTACAAATAAATGCTTCTTACCAAATTAATTTACATCAAATGTTAATTCTACGTATAGTTTTAAACGATGGACTTTACGATGTTATTATATAGTGCAGATATCTAACGCATCCAAAATCAGTATTATTATTTAGACATACGATAAAAAGTATCAAAATTACTGCTAAATATAGAATTTAAGAACCCTAGCTTACACTTTCCTATACCTATCGAAAGACCTAAATTTTAATCTAGACTTCAAGGTATAGAATTAGTACTTACAATATTATTAGCTTACGTTCTTATTTTTATTACGATTAGGTATATAGTATATTCGAATCAAATGTTTGTTACTAAGTAAATGCTATAATCAAAGTACATCATATATCTACGTTTGCACTACGAGTACTTTAACATGCTCAGTGAATATGTATTTATTTCTGATTTTAATGAACATCCTACAAAAAGGTTTGCACGAATTTAGTTTTATAAAGGCATTTGTGTGAATATATTTTCCTATATCAACATACACACATCTCACTCATACTTCAAGAAATAAAGAAAATCAAATTAATAGTGATACATCTGGAAATTCCAAAACGCCCGCGCAAAAACATATTTCATCAAGTACAAAAATCTACAAAAAATCGCCTTAGATACCTGCTAACAACCGGCGTTTGAGATCTTGACAAATCTTAAACTAACCTTAGCCTAATTTAAATGCTTCGCCTAAAGATATTGTCCAGGATTTTGAAGAACAAGTCATGGGGCAATCCACGAGTCATCTGCTGGATCTGAGTCCTCAAAAGATCGTAAGTAGCCTCTTCAAAGACTGAGTAAGTGTGAGGTAGTTGCAAATCTTCATACAAGTCCTTGATTCGTGCAACTGATTCAGGGTTGGAATTGCCGTAGTGTTCTTCCATAATTTGTTTTTGAGCTGGAGTGGCGCGTTGCAGGGCTACGACTGCAAGCCATGTGCATTTTCCATCTTGAATGTCTGTGCCGTTCTTGCCAGTTACAGCTGGGTCGCCGAAGCAGTCCAGGAAATCGTCCTGTAACAATAAATATTTAACTTTATTAGTTTTGTAATTGTACTTCTTCCTATCGAATGAGACTGGCCAACTCTGGTATCGAGAGTTTATAAAGCCGCCCTAAGGGCATATGACATGGCTCAACGATTGCACTTATATGGTACGTGAATTTCACATAAAATTTCTGATTCAGATAAATTATATTCCAAATTCAATTATAATATCTTCGTAGTAAGTTCTTCTTTGTACAGAAACGTGATGGCAAGGAATTTAGGTTGATAACATTCAAGGACACGGTGAAGTATTTAATCCAGATTAGAAAGGATTTTCATGTTGGATATAAGCTAAGTTCTGACGAAGGTAAAGGTGAGTAAACGTAATGATAACTGGGAATTTATCTCCAAACCTATCAGTAACAAAGCGTATATGTACTTTAAGTGCTGCTGTCATAAATATTTTATCAGTTTACGTAAAATATACATAGGTAGATTCTTATACATCGATTGATATACAATTCAACAACAATAAAATGAAAACCACGTAGCAATGAGTGTTGAGTACGTGATTTTGGATTCATTTTTATATTTGTGAATTTGTATCTAGACTTGAGTGCATCTACAATTTTACAATATCAGCTTACGACATAGGTAGGTACCTTATCTGATAAAAGTGTATGCTGACTGCATTTCAAACACGTGAATTTTGTCTACCCAATTTTAATGCTCCTTGTGAACATAATAGAATACCAATTCTAATTTATTCTGAAACTCATAAGGAAATCGTCCTTTTCATAATTTTGTATAACAAGAATTGTCTCTACTTTAATCTTACTTACATCTCAATAACCGTTCAATTCTCTAAACCATCACTTTCTTGCTAATTAAGAGCCACAGGTGGAAAACAAAAGGCAACAGTCTTGAATTTACTTTACAACCATGTCAGAGACTCTTTTAAACTCTCGTCACACCATAAATAAAACACTCTACTTACTTATACTATAACATAAATCTATGTATAAACTAACCTGAATCTGGAAGAACTCTCCCATCTTCAACAGGATCGTCTTGGCTTGTCTGTGTGGTTCCGGGTCATCGACCCCAGCCATCAGCAACGCCAAGCTGACTGGCATTTGGAATGTGTAGTATGAAGTCTTGTACTGAGTAATGGCTTCGTATTTCTCCATCGTGAACTGGGATAGGTCTGGCTTGTCAGTCTTCCGCGTCATCTTTTCGACGTAGTGTCCCATGGAGCATTTGAGAAGCATCTGTAATAGAGGAAATGAAATGTTTAACCAATATTATTTGGACAAGGATTATGTTAATTTGTGTTCTATCAAATAATATTTATAGTTATTATATGCCTGTGTATGGTAAAAAGTTCTTTTAATTAGTGGGATGCAACTGTTTGAGGATTCCAGCACAGATTTTTATGATTACATTCATCTTTGTGCAAGGAATGGGTTTGGACTAGACCGTAATTCACCTGATGGCACCTGATGGTAAGCAATTTATGTTCATAAGCTACTGTAGAATCTTTTGATCAATGTAAAAGACTATTCAATAAATTTTATGTAAGGTAATGTATGTAGTTATTGCATAAAACGTCAGCATATAAGATATCATTATCATGCAATCATGAATTTGATCTCATGAATTTGGTCAGTAGGTATACTCTCTTGATAAATACGATCAATCAATCTTCATAGCACTTATTTTTAAATCAGCAATGGATAGATTATATCGGAACGATCAAATAAGCATATCATATTATTTATTTATTTATTTTATACGCAAAATATACAGGTAATTAATAGTTGTGCCTTTTGTTTATATGTAGGTACTTACTTTAAAGAATAAGTTTATAGAATTAGCATTAGCACGCATGGGAACTTATATTTTGTCTCTAAATTAAAAGATATAAGAAATGAAAAGCATATCAGAACCTGTCTTGTCACTTTTAGTTTTATGTAAAACATAAATAAAACAGTAGGTAATTGTAATGAATGTCGAGTCATATACAATTATTTTCTACATATAAAGGCAGTTAAATCGGCTCGTAGGTACATAACGAATAGTCATAGAACAAAACAACACAATGGAATCGAAAACTGCATCTTGCTTTTGGAAGTCGTTAAATATTCAAACATGTAGCTGTAATCATTTAAATTCAACACAAGAAGGTATAATATCTCCGTTTTTGTTTCTGGAGTCACGTGTTCGATCATGCGATTGATATGCGATGCGATCAGGCGTGGTTGTCGTGTCTTTATATCAGCATTCAGCATATAAGTAAGTACATTATTGCAATTCAGCCATTCTATTCTAGTTTGGAAACTTTTTGGCGATAAGAAACGAGCAAGTTTGACCTTAACGTTCCATGTTCAACGTTTAGTACAAATTACAAATTGATTGTTTTGTCTCTGAATCCACGCTCCACGTCCTTAGTTTAGAACAAATAGTTTTGAACGTGAAGCTAAAATTACCTAAACAACAAAATAATTTTAGGTCTTGATGTTAAGAAATAATTAGTTTTAAGAAGGAATGCAAAGTATAAAAATCCTGACCACAGAAGAATACGAGTGATTTATTTACTACCTATCTATGTTATGATGTATGTATGTATATTGTTATTATTATCAGCTTATTTAGTTGAGCTGTTACTTAGTTGTGGTCTTTAATGGATTTTTGATCGATATGACTTGATAAATAATTTGCAATCATCTAATCCATTAAATAAATAAATAAAAGTCATTTATTTCAGGCTTGTACCCATAAACTTAAACTTAAATTGAAACACTGTATAGGGGTGATACACTGTATAGGGGTGTCAAGATAAAATAAAATAAAATGCACATATGCGTAGATATGTGCGGTCACTTTTTGTTTCAGTCCATGTGAACAGATATCCAGCGCCTAAACACTGGATTCCGGACATCGTCAGAGACAGCCACAAGTATACTGTTGCCGGAACGGCGCATTCTTTGCCAGAAAGAGGCCACACGAGATCTAGTTACGGCATAGAAATCAGGGACCCCCGCATCAGCGAACATGCCCGACGCGCTGCAGCACCGCGGGAGCCGCATAAGAGCCCGGAACGCGTCATTGTACTGGACTCTTATTCTACTCATAGTTTTCTGCGTGTACGTTATCCACAACTGGGAGGTGTACATGCCTAAGCAGTACGCCTTAAAGAGTGTGGTCTTTACGTCATCACTGCACTTCGCGAATCGCCGAGCAAGCATGTTGCCTCTGATAGCGAGAGCCCTCCGCTCGCGTTCTATGTCGTCATTATCATGCAGCCGTTCCGTCAACAGATGTCCCAAATATTTGAACTGCTTAACAATTAAGAAGGCAAAACTCCAAAGTTTGGAACATCGCCGCAAGGTGGCCAGTCTGTCGGTCTTTTATCGAATTCATTCCGGAGAGTGAGCAGAGGAGCTACATGAACTGATTCCCTCAGCTCCTTTCTATAACCGAACAAGCAGAAAGTCCGCAGGTAGACACCGTTTTATGGTGGAAGTGCCGAAGTATCGAACACAGCGCTTTGCCTCAACGTTTATTGTACGGACAGCAAAGCTTTGGAACACTTTACCAGAAGCTGTGCTTCCTGCGAACTACAATCCAGGGGTTTTCAAATCTAGAGTTAATAGGTATCTTCTAGGTAAACGTGTTACACCCTAGGCTGCAGCAATGCTTAACATCAGGCAGGCTGTAGTCAAACATAAACCTATCCCACGTAAAAAAAGATAAAACTTAAGATGAGAGGAAAGAAACCAGAAAATACTATTTTGTTGTAAATTTGTAGTTGCCTTTGAGACTTCATTAGATCTTACTTACTATTGTTCTAACTCAAAAAATGTGGCGTGTGTTTCTGATCGTTTCTCTTTTACATGGCAACGTGCCAACGTGAATATTGGTATGGTGGTAGTATGAGGTCAATACATGTAAAGTTACGAGCATCCACGTGTAATTTCATGAATAAAAAACTGTAAACATAATATAAATTCAACAGAGAATCTAAAAACCAATGTATGCACTTGAGTAAGGACCCATTTGGAAATTTTAATATGAGAAACATGTAGTCTACATATACAAAATTGTTAATATTTTTCTTGTTTGACACTAAACAGTGTTTTTACAATGACAGTAGGTACCTAATCCAATTATAACAATAAAAATATACTAGACAACTAAGAAGTTAAGCGAAGTAGAATAGCAAAAGACGCTCATGAGGTACCAGATTAATTAACAACAATGACAAACATAACACATATACTTACTTAAATTAAAGTTCGGCGTGAAATGTAGTATAGCGACTACATCTAACACACATACTTCCTTAGTACAAAAATACGCTAGTTTTTCGGTAATAACCAAATAAATGGCAAATAAGCCAATTATTATATAATTTAAAACTACACGGAAATTCTACTCAGCTAACAACAGGAAACTATAGGGAGCCCAGTTCAAATTCCCTCACGCCCATATCAGACATTAAGTGGACTAATATGCGACGTAGATCTCGACATACCTAAATGTATTTATTTATACGTCCTTTTGTCCTCTAAACTTCTCGTTTTATTTACAGACCCGCGGAATAAAGGAATTTTAATTACTTTCATTGAGGACGCTTGTTTGATGATTGTTTTGGTAACAAACATCAAACATACTGGGTAAGCACGTTTTATCCTAAACCGTAATGGTTGCTTACTATCAGGTGAATTATAGTCAAGTGCCATGGTCCAAAATGTCTCTTCTGTGCTGCAAATGTGGCCACCTAAATTAAATCCTGTCCAGCCCAACTTGTGACGTTTAGCCTAGAATTGCCCCAAAATATAAAAACAAAAGCTAAAGACATTAGATGCCTCAAGCACGTGCTTGTTTCTTCAGTGCAGCGAACATAGTGCCCTGGATGATAGAAGCGTCGTTGGCCCCGTCAAACCCGACGTCAGGTCC
This sequence comes from Macaria liturata, assembly GCA_964023185.1. Taxonomy (NCBI): domain Eukaryota; kingdom Metazoa; phylum Arthropoda; class Insecta; order Lepidoptera; family Geometridae; genus Macaria; species Macaria liturata. The sequence goes on along the minus strand of OZ026824.1, from coordinate 550,975 downwards.
CCAATATCAAGACATTTCTTCAAACCATAAATACAAAAGTTAGCTAAGTAGTTACTCACCACATTGAAAGTTTCAAGCACATGCTTGTAATACGGCTTATTTACAAAATGTTTCTTCAGAGCTGCGAACATAGCTCCTTGAATGATTGAAGCGCCGTTAGCCCCGTCGAGCTCAATGTCAGTTCCCCAGTACCAAGATATTGCCAAAATTTAAAAAAAACAAAATCTATTTACTCACCACATTAAAAGTCTCAAGCACATGCTTGTAATACGGCTTGTTTCCAAAATGTTTCTTCAGTGTCGCGAACATAGCTCCCTGGATGATTGAAGCGTCGTTGGCCCCGTCGAGACCGACGTCAGGCCTCCGATGCCAACACGGGACCCCGCGACGCATGTCGTTGCCTTCCATCATATCGTTCAGGAGGAGTTGATGAGTGTGGAACTGTGGAAAAATAAAACATCGTTGCTTATTTTATGCTAATTGGATTTGATTTAATTTAGATAGATTTATGGTAGGGTTGGGATAGTTTTGATGTGTGTGGTACTCTGTGCAAATAGAATGCGAGTAGGTATAGTGTAGGTATGTATAAGTTTACGTTTGAAATAAATTCATAGAATTTATAATCAATGAACTGGTTTGTATCCTGGTGAGCTATAAGAATATTTGGAATTTACTGATTCCAAATATTAGTAGGTAAGTAGCCAAGATAAAAATGGTTTCTTAACTAGGTCATTTATCAATTTCTTACTGTTTGTGTGTGCATTTTTGATAGGCGTGTATATGTATATAGATAAATAGCGATAATAGTATTATCATACGTTAAAAAATACGTGGGTTGCATAACAAGCAATGACTTGACAACAGCTACAGCTACATATGCGCCTAGTAAATAATAGTACACCACAATAGATAGATTCCGTAAAGAGCTCTCTATTTTGTGGTACCCCTGTGTTGAAAGTTATCAAATTTAACATAGGGTTTCTTATAAGACGTAACTTTCTACTTATATAAACTAATAAAACTAAATAAGAGTATGTACATTTAAGCTAAATTTAAAACATCTACATGTGGTATGGAGCCACTGACCTCCATTACTACTGATGGAGATCAATGTATGGAGCCAAGAACGCTGGTTGCATTCCCACGCTGGATTGCTATAGAAACCCTTTGCGCAAGGAACCAGCCAGCGTTCTTGTCTCTAGTGATGTCATTAAACCTTTTATTTAATTTTTTTATAAAAGACTTCGTGCTTTTACCCCACGGACCAAAAGATTCCGTAATAGATTAATTAACATTTAGATTAGAAGGTACAATAGCACTAAGAATAAAAGATATTTGTTACCATCGTAATTCGTAATATTTTTTATCTTTTTCTAATAAATAAGCATTAGTATAAATAACAGATAACAATGATTTTTAATTATCATTTTATCAAGACAAATAAAAAAGTATTTCACTCAGAAATTGCAGAATTAATTACTTACAATTATTCATCTGATATTATATTATGTGTTTGTCATCAGGTCTTACAGGAATTTATTTTATTTTGTCATAGATGTAACCAATTGATTGTTCTAAGTAATTTCTTCCAATCCAAGTAACTGTTGTAGAGGAATAGTTTAAAAATTTGTTCGGCATATACATACCTATACCTACATATTATGTCGATGGTGACTTCGATATATCGACATGTACATCGAAAATTAAATACGTTAAACTATTATCGGACAACGTGACAGTATCTCTGTTTGAACTAAATTTCAAGGTCAATAACACCTACCAGCCGCTATATAAAGTTGTATGGCTAGTTTTTGCTGTAACTAATAAATTTTTTGCCCGTTTGTATGCACACTTTTTAGACGCATTGTATTTTTAGCGTCGCGAGTCGCGTTGGCGCGCAGGCACAGTGCCGAACTTAAAATAATATTATAATATGTACTTAGAGTTTATATTCAAAATAGATGTGATGTTTATAGAAAAAAATATTCAGATGACTTAATAACCTCCTTTTTTTGAAGTCGGTTAAAAAGTCTGTTTAGAAGTTCAGAAAAAGCGGCGCCTTATTACATACCTTTATTAGCATTATAGCAATAAGATCAAATTTTAATATGCTAGTAAATATTGGCACTTCACACTCGAAGGTTTCACCTTGTGAAACTGAGACTAATGATGACTAAAACTAAGGTTTTAAAACTCACCATTTCTACACACCATCCCATGATATTGGCCGCGTGTACGTTCTCAGGGGTGAGGTTGTCTGGCTTCTCCAACATCTTGTAGGCGAGCACCGTCGCCAGGCCTCTGTTCTTCTTGCCGTTAGGCACATTGTATTGTAGCAGCTGGAACAAAATGGGGGATGTGTTAAATTTTTATTGAATATTTAAACTAGAGACTTAGGATTATTTTCAGCCCTAACAAGTACTTACTAGATTTGATAGTTTAATAAAGCGTCCGTAGCAAAGCTGGCGGAGGCAATCGAATGCGATCACCAATGTTAAGCAAAGGTCGACGCGGTCAGTACGCGGATGGGTGACCAAAAGTGGCATTCCATTTTGGGCGCTTCCGTGGGTCGGATGACAAGTTAAATTGTAGGTCGACTGCTTGTGTTTGTAATAGTACGGCAGTCGTTAAGCCATGTCAGAGACCCTTAGGGCGGCTTGATAAACTTTCGACACCAGAGTTAGCCACTCTCATTCGATAAGAAGAAGAAAATAGTTTATAATGTTTTTACATCAGATATGTTAATTTATTTTAATATTTCTCCACAGATTTACTATCTAAGTACCTAAATAAATATGTGCTAGGAGTAGCCAACTTTTTATGTACTTACGAGAATTTTAACTAGGCGGTAAAACAGGCTACATCCAAGTAAGTTAGATCATTTAATGATTCCTCATTTGAATACAGGTAAGTTTTTATGCAAGTACTTAAGTACTTACGCAGCGGTAAAAAAAAACTAAAGATACTTTATACCGTTACGGTCTTCCTAATCTCCGCGTTACCTGCTTTTGTTTGTGGACTTCGGACTTTTATTTACATAGGTATAAATATTTTAAAATCTTCACGAAAGATGTCAAGGATAAATTGCCTACTGTTACAGAGTAAACTGACTTAATTCTCACGTAAGGTTGAATACCTAATCGGTTGCTTACGTCAAGCATTAACAGATTTAACATATTTTTTTGTGATTAGGTACATACCTACATATTTTTTTAATTTCATGTACTTAGGTACTTATTACATGCTCAAATTAAAATCTCATTTACAATAATTTCTCGACAGGACCACGGTAATATTATCTATATATTACCGTGACAGTACAGAGGTCAGTCTTGAATAAGATTATAAGTCTCGAACAGGGACTGCGAAGTAAAACCGGTTATATTGAAACCGGTATCATTACTTCAAGTCTCAGTGTACTTAATACACATATTCGCGAACATCAATGTCTACGATTATAAAACACAGCAATTATAACATAAACATTTTACGTTACTCTATATATAGCACAAAACTTTTTATCGTGTTTTATATAAACCACAAAAGAATTCTGTTACCAAATAAGTACCTATCTAAGTTCTTTGTATGAGAGGAACAAAGCTAAATAAATTATTCTGTTTTCAAGTATGTACATCACGCCATTCAAATAGTTTCGGTTCGAAAACATTTATTAGCACAACATTGATAATTTAAATTCTTTGATAACACTAATATGCTATGATAATTATGGCAGCAATAACAAATACAATAACAATATTACATCTGGTTGCTATTTGCGTCACGATGTCACTGCATGGACTGATATTCATTGTTTTATTGTATCTTTTTATATTATTACCGTATAAAATAATATAATAAATCAAAATTTAATACAAATACGAAATCGGACCATAATTAGAAAAGATCTAGTTTCTAGCTAAAGAGAAACCTAGCTCTAGACGTTAATACTCGAACGATGCGGTTAAAGGTGTCAAACCAGTCAAACTACTCGAGTTGTCATTTGGGGACAGAACTAACGACCAATAATAGGTAAAGCAGGTATGTATTGTTATTCAATTATTCTGAATTAAATATTAAGCAATGTCAAAGACAACTGGCAAGATTGTTACGCTACTAAATTTGTGTAAAAGTAGGCAAACCAAAATGTTACTAAAATTGTGACAAAAACTCTTGAGAAATCGATGTATTAAGTACCATGCCATAGTTGCATAATAAATAAATCAATAAGACAGTCCATAACACCATCCCAAAATGGCAACAAACAGCTTACAAAAAAGCAAAATCTACAGACCGTGTCGCCGATACCTCAAGAAACATTACTATCAACGGACCAGCAAAAACACGTACCTTGGCCAACCATTTGCTGGCTTCAGGCACTTCGATGTGCTTGCCAGTCTCCGTCAGCTCCCTGATGATGTCAGGGAAGCATGCCATAAACTCCCTGGACTGGTCCTTGGAGACGGCCAGTCCACGGGCAGCCAACGGCAGCTCCTGAGGTGTCAGGGTCGACAGGTATCTATAGGGGAGAAAACGCATTGGTTTGGCAGCCAGCTCGGAGATCGGAGCTAAATCTTACTAGGTACTAATTATATCTAAAGCATCGATTTGGACTTTGATGATATGGTCTGGATCAATGCATAGCGGTCATAATTGGCATCCATCTCTGTGAAGTCGTTATTCTTTGAAGTTTATTACTTACCTACTTCTGTTGCGCCATTATTTTAATGAGAAAATATTATGAACATATTAAGATTTTAGCAATTAAGATAAATCAGCTTCCTATATGTACAATGCTTGTACACGATATGTTTTCTCGATGAAAGTTAATTAAATTCGTCATGCTTGTCTTCTTTTATGAATTATTCGGGAAATCAAACTGTGAAGATAGAAATTAAAACGTAGAATATTGTATTGAACTTAATGTACCTACTACGTGGTAGGTACTCGTTAGAAATATGTGTATCAAACAATATTTTAAAATCTCTCACAATAATAAATACAAGTCTCGAAGTAAATAAATGAAATGAGTTTCTTTCATGATTTTAATAGGGTAAGCTAACATGATTTTGTAATATCACCGTAACATTAGTGAGGTACAATGCGACACATACGCGGCTTCTATCGGTGCAAACTAAGTCTCAAGAGTTCAACTGAGTTCACTGACCTGTGATATTTTTGCAGCTTGAGCAGCTTCTTTGGTAGACCGCAGTCTTCATTCTGAGGGTTCTTCGTGGAAGGCTGGTCTAGTCTGGGAGCCATGGCATCCGAGTTAGTGACACTGGTCGTCTTGCTGATATGCCGACGAAGCTCATTCTTGTAGATCTGCAGAATCCTGTCCAAGCTCTTCTTCGAAGAGTACATTTTGATTTATTTTATCTTCACAATTTAATTTAACTTCAATTTAAATTCTTTATCGAATTATCGTGCGTCCGCTGGTATCGGGATCGTATGACCGACTGATTCTTTGTTATGTTTTGCTTCGCCTCCTTACCAGTTCTAAAGTAAGGCTGTCGTCAATGTTTACATTCGTTTTATCGACATCGATCACTTTATTATTTATTAAATTGTTTTTTTATTGTCTCAGTTTTGTTGCCAATATTAAGTAATAATGTAGTGTTTAAATTTTTTTATAAAATCGATGTCTTGCTTCGCATAAGTATATTAGTTTTTAAGATCTAACCATTAACGAGCAATGAAGATGTTTATATATCGTGTGCAGTGAAATTATAAGACTCTGTGGCAAATACCCAACATCCATTTCGTTTTGGTTTATATATTTTTGAACACAAACTAAACAATATTAGGTAGGTACATATGTATATCAAATAAATCATCCACTATGTAATGTAATCATTCTCAAACTAAACAACAGCAGATAATAATTACATATGTGCTTAGCTAATTGATCACATCAATTAATTATCAGTTCAAAACATCAAATCTCCAAAAAATTACACATCAACACCAAACTATCGACAAATCTCCCTTCAACACTACTATGCGCATGCAAGCGGCGCGCTTGCCGGCCGGCCCCTCCCGCAACCCGGGCCCGACACGCGGCGAGTCACGTAGGCACCCAGCAGAGAACGCGTTGCGAAACTAGTGTTGTCACTCGGGAACCGGCATAAGAAGCTAATACATTATCTGTGACTAGTGGCATACAACATGCTACATAATCTGTGGCATACCAACTGTAAAACTATCTGTGGTATGCGGCTACCAGGCTACTGTCATAAAAACTATTATGCCAATATGTGGCAGCTACCAGCACTCGAACTATTTAATCATCTGTAGACTGTGCTTAGTGTTGATTGTACCATTGGAGTTAGAATAACAACAACAATGTGTACAGAATAAAACAGAGTCTGAAAAGGATTGTTATTTGTCTTAGAAGGCAAGACGGTAATCAGTCCAAGGCAATGTCCTTTTAAAGTGTATGCTATGGTTATTTATACTATAACTAAAAAAGTCAAAACCAGTTTTGAATGTATACTTAGCTTATTTGGGAACACATTCTGTTTTGTGTACCATTATAAATAAATAAATAAATATAACTAACGGATGTAATGTTAGTTATATTTTAGAATAATTATATAATTTGGTTAAAATAGCATGTTAATAGCGACTCTCGCTTCTTTTGTATTTTATTACTAATGGTTCAGGGACGTTCAATAATTATTTCTTTTGCCTTGTTAAGTAAACTACTTATGTTTACAATAATTTTGCAATAAGGTAATTTAAATCTTGACAATATTAATTAATGTAGCAAACTATAGTATAATAATTTATAGTTGTTAAAATACCCGATACAGTTTGTATGTTTTTTTAAACATATTATGTAGGTATCTCTAATGCATATACTTGTTTGTGTTTTCTTTTCAAAATAGGTTGTGTCTCTAATATAACAGTCTGATACCGTTTTAAATAATTTTCCGGAATTCCCAAAAAATCACATCACTAGTTTCCACCCAAAACATTGCATGCATTGTGACCCAGAACAAGGACCTACGGAGAGAATTGGAAATACAAACAATTTAGACCTTTCATCCCATATCTTTTATATATCTTTTATTAAATTACTGTGTAAGTACTTTTCTTACAAATCCCCAGCTCTCTTGTCACGTATTCACAAAAACAGGAGTCTGAAAGGCAAGCTAGTTCGAAAAAAGCTGCAATTTATGTTAAGATCAGACGTAAAATTCAAGAATAATGATTGCAGGCTCAGATGTGACCTTAGTCAATGTTAAAGACAACCTAGGTCGAATACCTAATAAATAATAGTGCACACAGGCAGATATCATAAGATGTTTTTACTAAGAAAATGCATTTCAATTTTGCGTAGGTATTCACAAAGCTCTAAAATGAGAGAAAAAATGTAGTATGATATGTTAGGTTTTTGTTTCTATCTTTCAGAAAGTTTTGCAAAAAATCTTGTTCACATTTTTGCGACAACTTTTACACCTAATTCACCATCATGGTGGTGTATTCACCATCTGTATCTCAAGTTTTTGGTCAATTGCTTCAATGGGAATGGGGCATGTCAACTTGCTATCAACAATCTATAAGGCCAAGAAAGATAAGGCCAAGAAAGAGAAGAGAGAGAGAAGAAGAAAGGCCAAGAGAGCCATAATCATAGGCAACATGCCATTACATAACAAACTCATACGGTTGATCGTTATCTAGGGCACACGGCGCGCGGCGATAAGGTTGCCATGTCAAGCCGTGAGAACTGTTTGATAGGTAAAGTGTCAATATCTCTATCAAGATCTTGTATGTCTGTCGAAGAGCACAGAAATCAAAATTACATACTTATACCTTTCATGACTAAGGATGATGATTGACATTCAGGATCACAACTACTTTAAGATAGAAATGATATATCAGTGTTTTGGCAGCACCCATATTAAGAATGAGATATTATAATAGTTCATTTAAAAACATTTATTTTTTTATAATATACCAACTTGAATAATACAAGTACCTTTTTTTAAAGTTATCGTAATTTGTATCTTAACATACTCTCGTTATGTTACATCTACCTACGTCAGCGTTTCCAATCATTTCTGCTAAGTAATTGTACCTATACCTATCCTGTTAAACCACATTTCAATAATAAATTTTACATTTCATACTAGTTCTAAATAAACCACAAACAGAAACGCACAAACTACGGGAGTAGTAAAAACCTTACTCGCTCTATCGATTTCCTAACTCCTTATGCATTTCGAGGTTGAGGCAGTTGAGGTTCAAATGTTGTAACTGTCCATAAAAGCCGGTGAAACTGAATGAGGTTCTAGAACTATCTACGAGAAATCTATTGTAACTGCAGTACAGTTTCGTTAGATAATAATAGTTGGGTTGAAAGAACAAAAAAACAACAGATTCGAGGTCGCTGATTCTCGCTGAATAACTGAACAAAACATTTGATTGAGAGAAAACATACTCAATACTTATAGAATCAAACCATACTTTAAAAGCCAAAGTGAGTTTTTGGTTAGCGTCGTTACGAAAAATTTATATTCATGATTTATGGGAAGGGAGTAGAATAAGATCCGAAACGTTACAGGCTACTTTTTATCCAAACAACAACAAAGAAACAACGTGAGCGATGTAGAAAGAAAAGAAAGAAAAAAAATAACTAGACTACAACAAATTCTTGATGTCTTAGGTAGGTATATAGGCAAGTATCACCAGTCGCTGCAGTTTGCATAATCAAAGTGCAAAACCATGCAAACGGCGCGTGATAATCACGAAATATAAGTAGGTATGAATACCTATACCTAGGTATATCTAGACTATAGTATGCACTATTTATTCTATTTTGAGAACTGCGCTATTTGTTACAGCTTTGTTATTTTTTAGTGCTTGAATAATGTGACTAATTTAGTTACGGTTTTATACCTAGACTATTGTATGTTAGTGGTTAACTTCTAATTAAGGAAATCTTTCTTTTTTTTTTGGTAAATTGCGTTGATAATTTTGATTTCTGTTTTAAATTATGCATGTGCACATACTTTAAATCAATTTCTCTATTATCTAAGTTTTATGAAAATTGGTTCAGTGATTTATGAAATTTGGGCTATACAGCAATTTTTAGAATACACGCGAGCATACAAGTACATACGTATATGTGTTGGTGTGTGGTGTTGATTTATTTTAATACTCTGTTTACGATTTTAATATTTACCTGCATGGATATAATATACAGATGTCAAAGATTTAATAGTACTTACTTTGACGTGCTTAGACATAGTTTCATTCACTCATCATCATCATCATCAGCCTAATGAGAACCACTGCAGAGTATAGGCCTCCTCCCTCTTACGCCAATACTCCATCAATACTCCCTGTCTTGCGCTGTTCTTGCCCAAATGTTTCCTTCTAACTTTTTAATATCATCCACCTACCGTCATTCACTCAGTTACCTATAATCAACAGCATATACCTTAACATAACCTGGGTAATATGATGTAAGCGCTAACATACCTAATATACCTATACCTATACAGTATACTTAGGTATAAGAGACTTGAGCCCGCCACGAGATACCTCCGTGATAAGCCAAGTAAGTTCAAGGCAAAATAAAAATGTGAGCAAAGGTATTGTAGGTATCGTTTAAACTGTATTTCATGAACTCTGGCCAAATAATAATATTGTTGTAGGAACAGGTGTTTTATTTTTAGTTATAAATTTTTATTGTGGCACTTGAATAAGTTTGTTTTCATACTTTGTGCTTCTTCCTACTGTTTATTATTTTACTAAAACAAATTTGTATTGGACTAATAGTTTGCCTGATGGTAAACAATAGCTGAGGCTTAAGATGGAGGGTGCTTATCCAATACGAACCGGTTCACTCTCGCTTTGAAGGCATATAACACAAAAAATATTTTGTCTATGGCAATGGCTTCTTGCTTCTATTTACCTAATGTAACAAATATATATGTACTTAAGTAAATAATCGAATGGCTCTTTGTGTGAATTTTCGAAATATTAATCTTTTAATAGTTAAAATTTTAAATAAATATACTTTTCATCCTTTATTTAAGTCATGAGTACGTTAAATATTTTAAATAATAATAAACACTGAGATTAAATATTAAATCTATGCTGAGTTAAGTACAGCTAAGTATGTTTTGTTGTTTTTTTAAAGATTTGTTATTCTATTAATATAATTTTTTTGCTTTTAAAGCTAATGTTTCCCATTTTATACACGTCTGTGTAAGGTGTAAATATGACTGTCATATACAACAAAAGATTAATTTATAGATTGCCTGAACAATCAACTGTACAGTAATCTTATTCCTAAATTAGTTAGAAAATATTTTATAAAAATCAAGATCAAATAGATAAGATACAAAAGAACCTTGGCATCGCCAGGGATGTTGGTGGAATATACTTATATAATTTAATATAATATAAAAACGAATTCCTATGGGAGTGGTAAATATGGCAGACTTTCAAAATATCGGTCTGTGACAATGCTTTGCGATAGTTATGTTAGAGTGAAAAAGTCAATTCAACAACTCAACAATTCAACTTATTTTACAATTTACAACTTTTCGGCCCACATCCTACGATTCCTACGACCAACCATAAGTTTATAGGTTTCTTAAAACTTACTGCATGCGCTGTGAGCTATTAAATATACAAGTAATTAGGTAGGTAGTTCAGCTCAATATCTGTTCCGCCAAGTCAAGCGCGAAGCAAACACTGCCGTACCATCCTTTACTGGGACCATTTCGCCGCATTTTCAGGCACCTAATAAGAAATTTTCGTCAACTGGTAAAACTTAGACTTGGCACGAACTTGTCTAGATTTCATTACTTTTTAGAGATAAACAAGCAGCTCAATCGAGACTTGGCTAGTTTTTACAGAATGTTTTTGGTGGGATGGATATTTACACCTACCAAATTGGGCATTTGTGTTTGTGGTTTTTTTTTGTACCTGGAAGCAGGAAGCTGGCAATGAAACCTCATTGAGGAATCTTGCAAAAAATGTCTATCAGTCAAAACGGGCCCATCTAGCTAGTTAAGATTCAAATGATTAGATGTATTGCGACGGTTGTCAAGCAAGGTTGTGTAACAATATTTTTGTAGCCATGTTATCTTCAAACAAGTGTAATAGTACTTATACTGTCATCACAGCTTCACACGCTCAATGGAAAGACAATGCTTACATTAAAGCCACATATACATGCAATTAGTCAGTACAAGTTGTTTCAGGCGGACATTGTTCTTGTTGCTTCCCACTCACAGAATATTTACCAGTTCCAGGGTTTCAAGATTGACGTGATAATGCCTGAACACGCCTGCAATTCCGTACCCCATTATTATTTTCCACGTACTTGCCTGTGCAAATCCTCTGAACCGACATTCCGACCTTTAATCTGCTTTCGGATCAGCGATGATGAGTGATGACCGAGAGACAACCGCGTCCAAGGCCAGTAACACAAAATACATAATAATAATTAATTCATTAACGATCGTTATCTGCGGTCCGCCATTTTGATGTCATGGCGGAAGGCGCGAAATGCCGCCATTTTGGTTTAGCGTTGCTTGCGGCCGCGCTCGACGCCGCGCCGCTTTGTTCGGCTTCCGGAAAAGTTAGGGTCAGCGAATGTAGGTGCGGTATTGGAAAATTTAAATGGACTATGACAAATCACGCAAATCTAGGCCACATTCTTTGTTCACTCTCACGGTGAATATCAAATAAAATGTGCTCTTTGTTAGATACTTTCAGTTATACAAACCCAAGTTTGTGAAGTCTAAGCTGATGAAGCTATATGTATGAATCATTTAAACAGACATGAAGACACCTATTGAACTATTTTCACTGTGCGTTTCATCATTAGTTACGGACATGAGCCTCTAGGCTTTAATGATAGCCAGTACATTCGCACTAGATTGGTCTGACAATGCCTTACTCATATACCAGCAAGCATACATATTTTTGCTGAGCTTACTAATGTAGCTTTTAATAGTATTATAATAGAGTTGTATTTGGCTGCTTTTGTTATTGAGTGTCCATAAAGTACGATGATATTCGTTCGGTCACCGGCGTCAGTAAACACAGTCCATGGAAAATTAGCGAAGCGTATCGATGGTGTGATTCGCTCACATCGATGCTCTCCCATTGTGCTCCCCTCCTAAAAGTAATTTAACTGAATTATGGAGTAGAAATGTCCACAATCTGGTTTTGGATGTCCAGTAGACTGGTGCTGTGATCACTGTGTGGACCCGGACTTGTGTTGGGGTGAATTACATGTACTGAACTATTCTGTGAAATATTCTAAGTGTCGCAAGAGCTACGATTGTGCTACGCCGTAGGCCGCCTTGGAAGAAAAGCTCAAGTAAGTCGCTGCATGCTACGGGGTTCGTAGCGTCTTCGCTACGTTTTTGGATGCGTCTACGCATGTTATAGTTCTGGTGAGAGCAGACATTTTGAAAATATGGCGCGCAGATGTATGGACAATGGATGTTTTAAGTTTAAACTATTGTAACAATTCAGTTGAGAAGTTTGATTAGGATTCTGTGAAAAATCGGTAGGTACAAAATGCAAATGCTCTATATTTTGGTTTAAGCCTTAATTTTCATTCATGACATACGCACCTAATTAAAATGTTTGCTCAAAGTTATTTTATAAGTTGGTCTGTTAATAATAGGTTTTAAAATACATGTAAGTATTAATTCAACTCTAAAGTACAAATTACTGCCATCAAAATAAATAACCCTTAAGATTAATTATACGCGTCTTTCTTTTTTAACAGACTAATTTATTCTCATGACTAATTAGTAACAATATCAAATATTATTACTTTAATAATATAAATGTTAATTTTAATTATATAAAAATGTACATGTACAGAATGGTCTCAATGGCATAAAATTCCCGTTAGCCTCATTAAAAGTGGTACCAAAATTGGTCACTGGCGGGGTGCAGCGTTGTGTGACTGCATTATGCAATATGCACGTGCATAGCGCACACAGTGGCGGGAAAATAAACTAGGATGCATCAGTACTTTTTGACGTACAAATATTACCTTTCAAGGGACAGTTAGAACAAAAGTAATAGTCAAAATGCACTGTTATTCCAACTGCGATATACCTACCTAGTTAAACTCGAAATACATTTATTTTCTAAGTCGATTACTAATTGAAGATTTGATTTTACATATTTCTTTTAAGAATAAAATATTGATACCTTAGTGTACATACTAAAACCGCTAATGATATATTGCGCAACATTGGCAATTCATAAACCCACGGTAGGCTTAGTCAAACACACATCATAAGGGCAAACAAGAGATTTGAAATCGTGACAATACTCATCAAATATTATATAGGTAATATATAATATTTGATGAGTATTGTGATAATATTATTATGTTTATCGGAGTCTTATTACATATTTTCTTTTTAGTTCAGAGGCACCAGCCAGAGTGGCGTTTATATATTTACAATTTGCAGCCTCACTTGTTTAGATAATTCAAAAATTCAAATTCAAAATTTATTCATTTGAGATTATTTAAATTAGAACATACATGTGTACTGTGACAGAAGAAATTGTGTGAATATAAGAAACATTTATAAATTTTCTTGATGAAAAGTTTTCACTCCAAAACGAAACTGTTATCTGATGAGCAATTAGCCTTCTATGGTCAACATAACTTAATGAGTGTTAAGGAATCTTTTTATATGAATGTTGTCAACTTTCCGCTGCTAACCCATGTGTTCTAGCCCATATTACTCCACGAGTATTCATTTAGTTGTTTACTATTGTTGCTAGCTTCTTATAGCGTAATAATGTATAGGTTTCGTAGAGTGTGAAATTGTAAAACTATTTTTGTACATATCTACGCATGTATTGCCACTGCGCAGTCCATGGTTAAGTACTTGATTATTCAATACAAACATACCTAAACCTATGCACTTATGTATTATAGCAATCAATTACGACATGCTATTATATTACCTAGTGTAGCGAGTGTGGTTCAGTGGTTCCACTGTCTGCTTTTCATCCAGACGCACTCTGGTTCGAATCGGGCCCTACACTAATGACTTGTGTGTTTTCAAGTAATTTATGGATTTGCACTCGCTTAGCGGTGAAGGAAAACATCGTTAGGAAACCGACATGATTGAGGACCACAATATCCATAGACATGGTCTACGGTGACAAGTCTACTGTGGAAGGACGTGGGCGCCCACCGCAATGTATCTGCCCAAGGAAACTCCCCTAATGAATTAATTCTGCGGGGGAGTCACGACCCTCAATCATGAGGAATAACGACTCAAGAGATTATTATTACCTAACAACTATTCTATTCTTAGTCCAATCACATAACCTACCTACTACTGATTGCTCTATTTATCACGTGTTAGTAAATAATATCATAGAAACGTCTAGTGCTAAGGAGTCATGTTATTTGACCATGAAACTCTGACGATAACATTATCAGTGCTACTATTGTTTATTTTGCGGTATTACTGTTGTTAAATAACACTAAGAATACATAATTAAATGTAGACTTATATGTATGTTCAAATTTACCAGCTACACTATTCGATTTTACGTATCCGTTTCAGTAACTTCAGTTTTAAACTAACATCTTTAAGTATATTTGTTAGCAATTAGTATTGTGCCTTTTTGTTCACCTCAATCAGGCATTAAAAGATAGATAGACCAATAAACTCACATTCCTTTCCTTCTTGTTTTTGTATCTAATCTTCTGAAATACAGCAAAGTTTTACATAATGCTCTTATATGAACCATATAATCATACATTTTGAAAAAGATTGTTCGTGTGACATTCAAATAACACTCAATCTTACCGGTTTCTTCTAGGCAAGCGTGCTAGATCGTAGATTATAACGTTGCTTAACATCAGGCAAGTTGTAGTCAAGCGTGAGCCTATTTCATGCAACAAAAATCCTTTTCAAAATTTTTGTTGTATCGTTTCAGACTAAATTCATCTAAGTATATAATACTAGCCTAACAATACAAAAAAAACCTTATGCATAACCCAATGTCCATAAACCTATTTCCAATCAGTTAAGTCAAAAAGGTGCCCAATTTCCCACATTCCAAATTTGGGACGTTATGTCGCAAGAGATATTCCCAAGCCCAACCTTTCCAACTATTACCTAATCTATATCCCATAGAAACTAAAGCGCCATTTTGAAAGCCCTACCCGCTACTATCTATGTATCTACTACAAAGCCTGGGAGTAGTTTCACACCATTTCTTTCCGCCCGATCGAATAACGTGAAAAGTACTGTTATACTGCTATTATGGCTTGCTGTTTCTATTAGATGTATGCTCCATTTGATTCGAGATAAAAGGACTTTCGATTGTTATTAGGGAGATGAGGCCAATCCTCTTTTTTGGAAGTTGGAAAATTAATAAAAACATACTAAAGCTGGATGGTATAGTAACACACTAAATGCATTGTAGATACTTTATTTCAGAGTTCATGTTTTTTTAGGGTTCCGTACCTAAAAGGTAAAACGGGACCCTATTACTAAGACTCCGCTGTCTGTCTGTCTGTCTGTCTCCAGGCTGTACCTCATAAACCGTGATAGCAAGAAAGCTGAAATTTTCACAAATGATGTATTTCCGTTGGCGCTATAACAACAAATACTGAAAATAATATTAAAAAAAATATTAAGGGTAAATATAAACGTGTTTTTTTCGTATTTTTTATTGACTTGTATATTACCTTTTAAAATAAATAATAAAATAACAATAAAGTATATGATAAGTAATTAAAGGGGGGTTACCATACAACAAACACAATTTTCAAGCTATTTTTACTCAATCTTAATAAACAGGTAGAAACTTGAATATTTGTAAGTTAATATATAGAAATATATTTACTATAAAAAATACCTAAACTAATACATAAATAGATGATAGTACGGAACCCTTCGTGCGCGAGTCCGACTCGCACTTGGCCGGTTATTTTTATGTTAAAACCTATAAACGTTTTCTTAGTTTATGAGTTGTAAACCAAAAGAAATAAGCAAAGGCAAAGTATGCCACCAGAAAAAAAAATGTTTTACGCAATCTTTGGTCAGTAATATTCTTCAATCTAAACCGTGTTTTAAATTTATTTAAAGCACTTTACTGTGTTACTTTTGAGAATTTTAACTGTTTTTATGTGAAAGAATGTCTCAAAGGTACCTGTCGCAGCAAAACACTAAACAACGCTTTTTAGAATGTATTGTGTCTTTTACTCAAAAAAATGGCATCTATAGCAAAGTCAGGAAATTTAATTGCATCATGATGGCGGAAGACAAGGAGAAATTAATCTTTAACAAACAAATGGTTAAAAAAATATCTTACCACAATTCTATAAATTCTATCTACAGTTTAATTGTAGTTTTTTTAGTATGCAGATAAATTGTATGGCTTGTGGCTCAACTGTTTCTGAGAACATTTTATGTAATAGATAAGTACCTACCAGATAAAAACAAGATGACGACCAGAGAGCATAATAAAATAAAATAGAAGTCAATTATTTCAGACCTTTAGTCCATACACATTTCAAAACATATCATAAGCATAGACCAGGAAATCAAAATAAAATTTAAATACAACTAAAATTAAATTGCATTGAGTGAAATTGAAAATTAAACTAAAATAATATTTGATAACATTTGAACAGAGTTTTCTATACAAAACGCAGTCCAGACATTGGAATTGATCTTCATATGTGTGTCTCGATACTTATGACAAATACGTCCTTTCAGAATTCATTTATACATATTTTTATTCAAATTTCAGACGTAACGGACGGCTGTCGCTTAGGACAACTAAACCTACTTACTTCATAAAAACTATAATTCTTTAATTCTGTGTGAGCTTTGGAGTTTGTACTACCTATATGAGTCTATTAAGTATAAAGATATTATCGATCTATTCATAAATTTAGTTTGCAGTTAGGTAAGATCTTGGAGATGACATTTATTTTAGTTACTTTTTATTCCTCATCAACTGGTATGGTATACTACTGGTATATCGCTATCCAACCGCTAGCAAACCAAATCAATAACAATAGTTCAAAAACCATCGCATTCCAACGCAAAACGGGCGCAGATTGGAAATCTGCGAACGGAGTGATTACTGGTCAGATAACTGTATCCAAATTAGTAATACGTCATTTACAAAGTCTACCAGCGAGGACGATGGTCTGACACAAAACACCGGATGCGAGTTTCCGCTTTCCATGTAGGCGCAATTTTTTTGGAAACGCCGAAATTTTCATAGGTCTTTGTCATGTAGATTGGGTGATGTTAGTGTCGCCGCCATGTTGGTCTGTAGTCTGTACCTTCTGGACTAAATGAGCTCTGCTACATATACGTAAGTACGTATTTGATGGTCGTAATTTTAGCAACTTTCACAACATGTTCCATTTCAACATATTTGGTGACGCATTTTACTTTTTGCTCAAAAACGAGAAAAATAAAAATGTATTGCAAAATGATCGAGTGATTAAGGAAAATAAGTTGTAAGATTTAAATTTATAAACTATGCGTATTAAATAATAATGTACTTACCTTATTTATATTAATTCACCAGGCAAGGGATTGACAAATTTTAAAACGTTTTTCCTATCACATTATTAACGTTAACAAGTATAAGTATTATTTAGTATTATTATTTAGTTTAAACATACATAAAAAATAGAAAAAAATATAAAGAAACTATTTAGAATCGCATTTACTCAAATAAACAATCGATAATGTACTTGTAACACATAACTTACGACTATTTATCACAATGAATGCTAATATTTATATGTAAGGAAAATGAGCTCTATTGTTTGAGCACAATACGATTGTCAGAATAATTAAAATATGTTTTGTCAAACACATGTGAATATTTTCCCAAAGATATTAACTTTCTTTTGTCTAAATGATATCATCTAGGTAAGAAAGATTTTTTAAATGATTAATGCTTTTGACATAATTCCACTTGTTTTCAATTAAAAAGTGCAACTGGCTAGTCGTAAAAATAATATTCGCCGTTCATTTATTTTTATGCCTTAAATGAAAATAATTTTGAATATTATTTGAAATCCAGAAGTTTGCAACTACACAAGTAATTAAATACCTAATTATAGTTAGCTTTAAAAAATCAATCAAACAATAAATTTGACTTTTAAACCCTGTTATTTTCAATTCCCACTTCAGAAGGAAAATAAATGAACAACGTTTTAGAGGAGGATTACGAGCATTACTATTAGTCCAGTCAATAAAGCCCAAAACCCCCAAGAAATTAGTAACTCGGCCAAACTTTGTGAATTTGTTCAGAAGGGTAAAATAAGTGACCGCGTGAGTTTGCACCCTTGTGGGGTGTACGGGAAGGTTTAAAAAGGCGTGAAAAGTGTTTTTTATAAATAACATTGCCAAAAAAATTAGATACTTTGTGCAAATTTGGAATTAAGTTTTTGTTACCGTTTTCTAACATGTATCAAATTTGCACACTTTTGCAACATACGGAACATTGTTTATTATTAAAAAACAATGATTATGGTTAATAACATGAGTGAAAAAATTTGTTACTCGCTGCAAATTTGGAATTATGATCTTTCTTTGGTTTTCTAGCATGTATTAAATTTGCACACTTTTGCAACTTACGGAACATTGTTTATTAATAAAAAAATCATGATAGGTATTCGCTGATAACAGGGATAAAAATATCTGTGAAGGGTTGAAACTTGGAGTAACTGTGCTTGACAAACTATATACTTACAACTTGTTTCGAATTTTCAGAGTTGAAAAAAAAATAAAATTGTTGAATATATAATCAATAAAAATAAATATAAATATAATTAAATATGTTATATGTAATGAATAAAGTACATTTGTACAGAAGACGGTTTGACAAATTTAATTATGTCTGTCACCAACATATAAAATGAAGGTCTAACAAAATAGAAAGGTCATTAAAATTGCAATAATTTCACGCGTCTGCGCAAAATAACGGCATCCAGAACGGATCCATTTCAATAACGACAACGATCGATAAATGGCCCTCATTCACAGTTATATCTGTTACAAGCTTTTGTATGATACTGAAAAGTAACAGTAGATGGCATTGTGTAGAAATTGGCCGGTTATAATGACTCATTGGTGTATATAGTGGTAAATATCTCGTTTTATAGAATAGAATACCATCAAACTATTTTTGTATGAAAATGATAGTAGAAAGTAGTTTACACCAAAACTATGTTAAGGCGTAATATACAACAAGTTACAACAAAGTACGCCGTAGACTGAGTACCTACCTACTCATAATTATCTATTTAAATATGGCGTTATGGGCATAATTTTAGGTCTCGGCTGTTTGTCATAGTACGGCAGTCGTTAAGCCATGTCAGAGGCCCTTAGAGCAGCTCAATAAACTATCGACGCCAGAGTTGGCCCCTCTCATTCGATAAGAAGAAAATCTAGAAAATCTTGCTAAAATCACAATCGAATGCATTATTGTAGAAGTGTTGCACGTTTAAATAACACTAAGAATCACGCTTAGCCGAATTGAGAACTTTCAGATATGCGTTTTGTGGCCTAGATTTTTTGGTACCAATGAGATTTAGGGCGATAGTAATCACGTCCTTGGCTAGAGCGAAAATTACATTGAACATTTTCACCCATTAAAAAGCGATGGCCCTGCATATAATGACACCTATAAATGCTACAATGTATCATCGACGTGCATAATTTACATTTCTAAGGTCATATAGACTGTAGGTAATACCGGGTTACTTTTAACAGAGACATAGCCTTTTTAGAATGGTGTGACGTAACTAATGATAAAACAACATCTGTCATAAGAAAAATGCATTCAACTAAGATAATAAACAAAATTAACTCAAATTAATGATTGTAAAGTAACGCAAACAACAGGGGTGGAAGACTTTAGTTTCAAAGTAAAGTCCTCTCTCTTGAGTCGTATTTCCTCATGCCTGAGGGTCGTGACCCCCTGCAGAATTAATTCGTTAGAGGAGTTCTCTTGTTCAGATACATCGTGGTAGGCGCCCAGGTCCTTCCACGGAAGACACGTGTCCTCGGATACTGTGGTCCTCAAACATGGTCCACACGATGTTTTCCTTCACCGTTAAGCGCTAAGTCATTGGTGTAGGGCCAGATTCGAACCAGGGTGCTTCTGGATGAAAATCAGACACTGGAACCGCTGAGCCACACTCGTCGGCCTCATAGCAATTTGTATCTACACCTTAGTTATCAGATACAGATTCTCTGTTGACCTTTTTATAACAACCGTTGTTTCATGGTAAGTCACATTTTACATTCATTAACTTATGATTATCTGCTTATTTTGTACTAGTGGACACCCGCGGCTTTGCTCGCATTATTACAGTATAAAAAGTAGCCTATGACACTCCTAAGCTCTCATACTACCTACATACCAAAAATCATATTGATCCGTTAAGCCATTTTTGTGTTATAAGCGTTTAAATAAACAGACAAACATATAAATATAGACACAGATTACGAGTAACAGAGAAACGGATAAACAGTCAACATTTTTAGAAATTGTTGGAACGGGTTCAGCTATTAATCCGAAGTATCTCTAAAATTTTTTTTAATATCGTCAATGTTCAGACTTTCGACCTTCTCTAGCTTTATTATATGTTTAGAATAATTAGAGTTTTACATTTCATTTACATGTATCTCTTCAGTAACCCTGTAGGTATACATATGTCGAAGGCAGCCTTGGTCTCGATTGTCTCATCTCTTTCAATAGGTGCAACGGACCGGACAATGCCTGACATGCCATCATATTTTTATTATAAACCGTGTATTTTCTATGCAACAATATGAATTATATATACTTCGGTTAAATATTATATGTATAAGTATTTCAAAACCGAACATAGAGTTAATGAAAAAGACGTTTGTAACAAAAGCTAAAGATAGTTTTACATACATAATACATATCAACTTTTCTATATAATTCTAAAAATGAAGACTAAAACGAAAAAACTCAAAAAACTACTACTTGTTTAAGATACGTGTCGCCCTAAAGCCTCAGGGATTCCAAAACGCGTTTAGTTACCGGTTTGTCTCGTAAAAAATATCTATAAACACATTAATTAGAGTAGTTGTGCAATTGAGCCTTAGTTTTCATGCATTTTGTTTGTACAAACATTACAAGACCGACCCACAGTATTTACAAACCCAAAAATTATAAGGCAAATAGACCAAAAACAAGAATTATGTGATGTTTGTTTGTTCCAGCCTATCCCCACGTATGGTGAGCGAGGCGTGAGGCCGCACTCCCTGGAAGATGAAGCCGCGGGGGCGGAGCGTCATGCACGCCTTCACTGCCCTCACCATGCTTACCATGGCTAATGGTAAGTAATACTGACTAGGAAAGACCTAGCTAATGTATGGATTGACATATAAAAAAACAACATTCAGTATAAATGAGAAAGTTCCTTTTAGAAGTTGGTTACACTGAAAGAAATTTGAGTTGAACCGCCTTACTTGAACCAACGGGTTTTTTAGTAGGTGCATAAGTGTTATACGGCTTCTACACGTTGTCATCTTTAAAAGGACAACAAAACACACAAACACAAAAACGTGTCGACGAGAATATCTTGCCGAAGGAGAACAACAAAGCTTCAAGACACGAGGTGCGGTGTTGGTAAGATCTTGAGATCCACGGAGGCCACGTTGGTTAGGAGGTGAGGTGTGGCGGTGGTATATGGAGGAACACACCTAAATACCATCAAGTTTGTTGTTTGATGTCGGTTAAGGAGCAGTCGCAGCGGAAAAACACTAGTTTCAGTTATCTTTAAAAGCAGCAGAATAAGTCAAAATTGTAATAACAACAACAGTTATATGGTTACAGAGTGACACAAATTATCAAATTTGTATCTAGTTATATTTATAATAACAAATAAGATTTCCAACATCAAGAAAATAAAGCAAAGCGTCCTGCCTAAAACCTACAGGTCTTGTTCATAATAATATTTTGTGGTTTTGGAATGCTATATAGCATTCCAAAACCACAAAACCTTTGCTTTTCCATAACAATCGCCTAGTAAAATTCACTAAATAATTTCAGCTCAGACAACATGCAACCAAGGAATGGGTCGGGTTATGTACGAGCGGTTACCGAACCAACAACTGCACGGGTTCGACGACGACGTCGTAAGTACCTTCATTCCTTTATCACAACAGATCTATTACGAGCCACTTAGACCTGTCTTTAATAATATTTACTCGCTACATCAGTATTCTGACACTAAAGACAAAACAATGGTCCAACACGTGACTCAAAAACGACTCGACGAAATAAATAAAAAAATAGTAATAATAAATAATAAAAAAATATTCATGAAATACTTAAATCTATGTACAGTTTTAGAATTTGCGTAACCTACACTAGGTATCCAGTCGGATCCTGTATTGTAGGCCTGCAGTTCTTCTTACCGCATCTACAACTTACCTATTCTAAATACGTTAACTGCATTATTGATTGCTTATTTTTAGGTCCGAGAGACAGCCCCACCTTTCCGCGTGTTGGAGAAATGCCAGGACCTTTGCTTGAGGGATAGATCTGGGAACAGCCTGGTCAGGACTTGCAACTCCATAGACTTCCAACCAGGAGCCCGTATTGCTGCATTCAGTCCAGAACCGGAATACGAAGAATCAACTTGCTATCTAACCAGAGAACAAGCTACTCCGGAAGGCATCGGGACTCTCATGATTGTACCAAACAGTGTGCACTTCAACGAAATCTGTTTGACATGTTAGTAAACTATGCTTGTTCATTATAATTTTCTCAGTCTAAAGTATGGATAAACAATAGTATGGCGCCTAAGCGAACCAGATTCTATGTAAGCGTCCGGTACGGAATGATACTCAGTATCAAAAATACAATTGTGACCAGTCTAACGATATACATATAGGTAGTGCTAATCTGGCTATGTCCTCTTGTTTTTGTAAGAATATACTGGCCTGTCCATAACTGTAGGTAGTCTATAATTAAGTGCATAACAAACGGTCTATTGTTCCAGCGAATCGCCCGGAACGCGAGTGCCCTTCGCGTCGATATGTTTTCGAGCGTCATGCGCGCAAGCGACTAAAACTTCCTCCTTCAGATTTGAAGGAAATCATGGTTGCTAACCGAACTGAGTGTGAAGACAAATGCTTGGGAGAATTCAGCTTTGTTTGTAGATCTGCTACGTACGATTCTGCGTTGAGAACTTGCTCGCTTAGTAGGTTTACAAGGAGAACGCATCCAGAACTACTTGAAGACGATCATAATGCTGACTATTTAGAAAATACTTGTCTGAACGGTCAGTACCTTATTCTAAATATTAGATTACTCAAATAGTTTTGTAAACTAGTTGATTGGTTTAATTGCATAATGGAAATCCGATGGAAAGCCACTACTGGCTAGATATATCGACACATTGTTTTTGTTTCGTTTTGACTAAGTAATTATTTAATGTTTTTAGCTGAAAGACGATGTGATGGATTGGCAGTCTTTATCAAGGAGGAAAATAAACGCCTCGGCGGACCTTTTGAGGCAGATGTCTTCTCTAACATGACCCTTGACGAGTGCCAGGCTATGTGTGTTCGCGCTGAAAAGTAAGATATTTAACCTGTTTAATGACAAGACAATTAAATTTTATACCAATTAACTTTTTCTTCAACTACCTTTATCTCATTAAGTGTTAATTCTTTCTTTATTTTTAATAATTGGTATGGGTAATTATTCAAATTTTAAAACCCAGCGCCTTAAGACTCTTATGGCTCAATAACCTTGTAACGTTATTGCAGTTATTTAATATTTACTTACCACCTGCGAACGATAACTAACTGCGAAATATTCGCAGAATGCTTTTCTATAGCATCTTTATTTTGATCATTATTACACCATCATTATCATAATTACATACTTACACACTTATAACATATTTATTTATTAATGCAATAGGTACACAATACAATGTAACAATTTAAGAACTTATTCAAAAAAAAATTACATGTATGGCCCTGTCGCTTGGAAAGTTTAGGCCATAGCACTTTAAAAATCTAAATCAAATTAAATCTATTTAAACACTATTTTTCCTTATTATTTTATACGTATGTTTATTTCCAGATATTTCTGTCGTTCAATCGAGCACGACGCTATGACTCGCCAATGCGTACTTTCTGAAGAAGACTCTGTATCTCAAAAGGACGACGTGACTGTGAGCGCGTCGCCCACCCATCACTTCTACGACCTCGTGTGTTTGGACAACCGTGAGTATTTTGTAGATAACTTCCAAAATAACATTACTAAATTAGATTATTGTAGGCGAAGATTGACAATTTGGATTACATTTATCAGGCAGCATGATAAGCTTAACATAGGGCTGCTCTGTTATTGAGCTCATTTTATACCTAATGTACACATTAGTTTAGTTTCAATATCCGGTATGAAGCGTGTACAAAAAAATATTATTTATAATCTATTATGAAAACATGCATTGTACCGCGCATAGATTCATTACTTCATAAGTCATAAAACAGAGAATGTTAAATCAAATACCTATAGCTGTGTCCAGCTTCTCCAGTTACAGAATATAATCTAGATATTTTATTGACATTATAAATGACAGCATGTTAGAAATTCTTTTCTTGGAATTGTTATTTAACATAAGAATTAACCTTGATAAAACTCTAGATAGATTAGCATGCCCTGCACACAGTTTCTGACATAGATAGTCTAATCAATTAACGTACTAATGTAACCTCAATAAGGTTTTTTTCTGGCAATTCTGATCAGTTTCTCATCGGGTGACAGCTCGCGGGACGGAGTACCCGGACAACAGCGTGACGTCACACCTGTTCTCCCCGGGCAGGAGGCCGGATACAGCCTTCCAGCGGTACAGGAACAGCCGGATCACGGGCGAATTCCACTCGGAGATCACGGGCCGGTCGCTCAGCGAGTGCCTCGATGAGTGCTTGCGGCAGACTAGTTTTCAATGCAGGTACGTTTGTTTTTGGGGTTGAACGTTATGGTTTTTTAGAGTAAGCTTAATTTCTCAGAAGCTATGTAAATACTACTGGTTACTAGGTACTTAAATAATGATGCGAGACAACTTAAATAATGATACGACATTGGGAATTGGTAAACATGTAAGTACCCTCAAAAATTGCAGGTTCTCGAAACTTAGTTGCATGTTTTGATTTCAAGTGTAGGTACATACTTAATAATCATCTAGTATTTAAACGATATTATAAATTAGATAAAAAATTAGCCTAATCTTTCGCATATCCTTCTCGGATCTTTGACATATCTAACCCCAAATATAAATCAAGTACCTACCTAGCACAAAAATCCTTGATCAGTAAAAACACAAATACGCTTATCTAGCGATACATCAACAGATCCATGGATCAGTGACCCAGAAAGATAAAGATTGTATTGTAAATTCCGATAATAAACTGTCATTTAGTCGTGTTTTGCAACCGCTCGCACTGTTTTGGCCGGTTCAGTGGCATTATTTATAC
This sequence comes from Macaria liturata, assembly GCA_964023185.1. Lineage (NCBI taxonomy): Eukaryota > Metazoa > Arthropoda > Insecta > Lepidoptera > Geometridae > Macaria > Macaria liturata. The sequence continues at coordinate 525,440 of OZ026824.1, read as the reverse complement.
GGGCGCGTCACATTGTTATAGAAAGCATGCTCCCGTTAGATATGAACGCAGTATGGGAACATAGGTACGACGTATTTTACTTATTCAAAATATTGTACTATTTCAGAAGATTTTAACGTTGACAAACATTTGGAAGCTTGTTAAATAAAGAAGACGCCTATAACTTTAACATGGTTGATATCTAAGCCTAAATACATATACTGTTGAAAATAAAAGATACAAGAAACTCTGGAATCCGCAACAGTGGCGCCCAACATGTGACAAAAAATCTGTCAAACTTTATTAGTGTTTTCTCAAGCATAGCACGACTTTTATATGCAAAATACTCGTAGGCTTACGCTTGACCACAACTCACCTAATGCAAACTCATAAGCATCGTCGTAGACTATAACTATAATTATAACCAATAACTAGATACAAGAAGACAATTATTTCTAACGTGCAGAATAAATGACAGCAGTCAGCCATAAATGAAACGTAAAGTCAAACCTCATCAGAACTCTTACTGCCTCTCCCACATCTGAGTTCATTGCACGATATTGCATGTCGATTGTAACCGCGTCCCTTTGTTCGCAGGTCGGCGGTATACAGCGACCGAGCCAGGACGTGTCGCCTCAGTCGCTACAACCAGAAGGATGGCATGCGACTGCTTTACGACCCAGACTTCGATTATTATGAGAATTTGATGCGTGAGTATCGGGACCCTTGAGATCGTAAATTAGAAGTTTGCTAGCGTGATTGTCGACAAAACTGCTTTTAACTTTTGATATTTGTGTACAATAAGTTTATTGACTGACTTATCCATGTTTACGAAAATGGTAAATGTACGAACATTGGAAAACATTGGGCTTTATGCTAGCTACTTTACAGAAATATAGATTACAAAAAGTTTAAAGCAAATCGATTGCGACTTAATAAAACGAGAAATAATAATTAATCTACTTACTAACATGAGCGCAAAACACGGAAACAGAAGAACTTAAAAATGTGTGTTCTATTTGACGAAGTTAAAACTTACTTAATAGCTTACAACCAATATAGTTTGCAAGTACAATGGTATAAGTACAATAATTAATATATTATAAGTACATATCTAAATTATTATTATATAGGTATTATTATGATACGACACAGGAAGAAACAATTATCTATTCTAATTATTGGGGTCTATTCTTAGCCCATTTAAGTCGCTTCCCTAACTTTATTAGACTTGTAAGTCTCGCTGTTATCAGATTGTCCTGTTTCAATATAAATAAATACCTACTTAGTAACGGAAGCAAAACATAGCTTATCTTTAGATACAATGTTAAACCGATTTGTTTAAGTACATAGTTACAGTTTGAGGAAGGCATAGCGGATAAATAAGACTTTGCACTGTTTGTAATTAGATTAGCATTTAATTACATAGCGCTTAGGTATTATCTGACAGTGGTGTTCATAATGCAAACCATTTGTACATACAAAGCTTTGTTTCCTTTTTCGGAATATGTTTGTATTTGGCTAAAATTCACGTGACACTGGAGGCAATGACACGAAGTATGATTACTACTACATTATTTTATAAGTACCTACTCAGATTTTTTGTTTCTGGCAGTCTAAAAAATATTTCAATACACGTGTGTTTAATCTTAAAGAAAAATCTGATAATAAATGTTGAAAAATCTGAAATCAAACTTCTTACATCTGACTCAAATATTTACACAGACAACGCAAAGCAAATGGCCTCTTCTATCAATATTTTCGATCCATCACATTCTTCACTTGACTTCAATAAAAGATAATAGATAGACGGAATAACGGAACCCCGCTGCGGACAAAGTGTTCCAATAAAAACTAGATAACAAACTGTTTATTGTCCAATTGGTAAACCACGTGGAGATAAGTACAAAACGTCTGAGACGAAAATAGATGTCTTTTATTGGTCCCATTGTCGAGAAGATCATACGATAGGTCATAGGACTCACGATCCTTCTATTATAGAATTAGTTAAGGTAGCCTACTTTATTGTGTGTATCCTGTTTTTAAATCCCTTCGGAAATACTGCGTGTCTGATAGTGCCAGAAGGACTAAACAAAGCAAGATACCTACAAGCATCGATCACAGTATTTTGGAAATAATGAAATGATTACCTTATTTGTTGAAATAGAAAACAAAAAACAATAAAATAATAATAATAATAAAAACAATATTTTTCGCCATGAATTTAAGATAAAGATAAGGAATCTTTATTGATACTGTAAAGTTGTAACATACATAGGTATAAGTACCTACTAATATCATAGAATATGCTACACAAATTACAATATCTCGTCAAATTGAATTTATAACATTTAGTTTTAATAAAATTTTAGAAGTTACAATCTGTATTATTAATAAAATAATTGAAAATTTTTGTTCTTAAAATCATGTCAAACTTAATAGGTAGGTATGTAATCATACAATGTGTCAACTTAAATAAATCTACGGTCATTTTAGCTGTATAGGCTTACAATATGAATGAAATATGATGCATGAAGCCTTAATTGCCTACAGGGAAAATATTCGAGCAGCAATACATTATCCCAAAATAAAAAGTATTACGAAAGTCCTAGCAGTGGTAGTAAGGCACATGTTCCATTTCACGTCTACCACAGTTTTACTACGAACAAATCATGATCCAAGTAGGTCAAGGAACTTTCGTCAAGACTTTTGAAACCACTATCACGTCCGCCAATTTGTTATATGTTTTTATTGACTTTTCGATCAATCGCATAATTTATGATCCATAATTTTAGATCCCTGTTTACTCAGAATACAGAAAGAACGTTTACTACTAGGTATAATGCCGTTCTTCAATTATACTAGATGCTAAATAATAAAGGTCTAGTGACACGGTAGGGTTGTGTAAAATGTGTATAGCATTTGGTTATCTTTTTATTTGTAAACGTGCTCCCAATAAGAATCCAACAGGACCTAATTTCAAATTGTATCCATACTATATTCGTACATCAGATCATCAGAGTTGACCAATGACTTACAAAGATAATAACATTCACCATCACAACATCCAGATCAGCTAGTGAGTGGGGAGACCGACGCAGCAGGCGGTTCCGGAGGCAACCAGGCACCCTGGTCCAGGCCCACCACCTCAGGTTCGGTGCATGGTAGACATTAGACCTTTGGTCTCCCATTCGTCTTCAATTTTTCTGTACAAAGCGTTTGGATATCGAGTGTCTTTAGATTTTTTGGTTGAAATATCTAGTTTAACAAGTATTTGGTGCTTGGTAGAAGTGGTAGAGCAGAGGGTGTACATAGCTTTTGACCGTGGACTATTACTTATTGTATTATTTGCTCGCATTTATGATCTATTCCAAGTGCTTCTAAATTATGGAAACGGTGTACGAGGCTATAAAATCTAACAAAGACATACGTAGGTACGTTGAAATAATCGCTTCTTTCTCTAGTTAGAGATGTAGGTTTTTGTTTTTGAGAAACATAATATCTGTGTAAGACTGTGTAAGACCTATCTGCTTGATTTTATTGCCTCGCAAATTTACCTTTTTCATATTTAGGTGTTCCAAATACGTTTAGTTTTAGATACTAGCATGTTTTATTGTTGTACATATTTTGAAGTAATTATTGAATGCAATTATTAATTTACATATTTCGACTTTTTATGGAGTTCAATATATACTTTTCTCACTTACATTGACTAAATTATTAGATCATATTTGTTTATAGTGACGCTAAGTGTTGTCTGTATAACATTTTAATAATCACTTCAACATTTATAGATTTTCCATAGTTGGTTGTATTTAGTTACCTACGTCATGGAATCGTATGTTTTCTATTTGATTCGTGCTTTTGTAGTTAGAGCTCTAGATTTTGTAAAAATGTTTGCGTTGGTAGGTGTGTCGATATGTAGATATAATCAATTATTATATTTAAGCATTGCTGTATCTAGATGGTGCTAAATTTGCTTTGGTTAGTGTGTTTCTATTGACAGTTTTGTTAGATTTACGTCATTGGGAGTTTTTTCAAACAGATCATAATATGCAATCATATTTTCAGTTTAAAATAAACAAGATTTTTAGGTACATATTTGCATACTAACACGTTTTAGAAATACTTTAATGATGGCTGCTTTTTAACTTTAGTATACCTACGTAAATGATTGCTAATTTGTTTTTTTACATAAAGAATTTTCAGCGCTTGCGTTGCTGGATAACATTAATGTTATTTATTTAGATACCTATAGAATTAGGAGTTTTCTTTGTAGTTAGTCAAGTAGTTAGTATGCATGAGTATTGAGCAGCTTAATACGAGTAGATATGGAGGTAGATATTCTTTATTCTTGTCCATTATTTTTAATACCCCTTTTATAATTTAAAGGTGGTAGTAGCAGCGGCGATCGAGACAGATATCCTTCTGGTTCTGACCGTGATCGGGACCGCGACCGAGACCGCGACCGTGACCGCTATCCCGACGACGACCGCTACCCCGACGATGACCGGTACAGCGGCCGCCCGGACCGCTTCCCGGACGACCGCTACCCGCCGGGCGTCGACTACCCGGACAGATTCCCGGGCGAGCGCTACCCGTCGGACAGATATCCCGACGACAGATATCCTCCCGGCGTGTCACTTGATCGGTATCCAGCTGACAGATACCCGATCGACCGCTTCCCACCCGGTGCTGATCGCTACCCTTCGAACGACCGCTACCCGTCCGGAGTGGATAGATACCCAGCTGACCGGTTCCCTCCTGGCGGTTACCCTGCTGGTGGTAGCTATCCACCTGTAATAGACCGCTACCCTGCACCAGTAGACAGATTCCCCAATCGGGATCGGTACCCTATAGACAGTGGACGATACCCGTACGACCCAGTGCCTAACGAAATCGGCAGATATCCCAGTAATGACCGATATCCAGTCAGTCGATACCCTATCGACGTGTACCCTGCGGATCGGTATCCAGCAGACAGATATCCGATCCGAGGCGGAGGGTATCCACGACCGAACTATTCTAACCGTTATCCTGACAGATACGATCAGGACCGATACCAAGGGTCTAACTGGGGTCGATACCCATACAGCCGGTACCCCGTGGGAGTGAACAGAGACCCGGTACCGCTAGGCGGCGACCGTTACCCAGACATGTATGACAAATATCCGCCGACCGGATCGTCATATCCTGGTGAGCACTAACATTGAATAACTTCTTAATTTAGCGTGACTATCATTGTTCTCGGTAATGTGTACGAGGTTTTTCCCAGCAGGTTATAGTCGCGGAGGTTATTATGGAGGTGGTCCGGCTGCGGCGCCCATTCCCGGTGCAGTTCCAGATTATGCAGGACCTGACCGGTTTCCTGATAGAGGAATACGACCTGGACCAGACAGGTACTTACAATCCTATAGATTAAAAACATAATTTTTACCTACTAATTATGGATTGGTTTGTAATACGACTAAATTGATATTTTACTGACAGGTTCCCACCAGTAGAACCGAGACCAAGCTTTGGTATCAGACGACCTATCGACCGACCCGGCGGTTACCGAGGAAGCTATCCGCAACAAGGACTTGATAGACCCATTGGTAAGATAAACTTATATCTATTTATTTGTATATATTTGCAAGAAAGAACCAACACATGTTATAAAAACAAATCATGGCAAAAATCTGATCTCTAAAACTAAGCATATGCTAAACAAAATTTATTGTAGGCGGAGGAGGCTATGGCGGCTATGAACCAGACGGACCAATAGGTCCTATTGGAGGTCCCGTGGTGGGTCCTGTCAACAGTCCTATCGGAGGTACAATCGGGGGTCCAGTAGGCGTTCCAGTAGGCGCAGGCCCAATCGGCAGACCACCGATAGGGCAACGACCCTGGCAACAAGGAACTCGCTGTGAGGAAGACAGTTTTAGACAAGTGGGCAGACAACGCATGCAGCGGAGATTCGTGAGGCGGTTTACTACGGCTCACTCTCTGGCACATTGCCAGCGGGAGTGCATCGAGGCACGCGACTTCATCTGCCGGGCGTTCAACTACAGGTGGGCGTCTCAAACATTCAGTTATGTAACTCTTCTATTTACAACTGGTCTATAACAAATGGTAATGACATGTAATCAAAGGAGTTTATTTGGAAGATCTATAGACAAGTCCGTAGACGAGGCATTTAAGGAAAGACGCCTCAACTAGATGACACAGAACACTAATATAAGTTTGACTAATGTCTAAATAGTGATTTAGATAACTGCACACACATTTATAAGCAAGTTCTAGTAATATTTGAATTATTTTACTCATTTAAATTAAAAATTGAAACAGTCAAAAATCAAGTTTCTAATAACAGCATCGCTACATTTAACAGGGATGTAGGTTACGCTGGAGAGCCAAGAGACAACTGTGAGCTGAGTGATCGTGACACACGAGAGTTGGATGCTGCCAACCCATCGCACTTCGACAACACTGCTAATGACTATGACTTCTATGAACGAGCTCTGGGACGGATGGCTGATGATTGCTTGGATGGTAAGAACGTTACTATAGAAACCATTTAGCATCACACCAAAATATCTATCCATTTTCTTCAGTAATTAATAGAATGAATGTCGGGAACTTACGCATAGGCACATTCATAAAAACACAACCAGATACATTACATGCAAATAAATCCAGATATCTAAATGGTTCCTACATTTTAACAAATATTTTGATACATCATTTCTTGTTCCAGTATCTCAAGTATGCAACGAAGATGGCATGGAATTTACACTTCGACTTCCAGAAGGTTTCTACGGTCGCATGTATACGTACGGGTTCTATGACAGATGCTTCTTCAGAGGCAATGGAGGTGCTAGCAATGTGCTGAGGATTACTGGCGCTCATGGTTACCCTGAATGTGGAACTCAGCGGGTAAGAACTAAAACTACAATTTAGGAATAAGATGGAGTTAAGATAGATAGATAGATAGATAGATAGATAGATTTTATTGACATACAGAATTACAACTAACTTATTACAATGATAATAGGTGTTGGCATCAGTCATGTCTCGTCAAAAAAATTACTAATTAAAATTACATTGAAATAAAATTAAACTTATAGTTATTTTAGCTGTATAGGGGCTAGATAAGAGTACTAGCTAAGAGTTACTGACTTTGAAAAATAAATAAATAGAGATAGTAGACAATGTAAGAAGACAATGATCATGTTGTTTGTTTGTTGATTTAGACGTCTTAAATTGAAAAATCATCATATCTGATTCCTTTTCAGTACGGTGACACAATGACCAACATAGTCGTGGTGCAGTTCAGCGATAACGTGCAGACATCGAGAGACAAGCGCTTCAACTTGACTTGCCTCTTCAGAGGACCAGCGGAGGCAGTTGTCACATCCAACTATATCGGGGCTGGGTGAGAAATTTGTCACCAATATATATTTGCATCTATTTGCTTGTAAAAATCCAATAGGCATATGGACTGCCGAAAGCTCCAGGAGTACCAGAGTCTCAAAGTGAGAACTTGTGGCTAGAATAAGAAACGACTAATTGATGAAGCCCAAAATATTGCCCATGATCAACGATGTCATATTAAACTGAGGTTCCTTGATTGGTCTATAGTTTTCTCGCTGCTAATTTACCTTGTGATAAATATTTTATGTGTGCATTAGGCTTTATTGGTTTATTTAAATGGATGCAAGTATATGATTAACCTAAATTGAGTGTATTGAGTGTCTAATGTTAATGTACTTTAACTGCTTAAAATTTACGTGTTGCCTATTTGGCGTGTGTCCAATACATCTACTTCGCTTGCAGAATATACGTTTTATGTTTGTTGTGTTTATGTTTGTGTTAGATATTTAACTGTGGGTTATTTTCGGACTGTGATAATTTATTTTGTGCTTTTCCCGAAAAGATTTATCTGTTTATGTTGCAGATATTTAACTAAGTTTGTGTTTGTGTGTTTGTCTAATCGACGGGTTAGTTATAGGTTTGATTTTGAGTATTTGAGTGCTGTTATTTCACTAACAGCTACTAACTGTTGACTTTGAATGAATTTCACGAAGTCTGTTCCATTATCATAAGAACTCCGCTTCAGCATTCATATCAACTGCAAGATTTTCATAGCAGGAAAAACAAATTACAATACCTATAGAAATTCATTCAAAGTTCAAACTTTCATGATCAAAGATTTCCTCCAAATCTAACCGTAGTTTGTCGTACGATTTTGTTGACAGGTCTGGAAGTCCAATTCCCATCGAATACCTACCAGAAGAGAGCTCTTTGAACTCCAAGGTTCGACTGATGATCTTGTATCAAGGAAGACCGACCACCACCATTGCTGTCGGCGACCCTTTGACATTCAGACTAGAGGCTCAAGATGGATATAACTATGCAACTGATATCTTTGCAACAAACGTCATCGCTAGGGATCCATATTCTGGTCGCTCCGTGCAACTCATCGACCGAGTTGGGTAAGTGTAAGGTCATAAGCTACATGTTCCCTCCACGTAAAAGCAATGCTCCATCTTCGATCAAAGATAATATTGTGAAGGTGTAGCTTCAGGCTATCAAACCTCGAACAGTTACTTATTTGCGAGAAGAAACAGACGCTCAGTTATGTAAGTACCTACCTACCTATCATTGAGGTCTGAGGCTATCTAATCACACTTTCTTAAACAAGCACTTTCAATCACGTGATTACATAACTAATAATTGGTGACGTCAATGCTAACTTTGTTTCCCTTCCTAGCTGTCCAGTGGATCCAGATGTATTCCCAGAATTGGATAAGGGGCGAAATGGAGACTCCTTGGAAGCGAGGTTCAACGCTTTCAAGATTCCTGAGTCCAACTTCTTGGTGTTCGAAGCTACAGTGAGAACTTGTCGAGACGGATGTCAACCGGTACGTTATTTCTTGTAGATATTACATTGTACGAGCTTTGCCTATTCTTATGACTGATGAACTTTAGTTAGCAACATTTACTAATACGTCACTGATGAAAAATTAATTACAAAAAAGTAAAGAGAAAAGGTTTTTAAAGAAAAAGAATGGAAATGTCAAGGCCACATGAAAAAAAATACCTAGGTGCTAACATAATATTGATAACCATGAAGACTAATTTTGTAGGTATACATATTTTTCGATTACGACCACCACGTTGGTATTATTATGTTCACCTCTACACAATAACACTTGAAATTATTGTATTATCTCGTTCACGTCATAAGAGAAATAATCTGTTATTTCCGCAATGAGCTGTTGTTTTACTGCGTTATTATTAAAACCGTGAGTAACTGATACAGAGTTCATTTGCAGGGCTAACAGTAATTCATCTACCTAGTAACGTAGGTACCTTCATTTTTTTAAAACTTACTGAATACCTACGTCAAATGACAATCAATACTACTTAGAATTTTTACTATTCTTTTTAGAATTTTAGGGAATGTTAGTGATTCTAAAGTCTGAAAAAGAATGCATGAATTTGGATGACTCTTAAGTAATTTTTAGGAGCATCTCAAAAATTCCAAACATCTTTCCACACAAATGGAATTTAATTAATTTACACATAATGCGAGCCGATACGAAATCTGAGTCTACTTTAGTCTTTATGCAGTTATATTTACATACGCACACTGTTTTTTAAGTTGCATTAAAGATATCCATAACCCCACAATACTGTTGCAAGGTTCCTTATAATCTGAAACTAAGAACCCTTTTCACTATTTGACTGACCCTTTGAATATTGTCTGTAACACCAGGTCATAACAAGCAGCTTATTACGTCAATGACTCGTAAAAATACCTTTATCTGGCTAACGGGGTTATCAGAGGATATCGGTTAAATGCACGCACTATCTACTGCTGAGTGCTGTTTATGTAATTTTAATAGACTAGGACATGTTTTCTTGGTTTTACTCTGTTCATAAGTATAGTGAAATTTGGCAATCGTTCTAGGATTTAAGTTAGACAAAACGATTAGGTAAATATTCAGATGCATAGGCCCTTAAGGCGTTACAAAAACGTTAGATACTTTGAAGCTCTCAAAAGTGAAATAGATGAACGAAGTGACAGAAAAAAATTCAAAACCGGGCTGTAGGTAGGTAGGTAATGTCCAGCTTTGTGCTATAGTCATGTACATAAATACAAGCAACGGGCAATTGAAATAAATAATTCTCACCATGTGCTCTAATAAATTTATTGTACACCAACGAATTAGGGTTAGCCACAAATCAAAAGATTTTACCTGATACTTATGTTACCTGTCAGGATATACTAAAAGTCAGTCAAACAGTCTGTACACATTCATACCTACCTACTTAGATAAAACAACATAATCGTAATTAGATCGTGTGACCTGTGCCATTAGATACGGGCTTAGGTCGGTATCACGCGAGTGACGCGTGGTGGGTGCATCGACTGCACGGGGGACATGGAGATATTTACAGACGAGGCTATAAATAACAACACAACACAACTTTTTTAACATGCGTCTGAGGGTTGTGTTAATAATGATTGTAGAGAAGTAGACACATGTCGTATCAAAGCATAATATTTACCTACTTGGAAGGCTTGACTGACAAACCCATATAAATATTTATATTTTCCTAAACGAGATTAATGTACTAACTTTCCTTTTATATAGGACCAGAAAGATTCACATAGGTTTAATTTAAATTACTTAGTTTGCCAGATCAAGGTACATTCGCAAATTTATAGAATAGCCTTGCCAACCTTACCTTGCAGTGGATTTACCAACTTTGCTAGAATATAGGTAGGTTCTTATCTTACAATGTAGAGTTCTATAACCACATAGTACCAATATAACACAATATTTGGTATGCGAGCAAGACAATTACAGCAACTGAAAATTTTCAAAAACTTCAGCTGTAAAATCACAAATCACAAACGTTTACCTATTATGGGGCTTATGTTAGATGGTGCTGTGTGGTATTACCTGCCTAAGTTTATTATTTATCTTTAATTATCTAAATATATAAAACTCAAAGTGACTGACTGACTGACTGATATAGTGATATATCAACGCACAGCCCAAACCACTGGACGGATTGCCACTTTTAAAGGGGTGAAATAGGGGATGCAAGTTTTACTTCTTAATGAGAGCGAAGCCGCGAGCACCCACTTGTCAATATATCCTAATACATCATTCTTACACCACATTAAACTTACAGGCATACTGTCCAAGCCACACCGGGAGATCTGAGCCTTCGTTCGGCCGTCGCCGTCGGGAGGTCAACTCTACCCTGCAAGCCGACACTAACGACACTGCTGAGGCTAAGACTGATGATGCTTCTGAAGGTATTTTCTAGTTCTTTCCGTAATATTGAATGGTCAACTACTTATAGAATAGCGAGACCCAGTACCAAACAGACAAAAATAAAGATTTTTCTCCACTCAAACACGCAATTTGGATACAAATAGACAGAGTGTGTGATTTTACACATAACCTGGAGCCAATTCATTCGTCAAGTGGCGATCATATCTATACAGGAACTACTGGTGCGAATTGAAAAAATATTTTTGTGTTGGATAGACCATTTATCGAGGAAGGCTTTAGGCTATATAACATCACGCTGCAACTAATAGGAGCGAAGAAACAATGGAAAATGTGGAAAAAACGGGGAAAAGTATTCATCTTTGAGGGCTTCCGTTGCGTGTGCTGCGAAAACGGTTCAAGATATTAAAAAAATATGTATGAAAGAATTATGAAATGATCTAACAAAATGTCTGTAACAGTATATGTCTATTTTTTAAGATTAACTCACTAGAACCGTTATTATGGCAATAACTATTCCATGCGGACGAAGTCGCTGGCACAGCTAGTATTTTATAAGAACACAACTTATTTAGACCCATATCGTTGATGATATCTCTACTACTTACCATACTTTAACGATAATACTAAAATTTTACCAAAATATAAAAAGTTTATACCTACCGTTTTTACCTATAACGTTGAATGAGTTTGTCCACACTAGAGCCCTGCTCAAAAATTTTGAAAAAAATAACGAATCAAAATATTGTATCCAGATGGCGTTGCTAAAAAGCTCGAAGACAAAGATAAATCAGCAGCGGTATACAAGGTGTCGTACGAAGAGGCTACCGTGGATAAATACTTGAAGGATGAGGTGGAGACGCCCAGCCATGTTAGGAAGATGATTGAGGTGAGTCTGTTTGAAACTGAACTTATATTGAAGGGATAATCGGGAGATGTCATAATACGCCCCAAGTCGGTAGCTACTGCTTAGTGCAAGACCTCACTACAAATTAGAATTTGGAAAGAATTTAACGGCCCTTTAAGGTAAAAAAATCTTCTGCAGGAAATGCAAAACAATTGTAGTCAACTGATGTATAATTTCCCAGATTTCTTTTATTACATTAGGTACCTACCTAACTCTTATAATTAACCGAGGAAACTGCGAAGTTAACACAATGCATGCTAAATCAGGGATTTGATTAACAACTACAAGTAATTAAATAGTCATAAAATCTAAAAATAGATTGTTTACCTATGTAGACATAAGCCAAGAGAATAAGCTTAAATTTTTTTTTTTTTTCTTTACGAATTCCATAATTTATAGAACCAAATAGATTCCCCCCAAATTTCCCTGAATGAATTTAGCGGGCAGTCACTACCCTCAATATTAAGACAGTAACCCTATAAAATAAATTGATTTTATTTTCCCATATTAGTATTTCCAGTATGAGTAAATATTGTGATCCCACCTCTTGCATTAGATAGCTTATTTAACCGTTAGCACAGTTGTATTTGCGAAAACATAGACGTTACATAGAACATCTCGCATACATTATAATAAGGCTAATGATAATGATGACTATTTCCCCAGGTCTTCGACAACCGCAACGAGCTGCTAGAAGAGAACGGTCCCACAGACTCCTCCCCCGTCGTCTCCTCTGTGGGAGTGTGCGTGTCTCCCTACCATTACCGAGCATTGCTGGTGGCGCTCTGCGTACTGCTGTCACTGTTGTTGGCTATGCTCACTGCTGCTTTGTATATCTATCGGTAAGTACTTGATAATCTTTTTGGTTAGTTCAATTTAAATTTTTGGTTAATTACTTAGTATAAGTTTAAGATTCTTTGTTTATAAATAAAAACCATTAAGTAGTCACGTCACAATAGCTCAGGTAAAATAACCAGTAGCGTAGTGCTCAGCATAAACAACTCTTACGCACAAGTGGCAGGACATAATAAGAATTACTTTTAGTTTTCTTAATATATTTGTTTCCTACCTACTTACCTGAATTGAAGAATATTCATCTGAGAATATGAGAAGCATCTCAATTCTAATCTACTGTCAGCATTAAGAGCCGATTATACAAAATATCAACACAAAAATAGTAAAAAATCACAAAGTAATTTCAACTGACCTCAGACTTCAACATGAAGATAGCTATAGATGATGATGACCATTGCTATCATATTTTTCCCAGGCGTTACTGGCGCGTGCTCCGCAAGAACCTGCAGGCGTCGAGTCCTGCACCCGCGCTGCGCTCCGTCACACCCGGCCCGCGCCCTACTCGTCCGTCTCTTTTCTCCGCCTCGCATCTGCATAAGCCTTTCTCCCTCAGGTATGAAAAGGAACATAAATTTTCCCTAAAACAAAAACAGTGATTGAGTTGAGAATTGAGATTTATGAATATATAGTGTATAAGCAGAAAATTTAATTTACATTATTCACAAACAGCGCAGCCATTCGAAACACCTAATCTATGTTTATCCTAATAGGTACACAGCCATTTGTGTGTAGTTGTTACAAACACATTCCCAAGCTATGACAAGTAAGGCTGTAGGTACCTATACTATTAAAGTTCCACACCATGTGTACCTACCTACATAATACCTAAGAAACTAAGTGAGACAATCACAGGTTTTGAAAGTAAAATATATTCCTAGCAATCTCCATCTTTGCATAGGGTTAAATAATACATACTCACTCTCATCATTTCCTTCCAGTGGTCTCGGCCGAACATTCGCCGAGGTGGGCGAAGAGGCTGGTTCTTCAGGCCGTCTAGCCAACGCCTTCGACGACGGCAGCGAGCCAATCTACACCGACCCATCGCTGTTTGAACGTTCGCGCTCGCTTCGCTCTCTGCACTCCATGGACCTGAAGCCCGACCGACGCGACCACAGGCGCGAATAGAATATTTACACCAGGCGCTTTTAAACTATTGATTGTATTGTATCTGTGAACCGACTTCAAAGATTTTGTTATAGGTTTAGAGCAACTTTACTTTTCTAATTCAATTCAGTATCAACTGCCTATAGGCAGCCTACCATACCTACCTAAACCTACTGCTCTCTATGTGACTGAATCTACAAGGTATACACATATAATTTTACACATACACTTACTGTACTGTTTCCTACTTCACTTTGATATAAGTAATTTTAATTACAACTTATATTTTATAGATGTTGGTTAGACATAATTTAATGCTATTCAAACTTTGAAGTTGGGAAGTACTTAATTTTTCCATTCTTTTCTATAAACAATCTTGAATGTATTTACTGCCATAATGCTCAGTCTTCCGTCCATAATACCTATACAGTATACAATAGCAGAATAAGATTAACATTATTAATGCATTTATGTAAGTTTACACTAATAAAGATATTCTACAAATATTAATTCTACTTTCTTTTTATTAAAAATGCTATTTTAAGGTAAATAGTGTTTTATTTGCTATATAATACTTATATCTACATATGATAAGGCGCTGGTGTAGGCACACTCATAAGGGGAGAGTCAAGATATTCCATTTCTGCTGGTGGAGGAACCAATTCGGTTTGCACAGTCATTTTCTGCTGCATAGTTTCATAAAGCTTGTGTACGGACTCATTGTGCTGAGTTCCGGGCTGTAATGCCTTTAGAAGAGTCATTACTCTAGTCTCAGGCAGTTTAGGATGAATATACCACAGTAGTTTCAGTAAATGCCTTGTCACATTATCCTTGGACAGTCCAGCGAAGAAGAACTCATCAAACAAGACTGTACTAAAATCTTCACCTTGGAATTCATCAGGCAGTTGTATTAGTAATGCCACAAATGCATGTAGGAATGGATCTTCATAAGCTCGGCCATCTTTGCAGCTTCCAAGTATAGTTAGAATTCTCAACAATGCCCCTCTATCTCTTAATTTAGCTGCATGTAGTGTGTAGTACATTGCTAAGACTCCACAGACAGAACTCTCTCTCATATAGGCCTCACAAGCATCTGGTGGAGGTCCTGAATGCTCAATGATAGTGATAGCAGACTCCCTCTCATCAGGAGGCAGCTTGTTATGCAGAGCTCGCACTTGATCATCTACCATCAATGACATCAATGCAGGCAGGTATTTAGTCACCACTTGACTGTCAAGCTTAGGTTCCTTAAACTCTTGAGAATCAATCATCACCCAAGCACTCAAACCTAATGCCAGCATTCTTAATAGCAGAATCAATATAGTATTATCTCTTGGAAGCCCTTCAGTGTTAATCAAATGTTGTAAAATCTTTATTGCGGATGTAGCCAAGAAGTTGATTGCATATGGGTCACACAGAGTCATTGATAGATCTCCCAAAACTTGTTCTTGGCCTCTCTTGATGCTGTCCAAAAACCCTTGCAGTTCTCTTGAGCGCTTTATGTCAACATTTCTCTCCCTGATACAGGCATCTAAGCACCAGGTGAACTTGTGGCATGGGTCTACTGAAATAATGTCCTGGATTTCCAAGTCATGTAATGCCATAAGCAGCTCAGCTCTCAGTGTACAGTAATGAACATTTCTAGTTCGCAAAAACAGAGTTCTCAGAAACTGTAACACCATGTCATACAATTTGACACTGTTGCCAATCATGTGAGCTAATTTCTGGACGACAGCGCCTTGCCGGCGCACCTTAGGTGATGGTGAAAAGAACAAGTTGTTCAAGTTTTCATGATCAAACAATACATTCTCTTTTTCTCTAATGTACTGAGATAGTAATGGTGATACCTCATCTCCAAACAGTGATTGGTTGTCCTGCCATATCTGCCGCTTTACTTCTGTGTCTGTGTCGTTGTAAAGTTCTCGGTCCCTCACCAAAACTCTCAGGTATTTGTCATCAATGTGTGGTGTATTTTTCAATATGCTCATGATCACTGGCCGCAAAGCCTTCACTCTGACAACAGCAAAACTTTTTTGTAAGAGCTCTTTGAGCTTTTTATCATTTTCTTTACTCTCTTTGGAGCCCAGTTCATTGATGTGTTGAATTAGTTTGTCTCGCAGTTCTTCCAGCACGGAAGTGTGGAAATCTAGCCTCCGTACGCCGTGCAAGTCTAATAGAGGAAGCATCGGTCTCAACGAAGGCAATAATATACCATTTTCAAGCTGAAACTCTTCAATAGCTTTCAGTGGGTCAGTGCAACTTGTTAGAGCATCCCGGAGAAATGTTTGACCCGGGACTCCCACCTCTTCTAGACCCGTTCCGGGTAGCTTGCTGGATGATGCCATTATGTTAGTGTGTCACCAATTGAGAATCATTGATTTAGGCAGTAAATTCAATAAATAAACACGAAATGAAAATTTAAAACGAGCATCAATTTTAGCGTTTCCTTTTTTTTTTTTTTTATTAATGGACTCTGCGGCACCGCCGCAATTTCGCCAATTAGCGTTTCCTTCCTAACAAGTTCCTACGTTCCTAACAAAGCGATTAGCGAGCGAACTGGCTTGTCAAACTCAAAGTCGTGAATTTGTCAAACTTTTAGCTTTTTTTTTAAATAAATTTTGGTTATAGGCTTACGTGATTTGCATAAAAAGCCATATCTTTTTTTTAAATTATGTCATGGTTAATAATGAAATGAAGATAATCTACGAAACGCATACGAAATGTTTTCAAGATATTTCATTATACTTACCAAGGACGTTGATACAAAAAATACGATCATTTCTGGCACTAATATATAAGCCAGTCAAAAATGCCACATACTCTTTTATAGTCTGTGGGCGCAAAGAGAAAACATAAATTGTCAACAATACCAATACGAAAACATTTATATTAAAGAAAGGAAAATCGTTTCAGATCAGAAACTGATTCAATCCTAAATACGATAATGTGGTTTTGGATACCATTAAATTTATCATGAGACGCATTTTGTCTAATCTAGAGCCATCTAACAATTTGCAAATCTAAACATAACCTATAAAATTACACAAACAAGAACCAAGCAAAACCTAAGTCAAAAATGTCTGAGAAGCAGAAAACGTAAGAATAGCAGTAAATACTAAAAAAAACAGCTATTTCGAGTACATTACATATTTTCACAATTATTCTCTTTTTCAGTTTGTTTTGTGGCGATGTCAACGGAAATTTCAATACGTTATTTTCCCGCGTAGAAACTATCGTGAAGAAATCTGGGCCTTTCGATGTCCTGTTGTGTGTCGGAAACTTCTTTAACGATGACAATTCACAGCTAGATGCTTATAAAATGGGAACCAAAAAAGGTACTAAGTTACTTAATGTTCAATTTTACCATATAATTCATTCATGGATCTATTCCAATACAAAACGCTCCACCTAGGGCCACAGTGTCGTTTGTGTGGGTCACTTGACCCGGCGCTTTAAATGTCTGACTCATCCTGTGTACTCATTAGATATTCTTAACAACAACAATACAACCGATACAATGATATAGCTGGACCTAGTACTAAGTACATTTACTTGTAGAAGCCACAAATAGAATAGATTCTTGCCTACATTTAGAAGTTGCCCCTTTCATTTATTTTTGTATGAAAGTCTTGCATCTATCTTATTTTCTTATTTTTAAGTTTAAACTTGCCTTTATACATTTAAATTGTTAACTAATTTAAATAAACTAGAATGATGTTGTTTTCAGTTCCAGTCACCACTTATGTGTTTGGCCCATCCCAGAAAGAACATGTACCTTACTATGTAGAAGAAGGATCTGAAATTGTGCCCAATGTTATTTATATGGGTGAGTATAATATTGTTAATAATAGGAAAATTAAAAATAAATCTAATCAATTATAAGTTACTAAAACCTATCTCCAAGTAGATTAGAACTTTACACAATAAATCAGATTAGACATTTGCAGGTTTACCTGTGTTGTTTTGGGATAAAAGTAGACTATGCCAGTTTTACACTACACCACCATATACAAAAAGAACAAATGCTGCAAAAATACAATTTCCCTCTAATATCCATTATAGTATGAGTATGATCTCTATTTTACTCTATCCCTTTGACTTACTAGTATTGGATGTATGTTAATATGTAGCAGTCAATAAACCATGTTAGAGGGTGTCTTGAAAACAATAGTTGTTTAAACTTTTTAGTATGTACATATGTCTTAAAAACAAAACTCTGGTACCAGAGTTTTGTTTTGACCACTCATATGAACTTACTTGCTTATCCACCTTTCCAATTTTAAAATAACAAAACAAACACATTCTGTTTTCTTTTTCCAGGCAGAAGAGGTATATTCACAACCAGCTCTGACGTTAAAATAGCCTATCTCACCGGCCTATCTCGCCGCGAGCTTGGCAAAGAGATACCAATGTGTACATTTGAGCCGAGTGACTGCAGTGCAGTTAGAGATGCATGCTTTAGGGGGCAGAGTGAGTACAGAGGAGTGGATGTGCTGATCACCACTCAGTGGCCTACGGGGATCCAGCAGGATGATACTCAGAAGGTAAAACATCAGCATCGGCTGCCTACCACTACAAGATACCTACTCAGATTTTAAGGGTATTTGTGTTATTCAAATATGTATTAACAAAACATAAATACAGGTGCTTCAGACACATTATTATTTCAGTGCATCTTACACTTTGCTGTGTTTAATTATATCTTAGGAGTATTTTCATGTTATTACTAACTTTACTAACATGCTCTTTAAATTGGCACACAACTCTAATATTTATCAGATTAATCTGTCTAGTTAGATAGATAGATAAAACTCTTTATTGTAACACACATTGAAAAAAGACAAACAGAAACACAAAAGACTTAAAAAATAGTGCCACAACTGGCGGCCTTATCGCTCGTAGCGATTTCTTCCAGGCAAGGTCTAGTTGTCAATTCCATAGTAATGTTTTCAACTACTAATTTCATTGTTGTAACTGTTACAGGTAGATGTAGAACCAGAGAAGCTGTCAGACCTGCTGGCCTGGCTCGCTATCAACATCAAACCTAGATACCACATTGTACCCTCATCACAGAAGTATTTTGAGAGACAGCCATACAGGTAAACAGATTTCATAAGTTGTATTTTTTTTGGTATCGCTTGTAATCGCTGTTATTTCTTAAAAGTATTCTAAAATAGATCGTAAAAGTATTTAAATTGAAATTCATACTGATAGTTTGGCCAACGGTGTTCATCATGATAACTTAATTTATAATTATAACTATAATCTGAAGCATGGCTCTTTACCAAATACATTCAACAGAACTGCTTCAACTTTATTTTTACTCTTTACCAGAATATATAATCTAATATAGACTTAAAAGTTAGTAAGTTCGTATGAATGGGCGATTCAGGTATTAAGAACTTAAAAACCCTTATTTAAGGCCACCAATATTGACTTCAAGGGGCTGGTGGTGTTGTGTGCGATGTCTTAAAATATTCATTTATTTTACTAGTAGACACTTGCGGCTTCGCTCGCATTATTTTGTGATAAAAAGTCGGTCTGTTCAGTCGTTTTTGCGTTATGTGCGTTTAAATAAACAGCTAAACAGACAAAAATTATAAAAACTGTCGAATTATGGATTTACAATATATCCAAACAATTTTTTTTAAATATCTTCCATGTTCAGATGTTTGACCCTCTTCAGCTATATTATATATAGTTATAGACTGTTTGTTTGTGTCCAGAAACCAAGCAATCCACCAAGACTACCGCGAGTGCGCGACCCGGTTCCTAGCGCTCGCGCCCGTCGCCAACAAGTGCAAGGAGAAGTGGCTGTACGCGTGCTCCCTGCAAGCTATATCCAGGATGCGCATGACGGAGCTGCTGCAGGCCACCACGGACGAGACCGCCTGCCCGTACGACCCCGGCCTGCTGCAACAACACCAGCCTGGGAAGGCTATCAAGGTAACATTATGTAGATATAAGGGTTCAATTTAGTTGTTACCTGTCTCTCTTTGAGTTATATTTCCTCATGACTGAGGGTCGTGACTCCCCCGCAGAACTAGTTCGTTAGGGGAGTTCTCTTGGGCAGATACATCGTGGTGGGCGCCCAGGTCCTTCCACGGAAGACACGTGTCCTCAGATATTGTGGTCCTCAAACATGTCGGTTTCCTCACGATGTTTTCCTTCACCGTTAAGCGATTGCCAATCCATACATAACTTAAAAATACAAGTCATTGGTGTAGGGCCGGATTCGAACCAGAGTGTGTCTGGATGAAAATCAGACAAAGAAACCGCTGAGCCAAACTCAGTTTTGCTTGTAAACAGCAATAAAAGGTGAATGATGATATTCACCCAATAAATAGTTTCGTTTTTACTCCTTGATATAATAAAAGAGTGGCAAGCTTTGGTGCCTAGAGTTTTCAAATCGCTACTAGGGTGTCTGTTATTGCTCTAATCATTGCGAGATTTAGATTTTTGTCAGATTCCCTTGATATTGCTTAAACAAATTTAAAGAAAAAAATGCATTAGTTGTTCAAAGATTTATGAGTTTACTTATGTTTATTTCACACATTGCATAATTATGTCAATATTAGTCACAGATTCAATTTACCGTTTTTTTTAATATGTAACAAAATCATAATACTGTTTCAGTTCAGTGGAAACGGACAGTTCTTCTTCAACATGGACGCTGACGACCAAGGTCAGGGGAAGAGGAAGAGAAGAGATGATAATGAACAGAGAAAGAAGATTGAGTTTGATCCTGGTATGTATTTTCAATTTATAAATTTCAAGTCATGACAGTTATTTGGAAACCAATTTGGGATTTTTATTTATTCACACAGTGCTATCTGTAGTAGAAAATGAATGTTAGTAGTAATTTTACGTGGCATATGGAAACTATAACTATGTGCTTTTTAGTACGTGGGATAGGTTTACGTTTGACTACAGCCTGTCTGATGTTAAGCATTGCTAATTGCGTTTTTATTTTATATTTATTCCTCCACTAGTTGTTCAACTTTACAATTCAGTGGAAAGATCTCGGTGCCCACCAGCAAGTAAAGTCATTACTGAATACGGCGCGAGGCGGTGAAAATACAATATGCACTTGAGACATTTTTTACTTCATTTAGGTACACTGTATAGGAAATATACGAATTGTAATTTGTTATCAACTATGAATTGTATAATATAACCTATGTATGTTTCTGTTTGTGAACTAATAATCTCTCTCTCTCTCGCTTGAGTCGTATTCCTCATGACTGAGGGTCGTGACTCCCCCGCAGAATTAATCCGCTAGGGGAGTTTTCTTGGGCAGATACATCGTGGTGGGCGCCCAGGTCCTTCCACGGAAGACACATGTCCTCGGATATTGTGGTCCTCAAACATGTCGGTTTCCTCACGATGTTTTCCTTCACCGTTAAGCGAGTGCAAATCCACACATAACTTGAAAATACAAGTCATTGGTGTAGGGCCGGATTCGAACCCGGGTGCGTCTGAATGAAAAGCACACACTGGAACCGCTGAATTTTTTAGAATTGAATTGTACAATAATTAATTTTTTTTTTTTTGTTTTGCTATAATTATTGTATTTTATTGTACTATTATTTTAATTGATTATTTTTTACTTGTATTTCTGTGACGTGTATCAAAAATCTGATATTAATAAACTACTATGACTATGACTATGACTACGCCACACTCGCTTAACTAATAATAAGTTAAAAAAAAGTGAGCAACTTACGTGCTCAGCGTTCTAACTTTTAATGTAAGTAATACTTTTTTATGTATTTTCAGACAAATGCTGGTTCTGCCTGTCCTCCCCGTCGGTGGAGAAGCACCTGGTGCTGTGCGTGGGCCGGCAGTGCTACCTGGCGCTGCCCAAGGGCCCGCTGCACCCGCTCCACGCGCTCATACTGCCCATAGCGCACCACCAGGCCTCCACTAAGGTAGCAACACTGACGTGGCAGGTTTTGACATTTGACTTATTGAATGTCATATAAGTTTTAGTAGGTGTTTTTGGGTCAACATGTCATTTTAAACATTAGAAATGACTGAGTTAACATTATTCATTTTTGACATTCAAATGTCAAAAACGAAAAATTTGCCATCGAAAAAAGTATTGCTAACTACAAATGCTGGTTCCACCTGTCCTCCTCTCGGTGGAGAAGCACCTGGTGCACCACCAGGCCTCTACTAAGGTAGCTTCGTTTAAATGCTATGACAAGGAAATCTGGGTCTTCTACCATCATGGCGACCAAAAGTTAACAGCGTTTCGATTTACCTACTACTATCGTCTGTAATAAGAAAATACAGACATCAAGTATTTTAAAAAGATAAAAGATAAAAATTATTTAAAAATTATTTATTTCCACTAAAAACAGGTTATCATTTGTACATTATATAAAAGTATCTAAATTAATTAAGTTCAAATTAAAATTGGGGTCCTGTCTACTGCTTTAGGATTCCCTGTGTTGCAGTATCCAGGGTTCTTCCACAGTGTCAACTATTGAAATTAAAATTAAAAAATAATTACAGATTAAAATTTGCATTTGAGTTTGATTACATTATGTTAGTCATTGCTTAAATATTATTAGTTAATTAATTAATTACATAATACAATTCTTTATTAGTAATAAGTGAGAAAATTTCAAAATTATATAAAATTAAGGTAATTTAAATTTATGGGTATCTATTGTAGGTATACATAATAAATATTTAGACCGATATACAACAAGCATATTTCAGATAAGGTATTTGACTTACATTGGACTTCTTTTGTTTAACAATATTTTAAGGTAAGGATTGTTGTTAAGTAATTCTGTCTACCTTCATATACAATGCCTAATCAGTTCCTCTGTGTCGTGATAATTTAGAGACAGTAAGAAGCTAGTGAGTTTCTTCTTACAACCATAATAATTGTCATTTACTATATTTATTTTCTTGTTTATTTGGCTATATAAGTAGCTACCTTTAAAATTGAAACTTCTATATCCTATCAAAATCTTACACTTATTCTTTTTCCATAGTGGATTATTTTTATCACAATCTTTAAAACAGATTCTAAACAGCCACTTTTAATTTTAATAGTTATGACGAAAGTACAACCTTTTAAAAACTAAATAAAATGCAATCACGAATGTAAACACTGTCAAAGCATTCACTGATCAATTTTCATTAAAAATGTCCCTATTGCTTTCTACTACTTTCACTTAAACCATAGACAAACTTAAACATACATATTTGCAGGGTTTAAGTGTGTTCACTTTCCTCATCTTGTTTGTGTAACTGTGTACTTTAAATTCGCAAATAAATAACTATGACTAAGACTTGAACTATGACTAAGACTATAACTATGACTATAACTAAGACTAAAAGTATAACTATGGCTAAAATAAATTTCATCTCATTTTCAGGCCCCCGACGAAGTGGTAGAAGAAATAAAGAAGTTCAAAGACGCATTGAAACGTTTCTACGCGTCCCTCGGACAAGTGGGAGTGTTCTTCGAGCGGAACTACCGCACGTCTCACATGCAGATACAGTGCGTGCCTGTACCTAAACAGGCTGAGCCGCAGATATTGGAGGTTTTCCAGGTAAATATGAAAAAACTTCAAAGTCACAAAATTGCACAAAAAACCGGTAGGTAGTAATAATTTTGACAAAAGTGGGTTTTTTGGTTCTTTTTACTCTTTTACGCCAGAAAGAAGCGATGAATTTTGGATTTTTTTCAACATAGATATAGATAAACTGCCTTCCATCCCAAAACGATACGTGCGAAGCCGCGTGCATCCATAAATAAAAAGAAATAAAGAAGCTTTAGAATTCAGTGACTTGACTTTTTATATACCTACATTGGTGTATTGGTATTATTAAACTAAATTACTAATTATTAAAATTACTGTTCAAAATTGACCGTATCAAAAAAATATAATGTACTCGTACCTAATCATCTCAAGGAATAAGGAGATACGATCGAGAAAGGTGGCGCATGCTCCACAGAAGGGCCTCGCCCTTAAACTTGTGATGATTATGAGTATGAATCTATATATGCACTATATGTAGATACACTACACTACATCTTCAAGTAGATATAAACTAAATGAACCTTCAAACGTACTTCTTGTAGTTACTTGCGTGACGTCACAGCCAGCCCCAACGGAAGACCAGCGCTGGTTGCCTCCACACAACCAGCATTATGCTGAGTTGGGCTGTGTTGTGGCAGATTTATGTTTGTTTGTTTATTATGTTCTTACTCGTGTTTATTTTTTCTGTTAAATCTGGCATAAAAAATGTTTCCTTTCTTTCTTTAAAATGTTTCTTAATCCCAGGATGAGGCGGGCATAGCGAGCGTGCAGCTGGAGGTGCTGCCCCCGTACGCCGACATCCGGCAGGTGGTGCTCCCCGGCGCCACCTACTTCCACGCGGAGCTGCCCTCCGGGGAGCAGCTGCTCGCAAAGACTAAGCAGAACTTCCCGCTGCAGTTTGGCAGGTACCACACATTATCATTGTTATTGATTGATTACTCAATTTAATTACTATCCATTTTTGTTTTTTATTAGTTGTAATAAAAACGAATTGTAATTAATATTGTGATGTGACATATACATAATTCTGACAAATTATGAATAAAAATGTTTATCTGTTATTATTTACTCCTCTAAGTTCCCCACATAAATCGTTGGAGGAGTTCTCCTGGTTCGATCCCAGTACATGAACTGCGTACCCAGATATTTTAAAATAATCGTTTTCGTTCTAGCGCTTACCCGCAGCCATGCTTGCAATGTTTTGTTATATATCTCTGTTTTAGTTACTATACTAGTACCACAACAAAAAAGTAGATGAATGTGGCGAGAAGGAGGAACAAACACCATTAACTACATTTATAACTATATATAATTTCCGTTACTATAAATAATTTTCTTTTACTTGCCAGGGAAGTCCTAGTATCCCAGCCCCTCCTGGATTGCGAAGACAAGTCCGACTGGAAGACATGCCAATTATCCCGGGAAGAAGAGATAGAGTACGTCAAATCATTCCGGGACAAGTTCCGGCCGTACGACTTTACTGCGGAGGCGGATAGTGATAGTGATTGAGTGATTTTATAGTGAATATGTGGATGGAATTGTCTAGATAGATAGTAAATATGTAGTAGATAATCGAGCTAAATCGCTCCATCTTAGGCCCATAGACTTTGCTTACTATCAGGCAAATTATGATCAAGTGCAAACTCGTTTCAGTTAAAAACAAATTCGGGACATTGCATGCAGCACCATCTAGCCACATACTAAGCCAACGCTTGTGTCATGGGTTTTAGATAAATACTGGATAGTGACTAATTATAATGAATATGTGGATTGACACTTTCTATATAGATTATAGAAAGTGAAACGTTTTAACAGACTTTTTCAAAGA
The DNA here is from genome assembly GCA_964023185.1 of Macaria liturata. Lineage (NCBI taxonomy): Eukaryota > Metazoa > Arthropoda > Insecta > Lepidoptera > Geometridae > Macaria > Macaria liturata. The sequence goes on along the minus strand of OZ026824.1, from coordinate 499,904 downwards.
AGGAAGTTAACAATTCAAACTATACTGTAACCAAAAAGTGAAGAATATTGGCGGCGCCTCATGTTCAAATTACATGTCATTTTTAACCGACTTCAAAAAAAGGAGGTTATCAAGTCTTCTGAAAGATTTTTTTGTGGGTATGTTGCGCGATTACTCCGTTATTTATGAACAGATTTCAAAAACTCTTTTTTTATTCAATTGTTTTCAAAATGGTACATATTTTTATTACACTCGGTCCAGTAGGTACTTAAAAAAAACAAAATCCAACAAATTGTCTTGATGACTACACAGTTGTGTTCATGGAAATAAATAAAATAAACTTTTATTGCTAAAAATAAATTATTTTTACACATTTAGGTACAGTTTCAGGTTACTTTTATATTTTGACCTATTTCTTCAATAACCTAAACATAAACGATAAGTTACTCAATTCGACCGCTTTTTTTATCAAACTGTAAACTATGATGACATTCATATCCCGTTCTCAAATTTAAATATTCTTTTGTTAAAACAGAAAGTTATTAAAAAAAAACTTTCAGAAGATTTCAAAACCTCCCGTTTTTGAAATTGGTTAAAAAGGAATTTAAATGGATGTTGCTACCTCGTTAATTGAAATATAATTATCATGTGAAATGAGATAATCTTTGTGTACATAATTATTAATTATTATAATATGTAATAAATGTCTTTAATTCGTGTTGCAATTAGCAAGATAATTGCTCTAATTACCATAATATTTTATAAACGATGGATGTATGTAGGTAAGTAAATAATTAATTTAAATAATACAGTGTTGATCAAGTAAATGAATTTTTATTTTCGTTTCACATCATACTGTCCTAATAACTCATTTATTTGCATTATAAAAACATATTTGTAACAACGTTGGTTAACTATCCCTTACTTACAAGTTATATTAACATAATGGTAAATGATATGGTACATTGACTAGATTCAAATGATTACAGTAAATGGTACATAAGGAAGCTTGGAAATAAATATTTTATTGAGGAAAAGTAATTTATGGTTTAGATTATTATCAACTTTATTTTTCTTGAATAACATATTTCGATCAGAAATCTGATTCTGAATAAACCATGAATAAATAATTAACAGATTTTTTGGTTGTTTTCCGAGCCGATACAAACTAAATGCAGCTTTTTCAGTGGTAAAAATGATAAAAATATTGAAAAACACTTTCCAGAGAATTTTCACAGGCAACATAACAAAACATTGGGAATGAATTCGTAGATAATTTAATTATATTTTAAATCAATTAATAAAATGTACTTATTCATCATCATTCTCATTTGATCCAAAGCATTGGAGTTTCTTCTATAAGGGATTCAAAGCAATAGTGTGGAATATTAGAACATATTATATTGTGTTTACAGAGTCCTAAGTAAAGAATATGCGAAAAAGGTTAAAAATCTATATACATATTACTTTTATTTGTTGTAATATGTTTAAAGCATTGATGTAGAAGAAAATAAAGAAGTCCGAATTCAATTCATTCTAGTTAAATGACTGAACTTTCCAAATTGCGCTTTTGTTCGAACACTGTCCAAAAAGAACTGTTTTTTAAAGCAATTGATTCAAATCAGTTGCTATAAAAAAACATGTCTTTATGACTATAATGTTTCTTTAGAACCCTGTAAAAAGGAATAACAATTTTCATTGACCTACTGTTTTCGTAGAAAATGTACTGTTTACAAATAGGCTATGGATGCGCTACATAATAATATGTACCTACAATGGATATTGTTTATTTGACTAGTTTAGGTAATTGTGACTAGGTTATATAAAATAGATCTCAATTAAATATAGGGCAGTCTTCGTTGGAGTTACTACGGAACAACGGAAACATGATCGTACACAACGTTTGCTAAACATTACACGACTTGAAAACTTGTGTATTAATAAATGTGGCCTGTCGTGGTTACCCTACACAGATGATATAAAAAAATGGCATCGAACGATTTTTTTATCTAAAATATTATTTTGATCTAGTTTAATCATATTATTTAGGAATTGTAGTAAATGAATCCCAATGCTTTAGTTTCTTTTATGAATTTTTCAATTCTATTGCATAACATTGAAAACAGTGGAACCCGAAATTCATCATAAAGTCAACCATTAAAATAAAACACACAATCGAACTGAAGATTTCCTAAATTTAAAATACCAGTTGATTCAATTAAATTATATACATAATCTATGTATTAAATAGTAAGATAACCACGCCAGGCGCTGCGACGTGTTCAACACTCATAAACTACGTACATACAAATGTAACTTTCTGCCGTATTCACCAAACTATAGGTGAGTATATTGTCTTGTGTTACTGAGTACTGAGGACCGTATTACTAACATTGCCATTCATTTACATTCAATATTTTATATGATTAAGTTAATTATACAGCGTTGCCAGGAAAAGTACTAAAAAAATGTGTAATAAAAAGAATTATTAAAAATTAAAGAAATTAGCCATTCAATTATTTCGTGTTTTTATCTCGTTTTGGAAATTTACAACGCGAAAATGAGACAAAAAAATGTAACTAAATCACTCGTTTATTCAAAATCCTTCGTAAAAATGAGAGATTGAATTTATTTTTGGTTTGATTACGTCATGTATCTTTTCCTAACAACGCTGTTGATATTTTTTACACACAAAGCGGAATCATTGGGAAGTTTCATTTTTGATGAAATTTTATGAACAAACACTTATTTTTAACAATGTATTTCGACACATTTTACGGTAATGACATTAATTTCTGAAATTTGTCCGAATGTAATATTTTTTTTACAATACATATTCAAGTGAATTTGCCTTCCAGTAGTAAATTACGATATTTAATTATGCTTAGACCTCTTTGTAATTTTGAACGTTTATGTAAAGTTCGTTTCAATAAAAAGTCTCGCTGATACATTATCTACATTTTCAGATATTATTTTATGGATAATTGTGTCAGAGACTCTTTTTATAGAAACACACAATAATTGTGAATGGTTATCTTACACTGAATCTTGTGATTTTTCCAAGTATTGGCACTTAACATTCGATCGCTTTTACCTTATGATACAAATAGGTACGCGATTTTATAATTTACATTCAAAACCTTAATGTTAAAGACAATGATAAGATTTGCCGATGATAACTTTATGCTCTCATTAAAATTTACAACAATCAAACAATTCGTATTTTAATTACATATGGGATGCAATATTCATAAAATTGTATCCGTAACTAGTTTTAAGACTTTGGTCAATAAGGCATTAAGTTTAAAATATATATTTTTATTTTAATTATTGTTCTTTTTAACTTTTTACTTTCGTTAATATTCGTAAATGTACGTTAATTTACTTTTATTATTTACATAATGAAGCCTGGCTTTTGACAGAGCAACGATGGAAGGTCGAAATATCCTTCTGTTTTTTTAATCTGATACGTAAAATAACATGTACTCGAATTTGGAGTATAAAAGGATATTGGATTATCTGGCTCTAAACATTGGCTATACCTATCTAGTATAATTATTATCTACAACAATATTTACATTTATAGAAAAACGGAAGTTTTGTCATTTGGCAACGTTTTACAAGAATTTCTTCAATGGGATCAATGTTTCCTTTACTTAATCGTAAAATTTTCATACCAGTTAAATCAATATTTTTCATATTTATCCCCCCCTCCATTTATCCTCCCTCCTTTAATAATTTATTTTGATAATGTTATTTATATACCTGTCTCATTTCGAGACAACCAAATTATTTTAATTCAACATCTGTTTTTTTAAAGTCATTGTTTTACAAGTTTAGATATCACGACATCTATCGTCGAAAACAACACAACAGTCTTTCCGAGACAAGTCATCACAAATTCTTAATGATTTCTTAGTGATTCCGTTTCGATATTTCCATTTAATTCACTCTATGGAAATCCATTTCGATATTCCTATAAAAACCACTTCTCATCACTTTGAATTTCACTACTAGGTACATTGTCATTTTCAAATTTGGAAAAAGTCACTAGCGCCATCTATGGGCAGAGTCTTACCCGAGCATATTCACGTAAAGTGAATCGGGTTTGTCTCATACGTTTATTTGGAATGCTTCTCTGGTCACCTTGCCTTCTGGTTGATGGTGATGACTGCGCTTCCTGCGGTGATGTCCCTCGCATTCAGTATCATCAGAGAACCTCGAAGGTGGATGGATGTGCTCGTTGAATGACGGGTAGTTAGATATGCTGAAACGAAGAGATTGGTTGATTTGAATTCCGACTCTCATTGACCAATGGTGTTACGAGTTTGGTTGATTTGAATTCCGAATCTTATAAATTGACCAATGGACGAGCTTCGAAAATCGAAAGCCCGTTTCATTCAATCGTGATTCTAAGTGAATGATGATTTTAAAAGTGATTTGGAATGATTCAAGCGATCTCCTCTTCCCAAGCATATTTAATTTAATGTTTATTTAATCCATTGGACGGCGAAGCCTGTAAAAATAGTTACAAAATACACCTTAACATGCATTAATGTACCTATGTATGATTAACGGGTCTCTATAAAATTTATGAGAAGAATTTATTAGGAAAAAACTGAAGTAGTAAGTCAGTTACAAAATTAAATTAAAACTTTTATAGATTCTCTCGACTATCTATATGTATATGTACTAATTTTAATGAAATCAACTATGGAGCGTGCTTTGCAATAAGAACCGCTTCTCTTTCGCTTTAAATACCTAAGGATACCTACTAAACTAAACGAACAAATTTAGATGAAATCTACATTTTTTATTGGCGCTACTTTCTGATAAATAAGTTGAAGCCAACCTTATAATTATTATCCCTAACATTGCAGCTACGTACCTGAAAGTGGTCTCATCATTATGGCTGCTGTATCCGCTGGAGGAACGGACGTGTCGCTTGCCGAGCGCGCCCGCTTTGCCCTTACGTGAAGGGAACGCCTTGCGAACCACAGCGCCCACAGAGTTCTCGGATGATGATGATGATTCTTCGCGCTCTACGCTCGGATCTGGAATTATTTTTGGTGAGTATTTAGTTATAACCGAGAGAACGGGGCGGGAGGTTTCCATTTCAGCGAGGTCTCGAGATAATGTGACCGGGTTGTAAACATCGTTCATACATTGTGACTTGTGCTAAAACATTCTAATATGACTTACAGCCCCATTACCTCGGGGCAAATGTATTTTTTTTTTGGAAAATTGTATGTGTTGTGAATAAATAAATAATTTAAATAATAAGTATTGTCCACTGTGCTTGTTTAACAGTTACCAGTTTAACACATCTAAATTACGCAACAGATTTATTAGTACTTTGATGTAGTTTTCTCTGGCAAGTGCTATCATAAATATACTTTAATTATATTTAGTATTATATCCGTTATCTAGTACCCACGACACAAGCGTTTGCTTAGTGTGGGGCTAGATGGCGCTGTGTGCAATGTCCCGGAATATTTATTTTATTTATTTATTTATTTATGTAAAATTTGTTATAAATTTTTGGAAAGTTCGGTCCTTCGAGCCGGATTATACCATTTGTAATTTTCTTTTAAAATCTACGCCAAATATATTTTTATTATTTTCTGTGTTTATCACTACGAAAACGTACAGTATTTCAGCTAATGATGTTGGTTCATGCTTGTCATTTCGTTCTAAACAGCTTCAAAAAATGAAATAAATTTTTGTATAGAGATAGATAGGCTGCTTTAATTTCGGATTAACATGGGTAAAATCACTTTTGCCAATAATATCTTACAAGCAGTAGGGTGCGCGGGGCGCCTGCGCGCGGCGGGCTCGCTGTCCGAGTGGGGCGCGCTCGCGTCATCGCTGGCGTCATCTTCGTACTCTGTAATTGGCAGGTGCAGCGTTAGTATCTTCTTCACCTCGGAGTCCGTCGACCCCAGGTTGTCCGACTCTGAAATGTTTGAGGAACTGTTAGATATAGGTTAGATGATGAAACGCTATGGAAACAAATGAATGAGCTGCCCCCGTAGACCAGAGGCGTATTTTAGTGAGCGCCCTGACGCATACATATGGAATAGAAAGACCAATATACGGGAGCGACGGGAATTCTTATGTCACTTCCGTACATTGGTCTTTCTATTCCATAAGTATGCGTCAGTATTTTCACTAAAATACGCCTCTTGTCTAAGAGGGCTGTTGATTTCTGGTAAATAAATAGTTACAAAAACAATTGCTAACCAAGCGCTCATGAATTGTAAGTGCGATTTGACAGGTAGTGTATCGTTTAATGTGTGTCTAATGTATGTTTTGTATGGTCCAAGTGTTTGATAACTAACTTTGATGATAGATTTAGGTTGACCAAAGCTGATAAAATAAAGAGCGGTCAGTGATCACAGCGCATGTCTCAAGTAAATAAAATGTGAGGCTGAGTCAAATTACTAAGCTTCTGAATTATTATACTGTAAGCAGTTGTGAGGCTTGTTATATTATTTATCAGGCTGTATCTAAGGAGAATGAATCCAAAGTGTAGGTAAGCCATGAAATCGTGTACTTAATATTTACCTATCAGACATAATAATGTTAAAACTATTTTAATTTTTTTTTTGATCATAGTTTTGTTTCCATAGCGTTTTGACAGCAGAAAGCACATGACAAGAGTGAATAAAAAAGACCGATGGTATGGCGTGTATTCACATTGCACATGAGTAAAACATCAGTGCTATGAAATGTCTATGCTTTGGATTAAACCCTAGTTGTAAGCAAATTTTCATTACGAAACATACTTTTAATATCATAACTCAAAATCAGATGGAAACACTCATACAACAAGAAATCACAACTTCACGAACTTTTTGGTTTTGTAGCTGTGGTAAAAACATCGTTAACTTTTTGGCCATCCAAAATTTTCGTTTGAAAATCTGCTTCCACAACTAGGCCTTAAAATATCATGAAATGACAGTATCTAATTCACAAGAATGCTCTACCATGATCAATCTACGTCTACCCTACAAACACAAAACCCAACAAAACTGGAAACGTATGTTACATACATACTGTGTGCATGCTTACCTTTGTAAATAACGACTATATTTACGCTCCAATCGGTTGCATAAAAGGCATTTATATATCAAATTCGAATCTCAATACTTTACGGGTCAAAGTAATTACAATAGAAGGTGCAGTCTACGGAAAATAAAAGGTCTAACTACGAGATTAAGCTTTGTTCTGTTTGTTTGCGGGACCTATGCTATGGTGCGGGAAATAAAGGTGGGATCGTACCTTGGCTCTCGGAATGAGGGTCGCGCAGACGGTTGCCTTTTCTTCGCACTTTTGTGTATTCCGGTTCTTTGCCCTGAATCATAGAAATAGCGATTGAATGCTGTACATAATTAAAATCAAGTCATATCTACAAAAAACAGTTTTAAGACTGTGGACTCAAGTATAAAAAAGTAGCAAGACAAAAAACTCAAAACATTAAAATAAAATCTGTAGGCTGTAAAATCTGCAAAATACCAAAATAAGAGATCAGCACATATTAAGGTATGTGATCACAAAGATTATTTCATGATCAAATTCATAAACACAAATGTACCGACGCGAGCTACATATCAATGGTATGTAAACGCAAATGTATATCTACCGTCGAAATGAATTATAACTCTGCAAGATGGCGCTCCTTGATAAGAAATACGATTCGATTACACAAGATTGGTAGGTATACCTGTTGAACTGAATTAATTCTGTAGGGGGTCACCTACCTTGATAGGAGGGGATAAGCGGGATCTATACCTTGTACTTATCATTCTGCTTCAAGTCGTGGTAGACGAAGGAGCCCCGCACGGAGTGGTAAGGCCCGCTGTACACGTTCCCGCTGTAGCTGCTCTCGCTGTAGGCAGTCGGCTTGGTGAGCTGGAACGTGGCGTACGGACAGATGTCTTCTATGTACTCTGGAAAATAGAGTAGAATATTTATTTCTAATTTTAACAGAGTTTTGAATTTGATATAAACCAACCTTAAACTAATGTTATCAGTAGATACTGCACTAGGTACACCTGTATCGCAGCAGCCACTGGTGTCAACAGCTTAAGTTTCGTTTCAGAATAGTTGAATATTATACAAAAATAGATTTAGAGTAAAAACAACGGACGACGTGTGTGTGTGTGTGTGTGTGTGTGATAATAAATAAAGATTTGTTATACGCTGTTGCCACCACAAAAACTACCCAGACATCTTCACCGATGATACCTTCCTTTGCCAGAAATTATATTAAAAGAAGTTTTCGGAATATAGTTCCACATATTGTCTTACCAATACAAACGTGTTTGTAGTAATGAGTATACAAGTCAACAACAAGTTGCGCGCGCGCCTTCAAGAATCGTTGGTCGCGGTTAACTTTACCCAACTATTAATCAAACTCGTGTAACTTCCGTTGTACGCTGGTCAACGTACGGGAAGTTGTATTTTAAAGAAATAGGTCTACAACTATAATCCAGGGGTCAAATCTAGAGTTTTTTGTTTATTTATTTTGTATTTATTTATTTACTTAATTAAAACGGTAACAACCAATTACATTAATTAAGAAATGAATTATTCACTTAAGTAGCAACTTAACTAGATATCTTTAAAATTAATAAATATCATTACGTTCACAAAAAGATAACAATAAATTATAAATTACATTCAACTTGTCACAAAAAATATCACACGCGGGATAGATAGCAAAGAATGCGTTGAGGCCACTCTTAATTCGACAGATCGGGCTGAAGTTTCGGGCTATCGTATGAGCGCGGTCATTATGAAACCGCTTGTGCCTGTGCTCAGGCCTGTAACGGATATAATTGTTTGGAACAGATAACGAGCACAACTCATCGTGTAGACACGTACAATCTATAAAGCCTCTCAGAACTTTACAGCAGGTCTTATATTGATCGAAAGACCGACGGACTTGAAGTGAGTTAAATCCCAAAATTCCTAACAAAAAGCTAGTTGGATAAAGGTACGGATAGTACCCGTAGATCTTTTTATACAAACTCCGTAGGAAAGCCTTCTGGACCTTTTCGAGCCTTAAATTATAGCAGTCGTGGTGAGGGTTCCATACACAAGCGGATGATTCCAGCTTGCTTCTCACTAATGTGGTGTACAAGAGCCGAAGAACACCAGGGTCACGAAAATCTTTAGCATTTCGCAAAACGAAACCCAAACTCCTGTATGATTCTTTAGAGTTAATAGGTATCTTCTAGGTGTGCTACACCCTAGGCTGCAGCAATGCTTAACATCAGGCAGGCTGTAGTCAAACGTAAACCTATCCCACGTAAAAAAAAAGTGATTTTTTACCATTAGAAGCGTGTTTGTAGTGATGTGTGGGTGCAGGATGCTGCGCGCGCGCCGCCAGGTACTGCTGGTCGCGGTTGACCTTGTTCTGCAGTTGAGCCACAGACGGGGACTCCCCGACACCACTCTCAGTGGCCACGGTCTCGGTGGTGCCCGCTTCTGAAACAGTGCAAACTTGTATCCTTTGGGTGTTTGAAAGACTAGTTTCCTACAAATTTGAATAAAAAATAAGGTGAGTGTTAAAATTCAAAGCATTTGAACATTTATGGAGCGAAAAATATCCGTTCTGTTTTCGGATGCAAGCGGAAAAAAATAAAAAAAGGTATATTCAATCAGGTATTGGGTGGCCGCTCAGAAGACAGTTTTTTCGAGCGGAATATTTCATTCCCTTATTCTGAGAGAGTTTCTTCAAGTTTAATTTTTTTAGCTACGACCCTAAAGAGTCATCGACTTTTTGTACCGAAAACTTTGTCCGCAATGCATAAGTTAGATAGTGAATAAGAAGAAATAAAAAATAAATATTCCTGTACATTACACACAGCGCCATCTAACCCCATACTAAGCAAACGCTTGTGTCGGGTACCTACTACTAGATGACGAATATAATACTACTTACTTACATATACACTATTCTTTTGTAAATATGTACATACTTATTATACATAGAAACGACCAGACTCAACTCAAGTTAGGTACTAGAGTTGAGTCTGTTAGAAAGTACAAGTTTAAAAATCATAATTACTTGTGTCATGCGGGAATCAAACCCTAGATTAGAAGGTAGAGTCACTACCAACTAAGCTAACAAGCCAGACAAGCTCCTTCATTCATTAAATTTTCTGGGTCTAAACTACATATTGTATAAGTAGATGTATAAAAGACTTACTATTCCTCTTGACAAGCAGCACTATAGCTACCAGAGCGCCCAGCACGAGCAGACTGAGCGCGGCTGGCAGGATGACGCGCGCGCCGCCCAGCGACCTGGCGCCCGCGGGGACCGGGGGCGTGAGGGAACCGTCCACCACTGGGGAGAAATGGGAGAGTTAGTGTGGGTGCTTAGGTGTAAGGTTTTATCCTCTGAATACATGACTGCATAGTAGTAGTTTTATTTGGTACAGGTTTTTGCGTTCAATGTAAGATTTCAATACGTAGATATAGAGAGAAAGAAGAGTATGATGTACCTATATTACACCATTGTCAGTATATTTGCTGACAATATTAACACACAGAAAGAACAAAAGTATAATAGTAAGACACTATTATACTTTTGTTCTTTCTGTGTGTGTAATATTTAACTTATTATTCTTCTTCGATGGGTAAGCCCCGTACTTTAACAGTCCCACAATTTCTGATACCTACTTTCTATAAATGATAGGCTTTTAAGTTGCTTAAAATCTCCGTAGATAGTAATCACTTACGTCCACTAAGTGAGTGCGTGGTAAAGTTGTACAACGCTTGCGCATGTCCTGCATTATTATGCGCCGTGATTCGTAGCTGGTACTGCGTGGCGGGGCTCAGGCCGGCCACGCTGAACACACGCTCCGTGGCTTGCACGCTGTTTGATACTAGACGCCACTGGAAAGGAAAAGGCATTTGGTTGAGCAAAAAGGTGTACGAAGTGAGAGAGAGTTACAGGCATATCAATGTGTTGAACAATGGGCGTGCGATCACCGACATTGTAACCGGATGTGTTATCACCGCAAGATGCTAACTTACCGTCTAGGCCCAAATGCATAATTATCAAACCTCGCCAATTTGCCGCTAGGATCGCTAATGTAGGCCTTATTAGCGAGTTGTGTAATTTTATTGGGTCAGCTAATAGGTACCTACTAGGGTGTCATTATTTCGATGGTAACTTGGGTTCACCACTATTTGTAGGCATGAGTCAAATCCAATCACCAAATGGTATAGGAGAATTGATAAGATCCACAAATATTGCAGTTATATTTTTTAATGAGATTTCAACCTTATCTGCTGGCTGACTGTTCATCGGTAAGTACTAGAGTCCTTTAAATTTTTAGCTTCTGTTACAATCACATCAGAATGACATTTAGAATTTATAGAAAGTTTGTAGGTCATACCTGAGAATTACTAATCTCTCTATACTCGATAACAAAGTAGAGTATCCCGCAGCCACCGTCGCCCCACGAGTCCAACCAGACTGTCACCGTCGTAGTGTTCAGAGTTATCATCTGAGAGTGCTTCGGTTTTACAGGCACTGGAAAAAGAAGGCGAATAGGTAATTAGTTTATTAAGACATGTTTTTATGGAGCGCGCTAGCCCAAAACGATGGCAATTTCATTCCCTGTTTACATATAAACCCAAATCACAATCTTGGGACTTGGCGCGAATAAGGGTACAAATATTGGCTATGGTCAGATTTCCTGTCTTTCTTCTTTATTTATTGCTTGCCAGTATGAATTTTTAAAGTGATCATTAACAAGATATTTGGCTTAGTTTAAGAACTATTAAAGACTAAGGACTTTAAAGTTATGTCTCCTCTCACCTGTCCCTTTAGTATAAGCGTGTACAATATCACACGGCAGCCCGGTCCCGATCCTGTTGAAGGCTGTGATGTAGAGCTGGTACCTGGTACCACACCACAGGTTGGGTAGCACGTGTTCTGATGTACCAGCTTCCACTTGCAGCTCCTCCCAGTCACCGTGCTCACGCTTGTAGTTTATTACGTAGCCTGGAAAAATATATTATATAACAAATAAGTATTATTTGCCTGGTTATATATGTGCGTTAAATATTATTGAACCACATTCAAAAAAAGGCAATATGAAATTTCCACTGTTACTGCGTGTTTTTAGGAGAGGATAAGGCGAAATATTTATTATGTATTACAGAAAATACCTGTTTTATAGACCACAGTAGGATATCAGCTACGTTTTTTGCACAGCTAGAATCAGACATTACTCCGTCGACGAATTTTTAAATGAGAAATTAAATAATTGAGATAAATTTTAAATTGAGATATGAATCGGGCCGCTTCTTACTCAGACTTACATAATATACATTATGTACATATTTGCACACCCTATCAGGGTCATTGTTAAGTGTTCTTTACAATTTGCAAATAAACGATATGACTATGACTATGACTATGACAGACATTCAGTAAAAGATAGGTACACTACATATAATCAGTGCAGGAAGTGAAACCATGACTTACACACTGTAGTGAAGGCATGTCTTTTTTTTAACACAGACTAGACTAAATTACGTTTGACTAAAGCTAAGATGTGTCTAAGTAAGATGTGACCTCATTTCTAATTTTAAGCCCTAACACTTGCCCAGAATAGGGCTGCCTCCGTCTCCCTGGTCACTCCACTGCAGATGCAGCGAGTCAGCATACGAGTCCACGACAGCCAGCACAGGCGGCTGCGGCGGGACCTTCACCTCGACACTGTATGTGACCTCGTCCCTCCCGTGGTTGTTGTCCACGGAGCAGGTGTAGTTGCCGCTGTCCGCGTACTGGGTCATGCTGGAAATATGGAGGTAGAAATTATAGTAGAGAATTAAAGAAAAAAGATATTGATATCATCTATAGCATTATATAAAAACATTTTTGTTTGGAACAGCGCGGAGTTTGAAACTTACTGTTGCTTATCATTTAAATCAAAGCAAAACTCTGTTAATTAAGTTAAGTTATCTGGTAAGAAATAAACATTCTTAATTATTATAAATTTTATAATTTTCTTTTATAAATGCTCATCTACTTAGATTTTTATGACTTTTTTACTTTTATGACATGCTCCAAGAGTGACAATCCCACTTTGTTACAAGCAAGGGATATTTGTCCACGAGTCAGTTTTTAAAAACTGCACAATTCATTGGTTAGGGCGGAGGTTTCTTGGACTGATACATCGTGGTGGGCATAAAAAAGGTACCTGATAATAAGAGTTCCATCGCTAGACACGTTCTTTCTCAGCGTAGATTCCAAGGTAGCTCCATTCATACTCCAAGTGGTGGCTGGTACCGGCACCCCCACTTTGTTGCAAGCGAGGGAGATGTTCTCCTTCCACGGGGTTACTATGCTGCGGCTGAAGGATGTGATTCTTGCCGGCACTGGAAGATTTAGATGATTTTATCTCTAGTTATTGAATTTATTAACAACTAAATACATAACGGACGGATTTTGTTTAGATTTTAAACAGCCTTATAAAAGAAGCATATCAGGTACCTACTTACTACGGCAATGCATTCTCTTACATTCACACCATGCAATGCTAAGTCAGATGTTGACACTGCTTTATTCTTATTATTACTACGAGTAGCACATTTAGTTTGTTAAATCAAACTTCTAAGTGAATTCTAGTCTTTTGGTTTTGTACATCTGTGACTTCACCCCTTGTTGCTCATTTGATACTGATAAAGATCTTGACTCCCATGTACAATCGTTGAGGATATTTTTTATGTCAGATTGATACATCATTACTCATAACCAAATGTTAGACATTCGTTTCTGTCCTTGAGTTATTTCTTACCTGAGTCACTAGGCAGTACAGTGACGACCCTGGTAGCCTCTCCCTCCCCGAGTCTGGTGGAAGCAGACACCCAGAACTGGTGCGTGGCTCGTGGAGGAGACCGAGATGTCTCGTGGGAGAGAGTGCTTGGTGACAGCATGCGTTTGTGTGTTCCTTCCTGGAATTACACAACCAGATAGTACAAGAGAATCACACAGATCAGCGTTAGTTTCTTCCACGCTATCAGTAGGTATATTTTGCTGAGTTGTGTTGAAGCAGACTTTTTAACATCTTCCCACAAAAAGCTGTAGTAATGTAGTAATATCACATGTTTTTAATCTACCACAATGAGTGTATTATTCTTTCTGTCTTCAGTACTCTGGTTTTTATTGGGGGAAAGTGTGGAGCATCGTGATAATATCTGATTTTAAAATTTAGGTAATACTTGAGTAGACACCGCAATGTGGGGCTATAGCTTAATGACATTTCAGACCTTACATTACACTTGCGATTGTAGCGGGCAACTGGCATTTTGGTAGCGGTGGTGAAGTTTGCAAGATAATACCTACTACAACCAGGTAAACTCATAACTGATTTACCTCACGCCCATCTTCAATAACGCTCATGTACAGAGTGTATCCCACGAGCACTCCGTTGGGGTTGGTCGGCGGCAGCCACGAGACCAGGATCTTGTTGCGGGACGATACTACTGATTTGATGTCTGCTGGGGCTGAAGGCACTGGAATGATGGCAAATACTCATTAATAAAAATAAAAATGAGTACCTACTAAGTTATTACATTAATTACACACTATAATGCATGATTTTTTTGTGATAAATCAGTTGCATTTATTCAGAGCAATCTGGAAAAGATCAGTTAAACCTACCGCCGTGAAGCCGATGAAACGAACGCCACTTTAGTACACAATAATTTCAACTAATAATAATTTACTAACTGGAGTTTTAACATCTTTATCTTGATAGTGGGCATAGTGCAGTAATTACGCCGGTTTTTGAGTTTTAAAACTTGGAATGTCACTGTAGTTGTAGTGATGCCAATCAGTAGTTACGCGCTTTGTTTATCCGATTATTTATTTTATATATAAAAATAGATAATCTTACCATCCTCCTCAGTATGACAATATACAGGCGCGGCTCTGACCCCATCTCCCGCGGCTGTGAAGGCGCACACCGTCACGGAGTAGTTGGTGTACCTCTTCAAGCCTGAGAGAGTGGTATGCATGCCTGATATCTGCTTGGTCACCGCGTCTTCATTACCTGAAATTTGAAAGAAAATAGTTGAGAAAACAGTATGACATATAATAGCAGAAGCCAAGCTGGGAATAGAATAGAATAGAATATAACTTTAATGTACACCATAAAAACACAAAAATTACAAAACAGAAATAAACATACTTAAATTAAAATGTTGCACATTGGGCGGCCTTATCGCCTTAGGGAACTGTCATGGCTAACTCCAAAAGAGAAAGCAATCGATAGCAATTATTTTACTGGACTCATGGTAGTAGAGGTAGTCGTGACAAAGTATATATCGTCGTAGACATGGAGACCAATGCCTAACTCAGAAAGAGGAGCAATTATTTTACTGGACAAAATAATAAAATACATGTATTGGGACACGAAACAACACGAGATACAGAACACAACAAAATATACATATAAGTACACGTTTCGTGTTACAATCCAACAGGTCTTAAGGTGGACATGACAGACATTAAGATCATGTGCATGGGAACCATTAATCTATTTTCTGTCTGGCTGATGAATATGGCAACGAGCTCTCCGCCTTCTGGCAATGGTCCTAGCCAAGGTTCGTGCCTTAGAGGCGCCTTGTGCCAGTCGTCCACACTTAGTAAACAGGACCGTCATTTGCTGATGTAGCATTGGTAGCACTTAGCAATCAGTCTATTAATAAAAATAAAGTATAATTCCCCACTCAATTTTTGGATTCAATCTGCACAGGACCGGGACGAGTGGCGTACTAGAAGAGAGAACTGTGCTCAGCAATGGCTGATAAAAGTCTGATAATGATGATGATATAATTCCTCCACTTACCATACCACTCGGTAACAGGTGCATAAGTGACTCGGTACCCCTGCAGCACTCCGTTCCGGCCGCGCAGTGGCGGCGGCTCCCAGGACACTCGCACTGACTGTGAGCTCAGCGCCGTGCACTGCAGCGAGCCGGGGGGGAGGCTTGGGACTGGAAGCGATACAAATTGATTTTTAAAATAGCAATAGCACTTCCGTATAGGTATGATAAAGATGCGTCTATTGAATTTTTTTAAAAATTGTGTTAAAAATATAGATAGGTAGATAGATAAAACTCTTTACTGTAACTCACACAGAAAGAAAACAGAAACACAAAAGACTTAAACAACAGTGCCACAACTGGCGGCCTAAAAGCGATTTCTTCCAGGCAACAACAAGTAACTTTGTTTCACTATTTCATTAAACTTTCAGATTACTTTGGACTCATATAAGTTTCTAGAGTACATATAAAAACACAAATGTTAATTAATGAGAAACACTACAATAACTTGTCATTCAATCGGAGATATTGTAAAAAATATAGGAGAAAATAAATATATTTTTTATAAACTTAAGTACTTATCATAAACATGTGTTTATTTTTGTGTGGAAAGTTACATCAAAGAAAACAAGACTATATTTTAAATTCAAATTCATTTCTTCAGTTAGTGAAAACTAGGTACATACATACTAGGTGAGATCTTAAAGTATAATAAACAAAATAGTTCCACCAGTTCCTACCCTATGAGGGTTTACTAACATTTCCTAAACATCTAGTACATTACAACCTTACATTACATTTATAGTAGTATGTTACCGTCTTCCATAGTAGTAGCAGTGGTGGGCGGTGACGCCGGCCCAGCTCCCCTGCTGTTGTACGCTTGTACTACGACTGCATATGCCGCGTGCTTCTGAAGCCCTGGTACAATACAACAATCACATTAGCTATAGTTAGCTTAGTTGGTAGTTGCTCTGCCTTCTAATCTAAGGGTAACGTTCGATTCCCCCAAAACAAGTGTTTATGAATTTTAAAATTTATATTTATTTGTGTTGAGTCTGGTCGTTTTATGTATAATAAGTATGTATTTACAAAAGAAAAGTAAGTAAATAAGTAATATATGCGTTTTCTAGTACCCATGACACAAGCGTTTGCTTAGTGTGGGGCTGATAGCGAGGAATATTTATTTATTATCTCATTCATATATACCTATTTCCATACCTACTGAATCTTATACACATCTAGTCTCAACAAGTGACTCTCGAAACCTAATCCCCCTTTTATAACAATGTATCCGACACACAAGCTTCAGTTTAGTTCGGGGCTGAGGGTCAACCTCTGGGATGGATCCGCTGACAGTTTTTTTTATAGCATATTTCATGAACATATTATATTATTCGGTTAATTGTATCACCTATACGTTGTTCTTGTAAATTTTAAGAAAATAGAGATTTTGTATTGTATTTTGTATTTCTCTCTACTTTGTATTTGTATATTGTCCATACCTGACAACGTGGTCCTAGCGCGAGACATGCCAGCTCCCTCCACTGTTCTGACTGTATACGACGCGCCACCGGGACCACTGGCACTCAGCACTGTGCTGTTACTGTTCAGCTGAAATTGAAACATCATTAGAGTAAGATTACAAATAAGTCATAAGTGATATTCAATAAGTGTAATTCAGATGCCAGTCAGTCAAATTATAAGTAGATAAGATATTGAATCAGGCGTTATACTTTGCGGAAATCCATTGTAAATGAAACTCTAGAGAAATACCTATATGTTGTCTTTAAAGAGCAGTCGCAGCGGAAAAACACTACAAGTAACTCCAGAGTTACATTTAAAATATAAGTAAAATAGTCAAAACATCGAACCACACAGAGACATAATAGGTACCTATATAGTAAACTCAGAATATTTTGGTATAGATTGTAGTTTTTGAAATCATTGTATTCATATGTATGTATTCATTCTCTCATTTGCTTGGGAGGAAATAGAAAAACTAATCCGCGAACGCTTATAACACTATCAGTGGCGGCGTCTTAAAATCTAAAGGGTATATTTTGAGAGAGAATTATTTGTTCTTACCTCTTGAAATCCAACATAGTATCCAAGTATGTTTCCGTTCCAAAGATCCTTTTGTGGCGGATCCCAGCTGACGATCAGTTCTGTTGAGCTTTTTGACTCCACTCTCACGTCTATAGGAGGTCCACTGGGCACTGGAAAACAAATGTTATTGGTATTTCCATATTATTACTACACTCGTGGATCCTGATCAGTCTATGTTAAAATCCAAAATGCGAGAGTGGTATCTACATATTGGCAAACCAAATTTTGGTTCCAAATCAAATTTATTTAGGTATTTGCAAAGATGCAGTGAGAATTATGGTACAAAAATTTATGTGATATACCTACCACTTCTGGTGTGCAAAAATTTCAACTTGAATTTTAAGTTTCCAAGAAATTTGTGAACCTTTTTTAAATGCAGTTTTAAAAGTGGGTTTTAACATACCTTCTTCAGTAGTAGTGACTTGCACCAGCTGGCTCGGCTCGCTCTGCCCCAGTCTGTTCTCAGCTATAATCCTGAGATGGTACGAGGTGGCTGGCTGCAGGTTCTGTACGCTGGCGGACGTCACGCTGCCAGGCACTATGACCTTCTGGGGTGTTGTTGGCCAGGATTCTGGGAAAGTACGGAGAGAAATTTGTAGAAAACTCGTAAACATTTTTTTTATTTTTGCTGCAGCAGTGAGAGTTAAAACGAAACAATGTCTTAGAAATGTAAAATATGCATTTAGCTTTAGCTATCTTAATTATGTTGTAGGAAATTAGTAAAATTAAGTCAAAATGCTTTAGTGTAATCTAGTCATTACAATCATTATCTCCTAATTACCTATCCTATTCTGGTTCTGTTCTGTTTCTCATGAAACTATTATATTACTCGCCAGCATTGATTTCTCTTATTGTAAACGCCAGGATTAAATCTATCTACCTCTCCTAATACTATGGTGTACCTACACTATCTACTGCTTTATAAGTATATATTTAACAGTTGTAGACTATATATTATTTTACCTGGAGCTTCTTTATATTGGACTATGTAATTAATGATGGGGCTGTTTCCAGCATATGGCTGCGTCCACGATATCTGGATAGCTCGCGATTGTTGATCAATGATTCGAATGTTCTTCGGCATTTCTGGCACCTGAAATTATAAAACGAAATTAACCTCTTTCACGACATTTTCGTCTTCTTCTACAGGTGATTAGATCATAAAATATGACTAGCTTGCTGGACACCTGAATTAAAACAGATAAGAAACTGAATTTAACTGTTTTGGTAACACCGAGTTGGTAACGTTTATTTAAATAATTAATAACAAAACCACACCAAAACAATGACAAAGTCTTGCCTTGCTACATCATGTATAAAATTTAGAAAATTCAAAAGATACTTGCAACCGTACCTGCAATGTGGTTTAAAAAATTAAAAGACGTTTACTACAACTTGGACACTGAACATACTATACATTATGGTACTATCATAGACTAAGTATACTCAAGCTAGTGATCTATATTGGAACTAACAATCGGCGTACGCTTTAATGTATGGAATTGCTGGTCTACTTGAGTATACTTAGTCTATGGTACTATATAGTATACTAGCTGTGCCTGCGACTTCGTCCGCGTGGAATAGTTGTTTTGGGCATCATATTTATTTTTGCAAACAACCTCTTCTGCTTTATAAATTATAGCTGTTACCCACGACTTGAACCGTTTTCGCAGCGCACGCAACGGAAACCCTCAAAGATGAATAATTTTCCCCGTTTTTTCCACATTTTCCATTGTATCTTCGCTCCTATTAGTTGCAGCGTGATGTTATATAGCCTAAAGCCTTCCTCGATAAATGGTCTAATCAACACAGAATTTTTCAATTCGCTCCAGTAGTTCCTGAGATTAGCGCGTTCAAACAAACAAACAAACAAACTATTTAGCTTTATAATATTAGTATAGATTGTATCGTAGTGAACAAACTATATATAGACATATGTCATAGTAAACAAAGTACGAAAATAATTTTACCTCTTGCACAACCAGATGTATCAGCATCTCATCTTGACCATAAGCATTAGATGCTCTACACGTCAGCGCTCCTGTATCTTGTCTGTAAGTCTGCAATATACTTAATTCCGAGACCAAGCCGTCATCCAAGACCTGCTCTCTGATCGTATATCTGCAAGAAACAGTCCATAACGTGATCAGTAAATCTGGAGAAAATCGCGAAATTGTTTCGCTACAATTGCTGCGCAGTAAATTCGTTTATGAAAGAAATATTAAGATCGAATCATAAAGCTAAGCTTACGTTATTTATTAAGTCAGTCTCGGGATTTATGTGCTCTCGGGATTCGTGGAAGGAAAAGTACGTACGTAAAGATTTTAGAACCTTAGTAACTTTAAACATGGCTGGTTTTCGTTGAGGTCTTACTTTGGTTGGGAAGGATTTTTGGTTTCGGTGTTTGATTTATCGAAGAAGAAGGCTATCAAACGTCTGGATGGTTAATAGTGACGACAGGAGTTCAGGATAACTTCCACTCGTAAAACATATCGAGTGTGCGAGAGTTTGGGAATGCTATTAGTATAACTTGGTCGACTAAAACCATACTAAAACTTTCTAGACATTCTTAAATATCGAAAAGTACTTTACCTTCACAAAAGTTAGATTTTGAAAGACTCATATAACATTCTTGGCATGTTTTTCAGTTTATATAGAAGATCATTGGGTTTTTCCCCTGTTTGTGCCCTTCATAATTTAAAAAAATATTTTTTTTACATTATGTTATGTTTTTAGAATTTACCGAAAACAAATTGCATTTTTTCTTATTTTACTACGTATATGTACTATATAATTGCAAAAAAAAAATTGGCTCTCACGTCTAACTTAGGTCTAGGTAAGTAATATTACCAGACGTAATACCTCCATCATTATAAGAAGCTTGTTATGAAATACCTATATTTTAGGTTTCTAACTTTAGGTAAGTATACACCCAATCCACAAAACTTAAAAAAAAATGCATGCTAAGTTAAATGAGATATGAAATTGAATTTCTAGTTTAATAATGAGCCCATTCAGTATAATAATAAACTTGATTCAGAATATATGAGTTTGTTGCTTAAGGTGACCTGTAGGTAAGCTTGTGATGCATTACGCCGAATAGTTTGTCTATTCCAGCGGTCAAATTACAAGTAAACATTTCACAATGTGTAGCTTCATATTGACATAACGTCACAGATAAAAAAACAACATCGGTCGTATTATGTTAACATTAGTAGCTATAAATATAGAAACATGTATATATTTGTAGACAAAAACCAAGGGAAACTTATCTCGTGTCAAACTCATGGAAACTTATCTCGTGTCAAACTCATGGAAACTCATCATAAGTCTACTGGTGGAGAAGTGCCTGGCTTTATAGAGTAAAATGTAGTATAAGCGAGTGTGGCTCAGCTGTTCCAGTGTCTGCTTGTCATCCAGACGCCCCCTGGTTCGATCCGGCCCTACACCAATGACATGTATTTTCAAGTTATGTGTAGATTTGCACTTGCTTAACGGTGAAGGAAAACATCGTGAGGAATCCGACATGTTTTAGGACAACACAAAATCCGACGACATGTGTCTTCCGTGGAAGGATTTGGGCGCCCACCACGATATCAGTCATGAGGAAATACGACTCAAGAGAGAGAGTAAAAACCAACTTACCTCTGGTCCAGATGGTGCGCGATGGTGTGATGATGAGGACTCCTCCAACTGACCTCCAGGGGGGCGTCCCCTGAAGCAGCACACTGCAGGTGCGCCGCTTCACCAGCCGTCACCTGCACTGTCTTACTCTTCATGGGGAATCTGGCTGGAGCTAGAAAAAAAGAATAAATTTACGCATGTTTAAAAATACTTTCGGAAGATTTGATAACCTTCCTTTTTGAATCAGTTAAAAAAAGGAATAAGATAATAAACTGTTTATCATTCCTGCTAAACAACATCATCATCTTCAGCATTTTGTTGACGCGAAGCTGGGTATAGGCCTCCTTCCTTCAGTTACTGATTAAACAAAAGCATGCCGCACCCGATAAAGATGACGATATCAATCTTAAATTTAGCTTGAACTTATAAGTTTTCTATTGAAGTAAGACACCGGGTTTTTGATACCATTCACGAGTAGTATTGAGAGTTCACCGAACAAGAAAACAAAATAAGTACTGAAATGTTTACTTATTTCAAAGCAACAGATTGAATAAGTAAGTATATATATTATTGCACTTAACTCAATTTAGGTATTCCACTCACAATTTCAGAATTCTCTTACAAAACTCAAGGCGACACATTTCACGTTGAAAACAAAATCTTGAGCATCATGCTTAATTTCGCCTAATTTATTTATTGCCTTCTTGTACAGAGGCACAAATTTTCGAGGTTTCTATTACAAGTTAGAGAGTCCTATGTAAACAACATTGGAGCCCAGGTGCGTTTGCCAAAACAAACCTTGTTTTGCGAATTGCCAAATTAGTTACTTGGAAACGCATATTCAAACTCATATTTCTCTTGTCAGAACTTAGATACGTGTTTCATGGAACCTTAAATTACTTACAGGTGACATGTGGTAGCTCATGTTCAGCTAGTAATTCGACCTGACTTCAGTCTGATTTATTTGTGGGCTTTTCTAAGAAATCGACTTTACAATGTGAATAACATAAATCGTGTTAGAAACTTGTAGGTATAAAAGTTAAAAACATTAAAGGTAATAATTTAATTTATGAATGTACAGAAACTGGGAACACTGAAAACAGATAGCAAATTTAATATATACGTGTTTCTATATTTTACAGTCGCTATAAAATAGCATTGTGCTGTACATTGCATATCACCATGCAGTATAATCTTCGTGAGAGCTAACCAGTGAAACTAAATCACGAAGTTTAGCACTAAAACACTAAACTGCCTTTGTTCTATACGCTAGTTATCAGCAGTATTCCGCACGTGCTTTTGTCTTCCCGCATTAATCCAAGGTTATGGTGAGGTCCCATAAACCCGCCTCGTTACGCGGCTCGCCTCACCGTCCTTATTTATTGGAGGAAAGCCACTTTGTTTACGAAACCCTCGTATTTTTATGATCTGTGGCCTATTTAAAATATTATAGCCCCATTTATGGCACGGCGGCTGAATCTGGGTCGATATTTTAAACTTTTCTGTGCCAGCCCGGTCGATAGCTCCGGAGCTCGGAACTAAATGACTGTGGCTTGTAGCCGCTTCATCTATTAGTCTTGTCTTGTACAAATAGAAACGGAAAAAGGCTCGCGTGCCAGAAAAGCTTTTTCTCTGCGTTTGTTTCCAAATGAGGGTACACCGGAAACGTAATTTAAAATTATTATTAATTAACTATTATCTTTCCTTCTTTTCGCTCGCGATCGTAACGTGTCTGATGTTCATTAATTCTTGAGACGTCGGAATTAGCTTCAGGGTTGGTCGTAAAATAAAAAAAAGCGTTCTCAGCGTTCAAGTCGGCTAATTGAAGTTACGGGCTCAACCGTTTGAGGTTTCCGCACCCATGTTCTCCGAAAGTTTAAACTGTTATTACTTATTCAAGCTCAAGTGAGCGTCTGCGTAGTTTATCCGCTTGTAAATCGCGGCTTGCCCGTGTCAAACCGAAATAAACAAGCGGGAAATACGATTACGGCCGGGTGCGGGTGTTTGCGCACTAGACGTGCTACCGCTAACTGCTTAGATCGGATACGGGTTTCACGCCTTTTTGCCTGTTTGTAAAGGCGACGCTGACTTGAGGATTTGTGAATGTAATAGTTCACGCGTGAAGCCAGGATACGCTTGTGGGTACGCTCTAACTAACCAGAAATACTCGAGGGATTCACAAATAGACAGATATCTATTTCACGGAGGCTTCCCGTTGAATAATATAGTATTTCTCTATTTCTATTCAATTTCCAATGTGTAGCTGCGATAATTGCTCTGAATTTATTTCAGAGTTTTCATTCCACGAGTTAACTTTCTTAAGCGAGACAGTATTGAAACATATTTTCACTGGTGCTTATGAGCATTTCAATACAAATAAAATGATTCATTCTAATAAATAAATTAATCATTGTTATGTTAAAATCTTTTACAATATATGTGAACTTTATATAAACCAGTGTTATACTCGTAAGAAAAAAAAAATGAGTTTGAACCAATCAAAACGGCTCCAACGTTTCTTCATTTATAAATAAAAATCACAAATTAAAATTGGCGGTTACATAGGGCGTACAAACAAAGCGGAAAGCTTTGATAAAAAAGTCAGAGTGATAAATAAAGCTCAGTATCTATCATGTCGGTCGTCTCACGATGTTTGCTTCCCAACAAAAGTTATTTATTCCAATATCTGTGGAAACAAAAATTTACCGTCCACAGTGGATATTTATATCTGAATAGTGGAATCTCAGAATACAGGAACTAGATTTTGTCTAGCAAATATAAAGACAAGAAAAAGAAAGAAACTCTTTTCTACGGGAAAAATATTATGAGATTTACTTTCAGTTTTTTTTTTATAAAATTATGGATATGTTTTAAATATTTTGTCAAAATTCGTTATAAAATCAATCGCCGTAGAATAATTTATTCTGTAATCAGTATAAATATTAAAAATGTACATATGTGTTTCCTATTGAGATTTCAGGCATTTATGGCATTTTATTTACAGCTTGCTAGTATTGTAGCTGAACAACCTCAGACCTAGCGCGCTATACATTCGTCCCACATAACATGTCTCAAATGTATAAACTGTTAACAAAAACACAAAGCAACCCCTGATTCAATATCTTAAAAACACAGAATAAATCTGTAAAATCCCGATCTATAAAAGTCCTGTCCACCTACAAACGACCTCTTGTCATCAGGGCGTGACTCGTTGAGTGCATCTCTAAACCAAGACATAATACTTTATAGACGCTTCATTATAGCCATAAAATTCTTACACACATATAAAAAAAAACACCGTGATAGTATCTTTTTTTTTTAAATGACCCACGATATAATAAAAGTCTAATTTATGGAGTCCTTACTGCATGATTTTTATGATATGACTTAGCTTTACTATCTATTAAATACCCGTTATTAAACGCAGTTAATCATGTACCACACTTGCCTAAATAATCCCAGTTCTATCTCTATTTGAATACCGCTTATTGGAGTTTAAGTGGATCTGAGATTTCGGCAAAAAGCGATTGGAAGATCCTATATGTACGCGGCTAAATTGCTGCTGGCAACGAATATAGCTGACAACTTGACGGAACGGTTTGTTTAGGATAAAATAATTAGGTATCTCTGGTCTATAATACCTTTGCCTAAACCCTAAATACAAACCCCACTCGATCTATATTTGGAGGGCCGCTGTAATTGGACAGTGACGTGACGCGCCAAAAGCAAGCCCTTTTTAACCTTATCAATGGTACGTTTTTACCAAGCTGGGTTAATAATTTAAGAGCGCTAATTTCAAATGACCAAAATAAAAGAGGTTTTAATACTTATACTATTTAGTTAAGCGTGGTGCCTTTTAAGAGTTGAATTAAAAGGTTATGAAGTGCCTAATTGAATCCAGGCTCCAGGCAACCATTGGTTTCTGCATATCCTTTTAATACACGGTATTAGTATATTTTATCCATTTCAATTTTACAAGTAAAAGCATTTACATGCTAAATGCATTACTTTAGGTTAAACACAACACACGCTATCCCGGCTTGTCTAGTACGGCAGTCGTTAAGCCATGTCAGAGGCTCTTAGTGCGCCTAACACTCTCGACAACAGAGTTGGCCACTCTCATTCGATAAAAAGAAGAAGAAGTTAAGCACAACATGTACAGTTTTAGTTTCACTACAGCCTACCGTGTTAAGCACCACTATAGCCTATTTTCTATCTATTTATCTTATAAAGAAACATTGCATGCTGTCGGTTTACTCTGGTGAAAGGCAACTGTCTCGTTTTCCAATAAAGCAGACATATTGGCGCGGCCATTGAGTTTTCTGAAAAAATATTGGCTGTTTAACAGCTTGCCTCATGTTAATCACCACTTTAGTATGCATGTCTTGACAAGAGAGAGAGAGAATATGACATTTACTTTGGAGCTAGGTTTGCCATTAGGCAAACTAGGTCAAGTGTCCGTTTTAGTTAAAAATAACGTATTGACGCGACCATTGAGTTTTCTGATATTAAAAAGTTTTGTAACATAGTACTGGCTGTTTGACAGGTTTTCAGATGTTGGTCACCGCTATAGTTTAAGTTGTAGCATATTTACTTACAAGAAAGAAAAATGTCATTTACTCTATTTCTGACTCAACGCGTTTCTATCGCCATCCAGCGCTGAAATCCTGCCACTATACAATGGACTTTTTTACGAACTCTTAGTATTATTTTGACATCTTATAAATAAAAATTGCATACTGTCGGTTTACTCTCGTAGGAGGCAACTGTCTCGTTTTCCAATAAAGCAGATATATTGACGTGCGCCATTGAGTTTTCTGGCCAGACGCTCGCGGCAATTGAATGAACTCGCGATGCTTCTATTGTTGCTCTATTGTTGCCAACCAGACATGGCTCGGTGATGTGGCTAATTGTTGTCGCGAATAGAGATTGAGTCGTAAGGGAAAACTATTTTTTTTATGATGTTGAAATATTATTCGTATTTATTAATTTTTACGCTTGAGGACCTTTTTTATGTAGAACTAGAGAAAGATTTTTATTTTTCAAACAAAATCCTAACAAAAGATTGTCGTGTATGACTATTAGAATACAATATGCTTGCTCATTTTCTCAGCAAAAATATATGGCCAAATGGAAATAAAACCAAATAATATGTAACTTTAATTTTGATGTCCAGTATTTTTTGACAGACGTCCTTAAAACAGAAATAAAGCAGTACCAACATGACACCGAAATGTAGTAATCGCGTGGCAAATTTTCTCAGTCTACCAGTACTACAGACCGAGTTAATTCAGAAGGGAAAAGGGAGGAATTAAGATAGTTTTGCGATAGTTTAGCAGGAAAACAAGCAACTACCCTGATCCGTAGAACCAGCGGGAGTTAGTTTTATGGCCATCTCTACGGATTCAACTTACTCCTAGCAAATAGGTGAGCCCATTCAATTTACGTAGGTACCTACTTTAGTTACGGAAGGACAATTTCTTACTAACAGAATTGCAACTTCCCAGTTTAAAGACTAAAGCAACTTACTTAATTTTTCTTAAAGTTTTACTGGACTTTAAACTCTACTGTAACGATTTAACGTGTAGTATCCCGCTCGTAATTTCATACAAACAGTTTTATTGTACTAGTAAGCCTCGAAAGCTAAGAAAAATTGAGTAGAAATTTATACTTACATTAAATTGAAGATATCCAAACAGACTCTTACCTTTAAAGAACTGAATACTTTCTTTTTTCTTTGTTTTGTAATTTAATAACAAAATACGTTCTCATACAAAGAGATTTTGATGGAAACTGTAAACCAATAAAACTTATGTGGTTGGTTTTCTGGTCAGAGACGAGCTGTTTGTTTGCATCAAGTGAACCTACAATAATATATGTAAATCACACTAGATATTACATTAGATATAACGCACAACTATTTAAAAATAAACGACATAATTACCTTAACACAAGTGTTAAATGTGTTTTAGACTTGTGCAAGCGACTCGTAACTATACAGAACTTAGTATGAAAAAGTTACCAAGCTGCTACACTTTAAATGAACTCGATGAAAGTATTCCTCGGAGACAGTAGACTTGCAGCTAAGTGGTGAGAAAATGGACTTCCTTTAATTTGGTAAGGTACAATAGAATGTTGCGACTTCAGCAATTTGCGCCATCTACCGAGCGTTCTATAGATTTCATTTTATAGAATGCTCGGTAGATGGCGCAAAAGGCGGTGGAGTGAATTGCTGTAGGGAGAAGTTAGATAAGTTACTTTCAGTGGTATAGGTCATGCCACAAAGATAGTTTGTGTCAACGCAGTTATATTATGATGATAAGCTAGCAAGTGACTTTTCCTTTCATTTTATTCTGTATGGAAGAAAACGCTTTTCGTTATAAGGCCGTCAGCTGTGGCATTAGGTATAAGTTCTTGTTATATGTTTGTTTTTGTTTTTCCATGAATAATAATGTTACAATAGAGAATAATCGATGTTATTCTAACTAATATAAAGTAGGAATAAAGTAACTTTCACCCAAAAACACAAATCCAGCACATTTACTTTAATCTACATTTCATTAACACAATTTATCAAGTTTAATCCGTGTTCCTGTCAAAACATTTATCACGCGATAATTTCTCCCAAGCAGAGTCTTCAAAGCGTCGCAACAAACAAATAATGACGGGAAAGAATTTTCATTTGAGTGTCGGTGTCCCTCATTGCGACGCGGCAGCCATCAAGACATTCCACAACTTTTCACAGGCTTTCGACAAAAAGATGATCTGCCGCAGCCTACGAATAACGATTGTATAGAAATGTAACTGAACTAAAAAATCAGGTGATATTCAAACGATTGATGTAGAATATTTTAGTAAATATTACATTTAGTAAAACTAGTAAAATTTAAACACTACCGCTGCGGTTGATATAGAATAATATATTAAATATTACCTACATTAAACATTTAGTATATGTTTTAATCAACTGCGGTTCCGCCGGCTGCGTTGATATTCTTTGTTTAGTTGATGAGTTGGTGAGTGGGGCAACCATAACGCGACCAGCCATAATTATTTGTTTTTCTACGAGTAAATTCGGTTTCATTCGGCTATTTTCGACATTGTAACTAATGACGTGCTAGCTTTATGAACGAGTTGTGTGTGGGAGAGTTATGAAATGTAGAAGCAATTTCATTTTACTTTCGACGTAAAATTTGTATGGAGTTACTGTTCTATAGTAGGTATCATTATTCATAGGCCGCCGCTTTTTGTGCACTATACACACTCTACCTACGTAGATATTAATGTTTGCCCTTTGTCAGAAGTATTAAAAATTCTTTCGAGAGATCGATCCGACTGCGGTAATGCCGAAGCCTTCTTGTTTGTTTACTGCTCGAGGCTTTCACGGATCCTTAGCGCTGAGGATGAACAATCCCGTCGGGAAATTCTGTCTGGGATTCCTTGATTTCCATTACGGACTTTGTTTTATCTGTACGAGTAACTTACTCCTTTTTTCCCGGATTAGTCTGATTCCTAGCTCTTCGCTCAGATTGATTCTCAAGCTCAGTTCAACAACTTATTGAAATAAAGTGAGCTCTGCAAACTATTGGATTTCAAGTAGATCAGCTTTCGTACCCCACTTGTAGTTAACGAGCCTCAATTTACAAAGGTTCTGAGATCAATAGCCTCGATGATTCGTGGTAAGCGTCTAACGTAAAAGTAGGGTATAATTGAGCACCGACATAAAACAGTAAAATACTGACATTACGTACACGGAGTGCGAGAAAGGCGACAATTTGGAAGACCACAAATCCAAGAAATTGGGTCATCTATGGAAGAAAATAGACATCCACCACAATGCATCCCCCTAAGATAGCTATCCTGATAAATTTATTTAATGACGACGCAGACGAGAGAATCTAATCATGTCACTGATGTGTTACACATTCAGTGATTTTTTATTTTTCGCTAAACGCGTATAAGAACCGTTGTGGCGTTGTTATATTATTTTTGATGAACATACACTTATATCATGAAGACTTGTCTTTAACTGCTCCACGTCACTATAATTGACTGAGACTTACCATTAACTTTCAAGAAGATTAGTTTACTGAGCCCGGCTCCGATATCGTTCCTCGCCTCACAGAGGTAGTGTCCCTCGCTGTCCTTCGCAACTCGTTCAAAGATCAGGGAGCCGTTCTCGAGAACTCTGGAACTGCCTTCGAACATGAAGTCTTTGTACTCTCCGGGGGTGTTGCCTGTAAAAAGAAATATTTGATTGATAGTTTGTCGAATTATAAAAAAAATCGGGCTACCATATAAAAAAGCGAGTGTGGATTAGCGGTTCCAGTGTCTGCTTTTCATCCAGACGCACCCTGATTCGAATCCGGCCCTACACCAATGACCTGTATTTTTCAAGTTATGTGTGGATTACTCGCTTAGTAGTGAAGGAAAACATCGTGAGGTAACCGACATGTTTGAGGACCACAATATCCGAGGACATGTAGACACATGTCCTCGGAAGTCCGTGAAAGAACTTGGGCGCCCACCACGATGTATCTGCCCAAGAAAACTCCCCTAACGAATTAATTATGTAGGGGAGTCACGGCCCTCAGTCATGAGGAATACGACTCAAGAGACTCTCTCTCTTGAGTCGTATTCCTCATATCGTTTCCTAGGTTTGTTGATTTTTTGACCCAACAAGTCTCTCTGGCCTTCCAGCGCGGGAATGCTGCCTCTACTCTATAATGGACTCATTTGGGCAGGACGCTCTCCGGGATCTTCGACACGTAGATTAGTACACCTATTCAATAAGTAACTTGTAAATTTAAAATAAAGTAATTTTGTATTTTTTTTTGTATTTATTTTGTATGTTTTAAGTTATAGAAGGAATATTCAACATTGATCATATTTACATAATATACATACATGAACATACATGTTATATGTATTTTTTTAAAACTAAAACAGTTTACTTGGTAGTACGCAATAGTTAAGGCTTATTATATACTTGTATCCATGCATGTAGCAGGTATTCAATGAATTCGTTTGTATGCAAAATTTACAGAGAACAATTTAGCAACTACATTTTTGAATTTTTTGCTCCAGACAGGCATTTCACGGTGAGTATTTGTGCGATATTTGCACAACATAGTTGTAAGTTTAGAATGCTTAACGGAATGCGTATAACGGAATTCCTTACGAGATTTCTAAAACAAAGCGACATAATTTGCAATGTATGTTGATTATTCAATTAAATTTTAAAATATTATCATTGAAATATTTGAATATCAAAACCGAATGTGAAACAAAACAGACAGGGACTTTAATTTACAGTTATTCCCCAAGAAATATTCGGTTAAGAGTTCTGGGGAGTTATTTTAAAGGATTTGTGTTCATCACGGCATTTGAAAACATTTTGAATGGATTGTACAAACCACAGAACAACGATCGGGCCACATCGCCCCCGCGCGCGCCCCCCCATAGAAGCGAAATGACTAATAATACGTGGTTCTCGTTTGGACCAGTAAACATGCCAACCTAACCTACGACAGCGCTTGTCAGTCTGTTGTCAGACATAGTCCGAGCGAGAGAGAGTTTTCGGTCGTTTTACTCGGTTTTACAGCATGATAAACTATTAAATATGTCCTGGTGTCAAGTTAAAAATTGTAAGAACAAGTTCCAGTGTTACCGGCGTGAAATACCATCGGTAAGTAGAAAAATTTCGTAATTTTAATAAATAAAACTTTTGACATTTTGAATGGCATTAACACATTCGTTGTCTTGACGACGCTACTTCTCGATAGCAAAGTGATGTGTAAATGGAACCTAGCAAATTATCGATAATCGATATAATGTATATGATGTTTCTGGATTTGTATGGAAATGTTTCTGGATTACGGTTTTTATTTAACACATACCTACTTAATTTACAGATTTCCAAAAAATCCAGTGTTAAAAAATAAATGGATATTGGCGACCGGTAGATACAACTGGTTTCCTCATAAAAATGCCAGAATATGCTCCAGTCATTTTGAAGATGATTTGATAATTAAATAAAATAGATAAAAATAAATTTGCTATAGAGATAGTTTCAGTCCCCGGTATGGACATAGGATAGTTTTTATCCCACGGGATAAAAAAGTTTTTACAACGGATAACACCGCGGGCCATAGCTAGTTAACTATAATTTGTACTTAAATAATATAGTTATACTAAAGACATATATTTCCATCTTCGAAGTAAATGTGTAAATAATCGATAAAAAATATCGACATTGCACAGCCGATGAAGTTGAAGCGTACTGTGTACATGAACATCTCGTGCGTCGTAGTGTGCGTGCCGAAAGTGTGTTAGTTTTAGTAAATGGTGACACCTGTTTTGTATCGAATAAAGAAAGAATTCGCCTCTAGTCACAGGGCGACAAGCATGGACTTCAAAGCTCTGTGGTACAAACGAAGGATCGTTAAGTAAGCGTCTAGCAAAGATCCGTAAATTAAAGGATTCCACTTTGAGTTTGTTTATGCAGGGTTTAGAATTGATTCATTCGTGCATAAGTACCCGTTCTTTTCACTTTGTATTGCGTAGCTGGGTGATAAGTTATGTATATTTGTTATTTATTATATCTAGTACTGGTTGAATGTATTCATCGGTATGTATTTAAATTAATATCTCTATAGAGCAATGGTCGAAGCATGATTTGAATTATAACTAAACAATGTCACAATATCGTCAGGTAATGAAACATTGTTTTAATCCACTTAGATATATTATTTAGTTTTCTTTAATTAAACACATTTGGTTGTTAAAAATAAGTAGTTTTGGAGTGACGAATTTCCTTACAGCATATCATTGTCAAAATTATCAGGAAAGTTATATTTATTAAGCTTAAAAGCTTTCTTCAAATAAAACGTTACTTACCAACAGCTTTTTTCCACGTGATGGCGGGCTTCGGATACCCGTCCGCCTGACACGGCAGAGTGACGTCTTGTCCCGCCGCCACCGCCACGTCGTTGGGTTCCAGACGCCACCGCGGGGGAACTGGATACAACAAGATATATAGAAAACGATTTATTGTAAGCACAAACCAACAGGAAAAAACACAATGAAACAAACAAAACATAAAATTAGTTTTCTTTTTTTTAATTTAGTGTCCTAATTAAACAAGAAAGGTCAATCATATCATAGCATTATAAAGAAGGTAGTGTATGTACGTTGGTTTGTTAGTCTGTTTGTTTCTCACGCTACAATGGAGCGACAGATCGTGAGTTTTTAAGGTGGTAAGGTTTGATCATTGATATAGGCTAGTTTAATTCCGAATTAACGCAAACGTGAATGTCGTGTGAAGTTCATTGGATGAAGTCATGATTTAAATAAACATGGATTATATAGATTTATATACATTTCAAAGTATAAAATTTTCCTGAATCTGAACAATGATGAATCAATTGGGCGTAACTTAACAACAACAATTAAAAAATAATCCATTATAAATAAACAAAACTCACCATTAACAGTCAACGGTATCGTATACCGCTCCGAACCAGCCACATTCGAAGCTATACACGTATAATTCCCACTATGAAGCGACGTAATCTGCTCAATCACGAGTGAGGCGCTATATTCATCCATTCTTCTAGTGATTATCCCACTGGGCGCATAAGGGGATGACGTCACGGGTTGTCCATTCTTCTCCCACCGGAATGCGATAGGCAAGTCACCTTCCAATATTTGACAGGAGATAGCCGCCCGCATGCCTTCGCGGAGCAGGTTTGTTAGAGGCGGTATTGGCAGGATTTTTGGTTGCACTGGAAATAGAAAGTATGTTTAACTATTTTTATAAATTGAATGACGGTAAAGGTACAGTTGGAGTAAGTAGTCTCAATTAGTTCATTATCCACCTATTATATTTATTGTAGGTCCCGCCTGTTTGACTAGAACGGTAGTCGTTAAGCCATGTCAGAGGACCTTAAGGCGGCTTGATACTCTCGACATCAGAGTTGGCCACTCTAAGTCGATAAGAAGAAGAGATGGTGTTCGTTGAAATACAAAAATAACTGTGTTTTGGTTAAATTCTTTAACAGAAACGTTAAACGTTTGAATCAAACTCCACATTATAATAAATGATCGAGAGGAACATTTCATATGAGTAAATTATACATTTTCTCTGTCAGACGACCCTAATGTAAAATTTAAACTTCTGGTAACTGTAGATATAATTGTTTTCATAGAATCTACAAACGTTTCATGGTAACAATGTAAACTTGCTAAAATCACTAGCATTTATAACGACTTCTCGTTTGTTTAAAATCTACATTCTGGAATATCGTTTGCGTATTATATGAGAATAATAAGGTTACGAATAATAATTTATTTATACTAGATATGTTACTAGTCGCCAAGAAGCTTAGATTCTGTTCCGAAGGTAAAAAATACTTCGAGATAAAGCTCATTTCAATTGTATTGTATCAGACAAAAACGATACCAATAGTTACAGTTATGTTTAGTTGAATTAACAATTTCCTTTTAATCTTTCAGTTTTTTAAACAACCGATAGTACACAAAATAAAGAATAATCATAGAAAATAGTCACCGGTAATTAAAAAAAACAAAGGCACATCAGAAACGACTAAATTAACATATTTTGATAAATAGCTACCATAATCATCGTTGTAACTCTATCTAGGGAATTTATATATGGAATTATAGTAACGTCATACGACTCGAAGAAAGAGTCTCAGTCTCTCTGCAATAAGCTCGGCGACTTGTTTATATTGCAAATGCTAAATTATTGCTAATGTAAAACGATATAAAAGGTATATTCGTAGCTATAATAAACCAATATTTTAAATGAAACCCCTTTGTAATGATCCCTTCGCTGCCCCTTTATACCTCATCAAAGCCCCTCAAGACTTGGCATCAGTTCCAAACGTTCATTCCCTTGGAAACTCCTCCGGTTTTCAAATTGGCAACGTTTTTGATTGAACAGCAGAAATATTCGTGCCAGTCGCGTGATTGAAAGATTGCAATGTGAATGGGCCCAACAAAAACTTTTCATGTTATATTAGCTCCGTTTGACAAACAAACTGCGATATTGGACACGAGTTATTTTTGGCATTGTTTTTGTTATTGTTTGCTGGTTCACTTGAATATTGCGAAATGGAATCTCTGCGCAATATTATTTATAACTAATCAATCTGAAATTGTATGACTTTTATAACTTTCGAAGGCGGTCGAAACGTAATCCGTTACTAAAAAGTTAATAACGAACCCTGTAATCCATGTAATGCTTTGAGTTCTCACTCTGTGAACTTTGATTTTGTTTCCTATAATATTTTTTATTTTATTGCCCTATTACCCGGTAAAAGCTAGAAGTTTAACGCTCTAGATGCCACGGTAATGGCAAATGCGCCAACTTTAATGAATAACGGATGAGTAACTCCGCCCCTCTTGAATTCGTGATTTTATAGCGCGCTAAATCTTACTAAAGAAAATGAGAAAGTTTATGTCCCAAATTACTTAGGACGAGTTATGTATGGGCCGAGTTTTCTTCTCGTTAGATATGTTGCGTGAACGTTAAACTTGTTGTCAGGAGTTGAGACATTACGAGAAAGATTATGACGAAATGTGCGAGAGAAAATATCCAGTTTGGGATAAACAGAAGGAAAGTTGTTCGCGACATGTATTAAGCATGACTTTAGGCACCTATCTGTTGCTCGCTTTCGGTTTCTGTGCGAGTTGGCTTAACTTTGGAAGTATTTTATGACCTCAAAGTTATTATTACGTTACTTGCTAGTTACGCCCTTGTCTTTCACCGAGTTGCCGAGTTTTATTCGCTAAATTAGGAGCTTTATTTAACTTCTCTTCCCAACTACTGTAATTTGCGTTAATAATGTTGTAACTATCTTAATTCCGTTAATATTGTTGTAACAGCTTACAGTGACTCTCGGTTCTTAGTCGGGTTTAAGTTTGTTTATTTAATTACTTTTTCTTCCTGTTTGCGGCAATCAAGGAGCTTATTTTGAAATAATTGCTATTTATCGTCTTCATTAAGGCGCTGCTGAGTTTTTCATCGTTAGCGAGGATCTGGTGAGAAATCTTCTTTGTTTCATTTTCTTTATTTACTCTAAATTATCTTAGGTCTCTTGAATTGCACTTAAATGCATATTTATTGCAAGTTACTAATAACTTACTGCTCAGATATGTTAAATTTTAGCTAATCGTTAGCAAGAATAATCTATTGGAGCAATTTCAAAACCCATTTATTAAGTAAATCCAAAATATAGGTGCGACTAAAATATATAAGAAACTAAAATTACGAAGGGAGCACAGGATGAAACTTGTAAAAAGAAAATAAAATAGATAAAAAGGAACAACACATACCCAATATCTGTACTTCAACGTCCTTCCTGGCAGCGTGTCGTTGCCGGTTCGATGCCTGGCAGGTGTATGTGCCGGCGTCTTCACCACGCTGCGTCTGTTCTACTATCAGGGTACCGTTCGGAAACACCTTCTGCCGCCGGTTCAGGGGGAGCGTTTGACCATCTGTTGAAGAGAAAGAGAAATTGCATAAACTGTATAATAAAATTTCTTGAAAAACTGAAATTTCCTAAATCTTTCTTTAGTGAAAAACCTCTTTTTAAATTCATGATCTACTTTGTTTTACTTTTGTTTCTTTTTTAGAATGATATATGTATATCCAACCATATTTTAACTAAACTTGAAGTGTAAAACGATTATATCTATAACATAATATCTATTTACAACTACGGAGACTTTTCCGAAGGAATTCCGTCCAAACACATGTCCCATTAAATATCCTGGCCTAAAATGAAAACCACAGCACAAAAAGCCTAACTAATTACATTTATGGTCACCATCAATTTAATCAAGTAGCATTATACATCTGAATTCATATGATAAATGCAGAGGCTAGAAATAGACGACAAAGTCCGAAGCTAGGCACTAGATAAATTACACAGCTCCGTTCCAGTTTGTATTTTATAGTCAGAAATAAAACAATATACGAGTGTACATGAGCGGCGCGGCACGGGCGCTCCATTAGTTAGTTTGCTTCGAACGGTAGTTTCAAAGTACGCCTGTAAAATAATTTCTAATTTGGCATCGGTGGCCCGACAACTGCGACCGGCCACACAAAACTCGCCTCCACTAACCATACAAAATAAAATTCCAACAGTTTGCCAGCAAAAGCACAAACTCTCCCCAACACCCGACGAAATTTCAAATTTAAATATCGGACAAAAAGACCACAGTCTGCTAAAGTATTAAATTTTGACGCTGCCATTTCTAAAATTTAAAGCGTGCAGCAAAATTAAATCTTTGAAAGTGAACTCGACTGGAAAATCGGTAAGCTTCGCGAGGTTATGTTACACTAATTTAAGCGTATGAACAGATTATTATGAAATTGTTTTTAAAACAATTTAACTACTTCCATAGATAAGGCTACTTAAGGAGTGTTTAAAACATTACTTTGATTCCTAATTGAATCGTATTTTAGGTACATTAACAGGTAAATTTCACAAATAATTAATGAAAAACTCATTCTGTCATAGATTCTATTATGATTCTTACGAATTTTTTTTGTACTAAATTGTTTGCTGTATAAAAAATCTTCCATGTATTTAAAACTGCCCTGTACCTAAAAGCTACCAATACCAATGTCATTTCAACTAAGATTTTTATTTTAGTTGTAATAACCGGCTAGCAATTACGTCAAAAATTACGTCGAAAAATTAGCTAGCCGGTTATAACAACTAAATTAAATCATGCCTTACGGGAACTATAATATAAGATTTTTATGACCGCACAAAATGAGACACTAAAATTCACCTCATCTCAAGCAAGTTTAAAATCGCTTTCAACATTCAGGTGGTGCCTCGGGTCAGCTTAACGATGGAGCCCCATAAAGAGATAAGGCGACCCGTTGACAAGGGTCTTGCAAAAAAGAAAATTATTAAGGAGTGACCGCAATGTAATTTGATCTTCAATGGTAACCAAGATGGCGGTTACGGTCTTATTCATTTCATAAGATGTCGAAAGAAACGCGCTTCGCTAAATTTCTAGTCTTTGTTGTCTTTGAGTTGTAAAATATAAAATGTGGAAATGATAGTACGTATATAGTGTACGGTAAAATAAAACTGTACCAACTACAGTTTACAAAATAAAGTTTTGTATTTAGCAGGGTGTTATAATATGAAGTGTGAAGCAAGTGTGGCTCAGCGCTTTCAGCGTCTGCTTTTCACCCTGACGCACCCTGGTTCGAATCCGGCCCTACACCAATGACTTGTATTTTCAAGTTATGTGTGGATTTGCACTCGCTTAACGGTGAAGGAAAACAACGTGAGGTAACCGACATGTTTGAGGACCACAATATCCGAGGACATGTGTCTTCCGTGGAAGGACCTGAGCGCCCACCACGATATATCTGCCCAAGAGAACTCCCCTAACGAATTGATTCTGCGGGAGAGTCACGACCCTCAGTCACGAGGAAATACGACTCAAGAGATATAATATGAGTGTGTCTGTATGTACATATGAGTGTATCTGTTGGACCAATATTATACATTTTATATCGTCGCAATGTGACACTCAGATATAAAAAAAACTAATAAGCATACTAAGTAATAAAAATACAAGCCAATTATACAGTGTTTTATATGCATAAAAGTGTCGCATTATTTATTTGAAATCTCAGTCTCGACTGGAAAATATGTGTCTATTTTTCCAAGCTCAGTAATACAGCCGGTCGAGAAAATTGCGGCGCACAATCTAGAGCCCGAACACAGTAACTGTACTCTCGGATAAAAATGGAACTAAGAATATTGAAGTACGTTGGGATCTTCAAGATGTTAAGAAAAGTATGAACATGATCGAATTTCGAATATTATTATGTGCGTTGTTGTGCAAAAGCCGCCATCCCTGCAAGGTACGATATCATTCCAAGCACCAATCTGACGCTATTTTTACCCGTAGGTATGCCATATATTGAATAAAAAAATCATAATTATAACTTTAAAAACATATGCACCTTCAGGTAATTTAGGCTTCAGGATTTTGGTAGCATCATCATCATCATCATCATGTCAGCCCGTGTTCACACATTGCTGAGTATAGGCCTCCTCTCCAACGTGCCATATAGTACGGTCTCCAGCCTGTCTAATCCATCTCCTACCAAGACTGTCCATTTGGTAGCTTAGCATTAGAAAAAAATGTCCTCTGCTTGAAGGGCAGAAGTGCTGACTCCAATCACTTGCAGATTTATTTTGCGTCTGGCAATCTAATAGACTAGACACCTTCCAAGCATCCAATTAGGGACGAATCTTACTTGTAGCGTTTGTTTTTTAGCAAAACCGGAGTTTATTTTTTATACTTATGGCGAGACGAAGGTCTGTGGGGGATTGATTATCATTTATCATATTTCTGTGCATTATTGGCAATGATTTAGGTACGAGCAAATAATTTGGTAAATGTAGGAAGTATTTCAAAATATTGCAAGACAATTATTTCTTGTAAATATTATCATCGTATTAATGAGTATAAGTCTCAAGAATATCAAAAATATACTCGTGCATAAAGTTGAATTAGTTATCTCCTATGTGTAAAGACATCAATAAACAATTTCAAATATTAAACAAGCGCCATGACAAAGCACCGGCACCTACATAATATGTATGTTTCGCTGTTAGCCTCACAGAAAATTAATGAGCACACTAAAACCAAGAACTCCTTTGTATACTAACACACACTCGTTGTATTTCGATCCCGGAAGTAATCTGAGTTAATCTCGCATACTTTGCATATTGCAAGTAGTTTCTACCAAGAAGTGGTAAATCCCTAAAGTCTCATCACGAGACTTAAATACTTAACTCTGCTAACCTCCCTACAACTAGATAAATCGCTTATTCCTTTAGCTTCGTATTCCTGAGCTTCAAGATCGCAACGTCTAATAGACGTCTCTTCATGACGTCATATTACTCCAGTAATATTATAAAGCCGAAAATTTGTAAGTATTTAGTCAATGTAGGAGGGGGAAGGACTCTAATTCACAAAAAGGCTGAACTAATTTGCGTAAAATTGATGTGAAACTAGGTTTATGGATTAGAATATTAATTAATTATAATCTCAAACATCTATTTCACTCAGCAGCCGGTGCCGAAGGAGTACCAAATAAATCGACATCATCGAATAGATCATTTATATCACGCGATATATCCGCATGCTTAATGTTGTCAGTGGTATATTGAAGCGTGACGGGTTTTTGCTACGTTTTTGCTACGAAATAGTCTATTTCTCCACAGTTTTGTACGAAATAAAAACTGTTAGTCGGCAGTCTCGAGCTTACTTCATCTGTATTTAGTTCTAGAAAGAACCTGTTGCTATAAGTTGGAGGTACGTAAAGTATAGTAACTCTTCCCGCGGGGCTTTAATTCGATACCGTAGTAAAGTATAGCCAGTTTTATTGCATGTCCTGCTGTTCGGAGCGACCGCGAATTTAGGTATTTTGTTGGTAAACAACAAACATCTTTGTTGCAAACTTGGGCTATTGAATTTGCCTCGGGGGAAACGAGGAATTTTGTAACAAGTTTTCGGAGTTTGGAGCATTTTTTCTCGTACTTTGCAAGCTTTTGAATATCAACGTTTAAAATATAAATATACTAGTGGATGTCAACAGTTTTGTTCGCTTTCTTTTGGTATAAAATGTTTATGTTACTTTCATGACTTTATACTATCTACTTTCTAAAACTGGTCTGTCATTCTGTTGCGCCGTGCCGAAGAAACATATCAACAAAAAATTTATTTATTTATTTATAACGCAATGATAATAAGATATGTTTCTACACAAGGTATAAATCACATTTTTCATACGTTAGGATTAAACGATAATATACACTCATGTTATTAAATTGTGAATGTGTGAAATAGAGCCATCTCAGAGATATCTAGTACGATCTGAAATCTAATATCGTACGAAATTATGTTCACAAGATCAAGTCGTATTTTAATAAAAGTCAGGGCTTACAAAAAAGGTTTCGCATTGAAAATAAAATCATGTCTATAGATTCTAATATGGCAATTTAATTTGGCAATGCCTGACGTAGATGTTCGTGGAAAATTATGTCAATTTAGCACCATTAGCGCGAGCCGACTGTGAAAAATGGGCAAAATATGGCTGTCTTTTACGAGGCATCAATTTGGTCTCAATTAAACGAATTGAAGGTTTGAGACTTGATGAATGCTGATGTTATTAGGAAGATTGATGTTAAATAAATTACGTTTGCATTATTTTACAGTACATTAAATAGTAAAGAAGGTATGTATGTATGTAGGTAAATGTAAACTACAGCTTCCTTTCATGTGTTCGAAAGTTTGTGTCTGTTT
Organism: Macaria liturata; assembly: GCA_964023185.1. Classification (NCBI taxonomy): domain Eukaryota; kingdom Metazoa; phylum Arthropoda; class Insecta; order Lepidoptera; family Geometridae; genus Macaria; species Macaria liturata. Next base: position 458,961 of record OZ026824.1, on the reverse strand, counting down.
TGATTAGACCTACATTTTGGTACGGTTACAATTTATTCAAGTGTGGCTCGTTGGTAAATACACCCGGCTTACATTCTGACGCACACCGGTTCGATTCCAACCTTTCACAAATTACTTCTAATCTAAAACTATGTGTTGATCTCTGAGAAGTCTCAATCCTCAGTAATAAGATTCAGGTTCTTTTATTGTCAGTTATTGTGATATTTTATTACAAGTGGTTTACAAAATAATAAATAGTTGATCACGACGCGTCAAGTTGGTTATATCTACATTTATACTACACCACATTGAATAATTAATAGTTTTATACATAAATAATAATTCTAATAATAAAGCAGCTGTAAAGGGGCTTTGTCAAAAATGGTGCGTGATGTAGCTAATGTTATTCATTAATAACTAATAAGAAACATTTTCGGCAATTAGGAGATAAGAAAAAAACTACTTGAGACTATAAACAAACTATAAATAAATGTAGATATTCATAATTCATGTTTTTAAAACACTTAGACATGTTGCCGACAAGAAACTACTCATACAAACTTACAAAGCACTGGCTGAGTGTGCAATTAGCTATTGCATATGTTCGTGGGGAGGTGCTGGTAAAACTAACATGAAAACCATAGAAAGAGCACAAAGGGCACTACTCAAAGTTACATTTTTGTTGCCCTTCCGGTACCCTACTTATCAGTTATACAAACTATGTAATGTACTTACCGTACGTAAACTTTTTATCCTTCAATGTTTGCGTAAATACCACCGAGAAGTAGTACCTCACCTGTCTACGACTGATAAACGCATAGTTAAATGTCCAGTTCCAAAGTATCACTGTGATGTATCCTGGAATCACTATTTGCATCTTGCACCAATGTTCTACAATGAATTAAGCACTATTCAGGTAACTAGACAATTGACACAACATAAACTAAAAATTGTAATTTACAAATGGCTAGACACACTAAAGTATGATGATACAGAACAACTGCTTGAAAAACCTCCTGATTAATATAATTAACTTTTTTTTTTATTGTTATTATTTTTGTTTGTTATTAATGGGTTCTACTGTACAGCATTAATTATTTCGAAGGTATTGACTATTCAGTAATACTCAATATATACCAACTCACTCACATACACACACGCACACTTACACACATTCACACACACACATATATATACACACACATACACATACACACACACACACACACACATACACACACACACACACATACACACACAACGGCGTAATTTTAATTTTAATTTAAATTATTATCTAAACTTAGTTGATACACTGTATATTTAGGCTAAGTTAGTTTAAGAATAGCCACATGTTTTTGTAAAGTATATTATTATCTAGTATAACATAATTTAATTGTAAACAAATTGTTCCCCTGGAAGATCCTGCCTTCTACAACACAGTCAACACTACAGTAGAAGGCAGAGCAACACTAAATTGTACCACATGTACCTGTTTACAAATAAAAATCTTTTAATCTTTTTTTAATCTTTTAATAACAAAACTACTTCCTCATTAATCTAATAACATTGCTATCTGAAATAATTAAAGTATTAAATTACCCAAAACAGTACAATCTGATACTGCTGATGAAATAGCTGGAAATCGAGCTTAATTAACTACCTATTCTACTTATTTGGAAGCTACTTATATGAATTTGCTTTCGAACATGATATAACGTTTAGTGAAATATCCTTTATAACTCAAATTACTAACTAATCAAAAGACCTGGTATTCTATAAGATATTCTTGGAAACGTGCCAAAAGAGAACCATTGTGTTGGTTTTGGCAAAGAATTGACGTGAAAAGTCCACCGTAATATAATGGCAACATCATTCACGGGACATTTTATGATGGCAATATTGGCAAATTATATGACATGTTTAACGTTAGCTCATAATGGCATTAGTTGGTTACAAGGTCTGGCCACACAACGAGGGCATTATGACACGACGCCACGATGCGTTGGGCTGAGATAATATCTACATCACATATTTATTGATGATATCGTTGTCATATTGAACAGATCATCGTAACATTACATACGTACATAATTAGTTGTTAGTTTCCTAACTAGTTCACTCGTAAGAGTTTGTTTGGCTATAAGAACTATTAAAAGTTACAGGAAAAAAAATACACGTTGAAAATATTATACTTGAAGCCTAAGATTTTGAGACGATGTATTGCATGGATTACTCTAAAAGAGTAAGGAGACAGAAGAATTATAAACAAGATTAATTAATTCATATAAAAATAAAGTAAAGATAACGACCTATAAAAACTATCGTATGGCGTTAATATAAATTAAGTAACGTCGTTTTTAAGATGTCTTTTTAATAAAATTCCGTTTCCGTTCACCCTTTTTCTGTGACAAACCCTTTACGTACATAATTGTACTTGCGGAGGTAAATACGAATGAAGGTAGTAAAATTGGATTGTTTTGGGTCAGCTATAACATGCGATAGTTACCCACAGACGGTCGAGCGAGTCTCTCTCAATTAGGGCCTCTTATGTGGGTCTGATCATTTTTCTTTATCTACCTATCTCTGCCATTCTCTATCTATTGTAGTCGTGGAAATGTTAGGATCATAACTCAATTGCGATCGCCTTGTTTTTGTCTCTGATCTTATTCTAGTGGCCTGAGCGTGGGTGTTGTGAATTGTTTGTTAGGTAATTTAAAGTATGATTTCGATTCGTAAAAGCTAAAACCATGGTCTTCTATTAGAATTTAATTAAAATAGCAGAGTAACTTATGTCCCGCTCTCTAGCATATCTATCTATCTCGTGATAAGTGCGGATTTTATGTGGATTAGTGTTTCCATTCCCGAATATGAAACAAACATACATAAATGTATGGTGAATTAACATTAATTTGCTTTAAATTTTTTTATTAGAGTCATTTTATTTTTCATCATATTATTTGGATTCACGTTTTATTAATTTGAACCAAAGATTACTACAAACACAAAGTGAAACACCTATGTTAATCGTGCTATCTCCTTAGAGTCGACATTAGGAATTCAGGTTGCTATGCGCTGAAATCGAAAGAACTTCCTTAAGACCTTTGATTGTAGCTAACTATGTTTGGAGCTTTGCTTTGCCAACGTTTTTTTTGCCGCTGTTTGTATACTTTTTTCTGCCATTCTAAGGACTTACTTTTATTATATCAAGAGTTTTATGGGCTCACGAAGGTGAAAACTGCCCTCGTCACGGGAAAAGGGGCAGAATATAAATCTAGCCTAATTTAGCTTAAGTTTCATTTATAACTTTAAACTACCTCCATAGCAAAAATCATGGCAATCCGTTGCAGCGTGAAGTAATAAACAAATCCAACAACCCATTTTTACTGTTATCTTTTTTTCGTCTAATTTTGTATGATAAGCCAACTCTTGTAGTAAATAAAAGTAGATAGAGTAACATCATAAAAAATTGCAATATAAATTTCTAGCTAGCTAGTACTCACATAAAGAAGTCCAAATACATTTATCCAGAAACTATTGGAATAAGTATAGAATAAAGAATTGATGCAGTCACTCTATTTACATGCATAATACGATTGGAAGATTTGATGGAATATTTTCTCTAGTGTTTGTTTGATGGTTTGATTCAGTTATGCTAAAGTTTTACGGTAAATATACATTCTTGCTTCTTACATGTAATGAGACTGTATATTTTTGCAGCATGATATAATCTGCCAGCGGTGTTGGAAGCTATAAACACAGATCAAAAATCTTACCTCGTTCCCATGTAATAGCTTCAATAGGATATCCAGCGACAGGACACTTGATGTTCAGCTCATTGCCTGCCACAGCAGTCACTTTAGGCATTTCCCTAATGTACGGTAGGCCGTAGACATTGACTCTTGCAGCGTGCGATGCTTTGCCGGCGGTGTTGGACGCGACGCACGCGTACTCGCCGCCATCTTGTTCTGTGACGCGGCTGATGTTAAGATGGCTGACAACGTCGTCTTGGAGAGTCACGTGCTGGCCCACTACGAATCTGGTAAAAGATAAATGAATATTTAATTGTAGTTTGCAATATATGTATAATGTTTTTCCTTTTCAAAATAACTGTACTACCTACTTGAATTGGTGATTAAGTGTAAGTACTTTTATTTATTCGTTTAACCTTCAAGGAGATGATTTAAAAATGAACGTGAATAATAGTTCTCAAGTCATACACTGTGTGAATCGTATTTCCTCATGACTGAGGGTCGTGACTCCCCCGCCCAATTAATTCGTTAGGGGAGTTCTCTTGGGCAGATACATCGTGGTACTTCCATGCACAGTCAGATTTTAATAAAAAGAACTATAACTCTATAATAAAGCTAGTTTTGAATAAATGTAACGGGTAATTCTTCTCTTTTATAATTTCATACATACCCAGATAATAATTGCACATCTTATTACCATAGCTTGCGCTATTTATTTTCTCGCCACTTGAAATAATTCCATTAAGATAATATTCCAAGAAGTCATAATATGAAGCATTCAGCCAGCAAAGTAGTAAACAGAAATGTTCAAGTTAGAATATAAAGTTTATGATAGATCGCAATGAAACTTCATCAGTTTGTAGAGAACATTCCAGAAAGCTTGTGTATTTAACGGTTACTTGATGAAAGTTGCTTTATGAAATTTTGAGGTGACCTTCTAACTTTACGAGTCACCTTTTAGTGTCTAGAAGAACTTCTATTTCAACATGTGATGCTAAGACTGTAAGACTGAGTTTTAAGTCTTATAGAAAGATAAGGTCAGAGGTTTTATGAGATCCGCTATATTTAACACCCAATCACTGACACTTTTATTTCTGTGATATTGTAAGCTAACTTTTTTGAATTCGCAAATGAGATCAAAGAATAATCAAAACGGCTTTTAGCAACGGTTCAGAGGGTGCATTCTTCGCATTACTATACAATGTGGAAATGCCAATTAGCATTAGATATTGAAACTATTAAGTTAGTCATAGGTACTTTCAAATCGTGACATAAACAAAGAAAATGTTTGTGAAACAAAAATAGCTCTTTGTCGATTTCGATGATATTTAGTAAATAGATATATTTGATTCACATACATGTCTCTTTATCCCACAGTGTCGAGGGCATATGTATACGTGTACATAGTATATGTAGTACATAAGACTTTATTTTTGTTATAAATAAATTAAGTTTGAGTATGTGTGTCCCATAGTGTCGAGGGTAAATATATATATAGGTAGTATATATGCATGTGTAGATGGTCTATCATTACATGATATTATTACCTCGAGTTAGTAGGTATAGGGAAGCCGTCCAGCAGCCACGTGAACTGCGGCGGCGGGTGTCCCATCGCGACGCACTTGAGAGACACGCTCGGGCCCGGCTGCAGCGTCTGCTCCGAGAACCAGTACACCAGCTCCGGCTTGGACTCTGCGGACAAGAGGAGGTGGTCACAAACAATATCTCATTTAGAAAATAGTAGACATGTCATACAAAGTTTTACAATGCATAAATAAACAAAATTGTAAACAAATGTAGTAGTTACGAGTACATAAGGTCTCTGACACAATCAGACGTGAATAATGAACAGAAAAAAAAATATCTCATTTAAAGAAAAAAGGGAGTTCTCTTGGGCAGCTACATATATCGTGGAAGGATCTGGGCGCCCACCACGATGTATCTGCCCAAGAGAACAGAGAGAATTAAAACTGCGAGGTAGTCACGACCCTCAGTCATGACAAAATACGACTCAAAGAGAGAGAAAGCAAATTGACAATTAATATTCTTTTAAAAAAATTGTTGTGTGTACTTGTAAGTTATATGTTGGTTCAGATATAACCAATCCTGATTGCTCATATCTGAACCAACATATATGACCTGTCATAATCTGCAAACAAAAAAAAAACGTAAATATTAATTTATTCCAAATATCTTCTTGTTTTAGAGTATGACTTTGAATTTTCACCACAACATTTGCCATCGAAACTTCAAAATTATCCTAATCATCAAGTAATCACCGATGTGTACCTGCCTATATTATGACTACCCATATTTCTTTTATTCGATATTTGAGCCAGACACCTCCCATTAAAAATGGCGACAGTTTCCATCAGTAATATTACGACACCACAAAAACGTTTAACAAAACTAAGAGAGTGTAATAAAACAGTGCCGTAAAAAGGACGCGCTTAACATTCTGTAAGGGAATCTTTTTGAGCATCGATCAACTTTGTATGCTTAGGAAAGAGGCTTTATCTGCGTGGAATACTGGCTCTTAGCACTTGTTTACATATTTTGTGATTAATATAACATACGAGTATCTAAATATATGACCCATCGTATAGATGTAAGCTTTTTATTCGATTAATCATGGAAGATTTGAAGTTATGTAGATACAAACCAACCGATTGTTTAGTATTTATTTAGATTGTATAGCTACTGAATCGTATACTTTATATTCGATCAAGAACATCGTATATCGAATAGATATAGTAAAAAAACTGTATTTATGTTCTCCTTGGCATATTTATAGTATTAAAAAGGAAGAACAGAAGTAATAAATTTAAAGTACTTACATGTTTTATAAGAAAACTTATACATTCCAAAAAACAAAAAAAAAAACACAGGAATATGAACAGACTTTTTACCAACAAAGTGCCGGCAAAGCAGCGTTAAACCACTATTAGGAGAAATCTTACCAATCATTCTTTCTATGTTAAAACGACATAAGATTAACTAAACTAAAAATAAACCTAATAAAGCAAGAAACGACGACAAGCATTAATAAAGAAGCTCTTCCATCCTCGTCTGTTATAAAGAATCCTCGTCGTAAGCAAGTTTCCATTCTGCGAGACCTGCGAGCATCCATCACCAGTGTGTGTTTAACAAAGACTAGCTTATCTACTCTGGCAAGCATAGACAATTATATCATAGAGATGTCTGACTACTTTTTTACTATGATAGTTGCTAAATCTAATCTAATGATATCTTAGACCATAGCTAATGCTTACCAGGCTAACTATGGCAAAGTGCAAACTGTTTTAGTTAAAAAAATGTGGTGAGTTTCCACTCCCTCTTACTGTTTGATTTTATTTTAATCAGCTGAAACTTAAATCTATCACCCGACCAACGGAAACATCCAATTGGAATACCGCTTTCTGGTTTGTTAAACTTAGTGAGAAACGAGTCAAAAAAAAGCGAGTGAATGCCTATGCTAGCTAAGTTAAGGGAATCTATTCTCAACTAACTAATTTTTATACAAACATTCCACCTACTATAAATTATTTTTTTCGCGGACCAATCTACATTTAGTCCTTTCACGCATTGCTATTTGTAACTGATCTATCCTTTGGATTTATCGTATGTATGTCGGATATTTCGCACGTAATTAGACGTCTATTAGAAATCAAGTCGCTGCTGGCGGGAGAATAATAACCCTCGGGCTATCGCCTGCGTCACGACTTGCATTGCATATCGCTCCGTGTTTCCATTTGACAGTTCTTGTGTATGCAGTTAGATGAATAAGTAGCTGTATAATATACAGTTTATAGCGAAGCTGCGCCCATGGCTCAAAAGGCTCGATCACAGAGCTTTGAAGTCCATGCTTGTCGCCCTGTGACTAGAGGCGAATTCTTTCTTTATTCGATACAAAACAGGTGTCACCATTTACTAAAACTAACACACTTTCGGCACGCACACTACGACGCACGAGATGTTCATGTACACAGTACGCTTCAACTTCATCGGCTGTGCAATGTCGATATTTTTTATCGATTATTTACACATTTACTTCGAAGATGGAAATATATGTCTTTAGTATAACTATATTATTTAAGTACAAATTATAGTTAACTAGCTATGGCCCGCGGTGTTATCCGTTGTAAAAACTTTTTTATCCCGTGGGATAAAAACTATCCTATGTCCTTACCGGGGACTGAAACTATCTCTATAGCAAATTATTTTTTATCTATTTTATTTAATTATCAAATCATCTTCAAAATGTCTGAAGCATATTCTGGCATTTTTATGAGGAAACCAGTTGTATCCGGTCGCCAATATCCATTTATTTTTTAACTTAGGATTTTTTGGAAATCTGTAAATTAAGTAGGTATGTGTTAAATAAAAACCGTAATCCAGAAACATTTCCATACAAATCCAGAAACATCATATACATTATATCGATTATCGATAATTTGCTAGGTTCCATTTACACATCACTTTGCTATCGAGAAGTAGCGTCGTCAAGACAACGAATGTGTTAATGCCATTCAAAATGTCAAAAGTTTTATTTATTAAAATTACGAAATTTTACTACTTACCGATGGTATTTCACGCCGGTAACACTGGAACTTGTTCTTACAATTTTTTACTTGACACCAGGACATATTTAATAGTTTATCATGCTGTAAAACCGAGTAAAACGACCGAAAACTCTCTCTCGCTCGGACTATGTTTGACAACAGACTGACAAGCGCTGTCGTAGGTTAGGTGGCTTGTTTACTGGTCCAAACGAGAACCACGTATTATTAGTCATTTCGCTTCTATGGGGGGGCGCGCGCGGGGGCGATGTGGCCCGATCGTTGTTCTGTGGGCTCGATGTAAATTTATAATGGGACTAGGAATTAAAAAAAAAAAGTTTATCCGTTATCTAGTACCTATGGTACAAGTGTTTGCTTAGTATGGGGCTAGATGGCGCTGTGTGACACGTCCAGGAATATTTATTAATTATGAAGAAGCAACCGCCATCGCGGTAAGTTTTTAGATTGGTGACCGAACAAAAAATTGACGCTTTTATCTGAGAACTCTCGTGAATCGTTTAAAACACGTTTATTTTTTAACTTTGTACTACCAATTATGTCAAGATTACAACTGAAATTTCATTAAATAATAGCATGGTCATATGATCCTGATAATTTTAAATGTAAAACATTTTAATTATCATTTTCTTTAGAAGTGTTAGGAGAAAAATATAATGAAAAGTAGTAGAGATTTTCAGATCACCAAACAGGACATCCGGCTGTCCTAGAAAGGCTTATTGTGCAGCCGACGGGTCGGAAACGAGGTTTTAATGCGGAATAAAGTAGGCTTTAGTAAATAGAATATATTTTATACCTACCTCAGTAGATTTTGAAATGGTCGGGTAAATCCGACTAGGCGACGCCGCGGCACGTTTTCGCTTATGCTATGCTGTGTTTTCCTTTTAATTTTTGCTTGATATTTATTATGGGTCTAGTAATTTAAATAATACCTGTTGTATAAATATTCCTACGGTGAGAACGTTCGTAATATTAAGGTATTTAGTTGGTTTACCTGAAACAGTAGCGTATTCCGTTTGTATTATTGCAATACTTATACAAAATTGATCAATATTCAAATAATGGCTTAATTGAATATTTTTTGTCTTTGTCTTTATTAAAAAAATGAATTTATTATAATATTGATGTAACAAGTCACATGTTATACTATTTTTCTATATTCATCCACCAAAAGAATGTCACAGACGTTGCGCAAAGATCACTATTCAAACTAAATTGTTGATTAAATGTGATTTTTTATCTGTAGAAAATAGAGATAAAATTTGAACTTTTTTATCCTGTTGGAATGTTATGTTCCGATCAGAAAGTATTTAATTAACTCCAAACAAAGTGAATCCTCCGCTTACCAGCGTACTAGCGGAACACTTTACAATTTATTCGTATCCAATGCAACTTTACCTAACTACCGAAGTCTTAATTGCGCAAAGTTTCATAAATAACAATAACGACTTGATTAAATTTATGTGTAGTTCTCTCGTGGGCCGTGTTCGGAGTCGGGCGAGGCAATGATGCTCAAGTAGGGTCTCTTTCATGGAATATTAACTGGTAATTTTATGGGGAACGGCCGCCGGTTAATGGCAATAAGTTTGTTTGAGTGAGGGAGGTTGGTTCTAGGAATGTAGGGTAACATAGTTCGTGTTAGTTTTTTAGTGATGGTAGAAAAAATACAGGTTATGTGTATTGGTTGTTTTTCATATTATAGTGTTTATTTTTCTAGTAGTAATTTAGACAGAGACAAATAACAAAAATTTACAAACTGATTAATATTTAGCCAAATTATATTATTATTTGAAACAACTTGTGAAATACAAAAAATTGCAAAACATACACCATGCAAAACATACAAAATTTGTTATTTGATTAAATAGAAGTGTGCCAATAAACCATCAATAACATAACTTTGGTGAAGAACTTTAATAAAACCTAGAGTGACATGTCATGAGTTTTACTCACACCTATACAACCTATAAGTTCTACATTCTATCTCGAATAGTCTTCACAATTTTTTAATTTCAATCCACGGCACGTTCATTAGACCCCACATTAAATTGCGCCGTTTATTTCGTGGCCTATACAATAGAGCCTTGAATTTTGAACAGGATTGTACTCTGTCGATGTCTGTTCCGTACCGATACGCGTATTGCGGAGGCCAATGAATGCGTAAAGAATTATAGGGGTTTTAACGATAGAGATTTTGGAAGCCGTAAATGCTTTTGGGTATGTAAAGTGTGGAACCTGATGAAGTGCGTAGTTATGATCCAGGGAGGCTTTTATGGCTAGGCTATGTGTTTGATTTAATTGAATTTTATGTAATGGTTTTGAAAGATTAGTTATAGACAGGCGTGAACGTAATATTTTTGTACACATAACTGTAATTTATCAAAATTTTGACAATTTTGACATTATTGTAGACTCGAGGATTTCCATTTCATCCCTCTATATATTACTTCCATGTGTAGACTACATAATACTTGTGATTATAGGAATATCACTGCCAGACTACTGCAAAATGATAAGTAAACATTTTGGTCTTTTATTCCTCAAACATCATGTCATCGAATTGTGTATATTATGTATGTTTAACCAATTTGCAATCTGGTTTTATATATAGAGCAAGTAACGCAAAATACAAACTGATGTAAATACAATGCAAATAGCGTAATGTCGTTTTAGATAAAATGTTTTAGTAAAATGAATAAAGTTTTACATTTTTTCAAGGTATTCATGAGTTAATTTAAACAACACTGTATACAGAGTCAGAACAATCTAGTACGTTTATTGTACGGACGGCAAAGCTTTGTAACACTTTACCAGAAGCTGTGTTTCCTGTGAACTACAATCCAGGGGTTTTCAAATCTAGAGTTAATAGGTATCTTCTAGGTAAACGTGTTACACCCTAGGCTGCAGCAATGCTTAACATCAGGCAGGCTGTAGTCAAATGTAAAGACAAGTGTATCCCACGTAATAAAAAAAAAACATCTACCTGTATTGTACTTGATACTTTTCTATTTTATTTTGTAACTGTAATCTAGGGTTAATATGTATCTTCTAGGTAAGCGTGTTACACCCTAAGCTGCTGCAAAGCTTAACACCAGACAGTCTGTAGTCAAACGTAAACCTAACCTACGTTAAAAAAATATAGTACGCAACCTTCGTATAACAATGAAGGATTTTGTATTTGTTGTATTCTATTATCTAAATATATAAAGCTCATAAGTGACTGACTGACTGACTGATATAGTGATCTATCAAACGCACAGCTCAAACCACTGGACGGATCGGGCTGAAATTTGGCGAGCAGGTAGATGTTATGACGTAGGTATCCGCTAAGAAAGGATTTTTGGAAGTGCTACTTTTTAAGGGGTGAAATAAGGGGATGAATGTTTTACTTCTTAATGAAAGCGAAGCCGCGAGCACCCACTAGTTATACCATTGTACGTGTATTTCATAGTTTATCTAGCCACAGGTTGGCTACTATCACCACGTTCCCGCAGCACTGCTCGTCTATAAACTTCCCCGCCGGCCGGCGAGACATACAATAGACATTCTATCGGGAGGTGTGATCTATTCATACCTACTTATAGATTGTATGGCTAAGTATTTGTTGTTGATGTAAACAGTCTGGGCAGTTGGACTGTGCTGGCATATCGAAATTAAATAAATATAGTGTCCAAAATTACAATTTCAAACTTTGTTATGAAACTTTCAAGTAGCTTTAGCAGTATTTGGATTAGTCAGAAAGAATTTAAAACAGTGTGGCGTTGCCATATAGCTTTTTTAAGGCAGCCATAAAATAATAGACCACCACGAATGTTGCTTACCTTCAATAAATAATTTCGTAAGTATATGTATGATAGAGGTGAAATTTGGCGCCGAGAGTTTTCGAAAGCCAGTTTTGAATTAAACAACCAAATCGTAGTTGCTTCACAGCCAATCAGCAGATATGTATTTCGTGACTAAAATTGTTGAAATTAGTAATTATTATAGCAAAATGTAACTAATCTCATAACCTTTTGAAACCTCATCTCGACATTCACCTTTCCAATTTTATATCAAATCGTGTTCAGATAACCATTTTGCAATATCATAATATTGCGTTGAGCCAATGTCGATTTTGACGCCAAATTGAATTTTGTTACGCCTTTCTCAAGGAACTCATTTTGTAAACACGATTTCGTTTCAATTTTCTTGTTATACGCATCACACAGTAATGTCGTTATGCCTAAACAACCAATCGGAATAATCGGATGTACTCTTCAAGTGTTTTAAGGTGTTTTTTGATCGTCTTTTTTAAGTATGAAGTTGTTCGAAGTATCATACTTTTATGATGAACTTAATACTTAAAAAAAACGTTAAATGTCTAAAAAAAGTCGTAGATACCTTTATCATCAGCCTGTTATCGCCCACTGCTGAGCATAGGCCACTTTTTTTGTACGCCACTCATAGGTAGGTAGCTTGCTTTACCAAAATATTGAACCGTATCGATTAATAATATGATTAGTCTTACGTTACTTTCAGTATTTTTGACAAATGATTTAGTAGTTTGGAAAAAAGACAAAATTTTGACTGAGGATTCGTTCATTCAAGTTAACATATTCTCATAACCATAGTCTTGTATATGTTATAGATATCTATGGTTTAATATTATGTTTAAGACTTGTAAATAAACATTAATTTTTTAACCTTTCATTTGATTAAACATTTTATTTACTTGTTTACAAAAGATGGATTATCAATATTATGTCAACACCTACACATTGTGTCCGCTACAAGCCCCCACATCTCATGGACAAATCACCTAACACGACACCTGCCTTGTTGACTCACGTATGAAAAAGTCCCAACAGTAGTTAGACATCCCTCTCTGCCTCAACTCAACCAGACTGGATAAATGAGGCTTGTTAACTTAAGGTCAGCCACTTGTATATACTTGTGTATGTATACTGAAGGTTATTTATTGAATAGCTCCTTGTCTATTGAGAGAAGAAAAGAAGTTAGAAGCAAAGGTAATTAGTTAGAACCATAAAATTAATAATGAAGGAATAGTAATTTAGTAGTATTGCAAAATGAGGAAAAATTGGAGTTATTTATATTTTGTAACATTTTACTCCGCTGGCAACTACCTACTACTGGATTTTTTTAAATCTCTTAGGGAAAAAAATCAAGCACCATTAAGCTTAAAAAAAAACTCTATCCTACTCTTGTTTTCGGTTCCTACTATCAACAAAAACAAGCATTGTAAATTTTTAGGAACATAATTATTCAGAACGGTAAACAGAGTCATTAGCCAAATATATTCTAAAGTAAAACCATTATTAGTAACAAAATATTTTGGGCCATTTCCTCCGACAGCGTGAAAAGAAGTCTCCGCAGTTGAATGGTGTAAAAGAAAACGAAAAAATCGGCAGCGAAATAAGTGGTCGGGTGTACCTCGGTCGTGGTTATACCGTACTGAAGCAGCGACACCAAATAGCGGGGAACGAATTAATAATGAAACAAAGCGGCTTATATTCCCACCCGGGGAAGGGGAAAATCGACTCTACACGGCAAGAGATAAGATCTTAATTGGGTATTCCGCAGCCTAGCATTTTTGCCAGATGCACCGCCACCAGTCACGTTGCGTTGCTGCAGCTCTTTGTTTGAACTGAAGAGCTGACTCAAATAGCTTGCAGCGGATCGCGCTTAAAAATGGACTTTTAAATATTTTATGAAGAAGTCGAGCACTGCGAATAAAAAGCTGAATTTATGCGCACTATGTCCTAACCGGTGCATGTAATAACAACTTGTAAGATCATAAACTTTGTAGATTTTTATAGCTGGCGCTACCTATGCGAGCGCGAAATTACATTTCCATCTACAGTACATACATGCTAACTGTGTATACATTTCGTAGTCGAAATCTCATTTCATTAATTTTATAAGCGAGTTGTATCTTGTAACTTAGTGAGTATTTGCTTGTCTGTTAGTTAGTTCTTAGCGCTCAAAAATATATTTGGTACGAAATGCATGTATCAGCTTAAATTATTTTTATAAAAGTAGTTAAATACCGAACAAAACATAAAGCCTTGATAAAGCTAAAGCTTTTGTAGTCAGTAGGAACGCAGCAGATAGCACATACAGAGGGAGGCCTATACCCAGCAGTGATATCGCAAGGGCTATGAACGATGATGATGTTGAGGCTGCTTTTTATCCTGAATTTACGCGGCTGCAAAGAAAGCACCTCTAGCTATTGCTAGAGGTACTTTTTTTGCAGCAGAAAATTAGTTCGAAGTCAATCTTATTAAAGACTTTTTTTATATCTAATATAATAATATCTAAAACGGTTTTCACTCACGTGTAATTCGCGTATGTTGTTTACGCGTATCGGGTGTAATGACATCCATCGTCAAAACGTGCGTTCTGGGACCGCGGCAGTGCGCACACTATAAAAATGTCTCACCAAAGTTTTAATAATAAAATATACTTTATCTAAGGCTAACTCGGCTAGTAGGCATAAACATTTATCCAAACATTCTTAGCTTCATCTATAATTCTAGTCTACATAGACTAGACTGTAACGTAAGGCCTAGATTATGATAATATCCTTTATTTTGGGACGAGATCGATATCAAGATACTAGCTGTGCGCGCGACTTCGTCCGCGTGGAATAGTTATTTTGGGGATCGTATTTATTTTTGCAAACTATCTCTTCAGCTTTATAAGTTATAGCTGTTACCCACGACTTGAACCGTTTTCGCAGCTCACGCAACGCAAACCCTCAAAGATGAATAATTTTCCTCGTTTTTTCCACATTTTCCATTGTTTCTTCGCTCCTATTAGTTGCAGCGTGATGTTATATAGCCTAAAGCCTTCCTCGATAAATGGTCTGTTCAACACAAAAAGAATTTTTCAATTCGCATCAGTAGTTTCTGAGATTAGCGCGTTCAAACAAACAAACAAACAAACAAACTCTTCAGCTTTATAATATTATAGTATAGATTGGAGAAGTAATTCAAATGATATTTATTCGCAGAGTAGTTAGTTATATAAATATATTGCTTGAAAAGTTTCTAGACATACATATGTCCATATGTATATTAGAAAACGTATCCTTTCAAACTGATTAGTGATAAGTAAATCTATGGGTTATTGATGAGTGAGTTTATTGAACGCCATTTTATAGTTCATCCGTAGTTTTTATGATTTCGTATTTTAATACACTGTTCCTATTCCAACAAAAACAAAGAACGCATAGTCTTGAATTTTAAAACGTTACCACTGCTTTTTATCACAATCGAACGTTGTAAAATCCAATCATTTACCCATTGTTTATAGTCGCTATCAGACGCTCTTGCATTATCCCATAATTTAATAAAACAAAATAATTGAAGCGTGATAAACTATGTTACCTGCAGGTAAGGTATCTAGCACGTACATATAAGTTTTGTAAAAGTCAGACATATTGATAATAAAATCTAATGTGTACTTGATTCTAGTTATTAATTGAATGTTTATAATGAATACATGATTATGTTTTTTTAATTTTTACACACACACATTTTGAATTAGCTAATCCATATGTACACCATGTCTACTCTACCCAAACCACTATAAGTTTGTTATGCTAGTAGGCATTGTTTGTGACTCCAAGATTAATGCGGCCTATTTCACTACCACAAAAACACCCCGGGCCTTCGTAGCTCAATGTCCAAACTTTGTTACCTTTTGTTTATGATCGAGTTTCAAGTTGTAGCTGTGTTCGAATAATGTAGTAGGGTGACTTAATAAAATAAAAGTAGTTAACTTAAAACGTATAGGTACGTATACGTATAGACCTGTTAGGCTTACTATGGACATATGAAATTCTAGCATCTTAATACTCCATGATAAATATGATGTAAATCAGTTTAGCTGTTTTTACATGGAATGGGTCTGCACTTGACCATAATTATACATAATTGTCTCATTACGTTTTTTGGTGGAGAAGAAGAAGATAAGATAAGCTGAAGAAGTAACACATACTAACACACACACATAGTTTTGGCTTTATAATATTAGAATAAAGAGGATGTAGGGTATTCAAATAAAATCAAAACAGCTTTTATCAAAGAGCACGATCGTATGTTGTTCGTTTAAAAACTTATTCCATGTATTATTGCATGTAAACAAGTTATAATCCATAGCAAGAATTGCAAGCATTTTTACCGTAAAAAGGTACAAATATGAACAGCCATAAGCATACAAATGCAAAGTTTTGAGGTTTCTTTTTCTCACGTGGAACGTGCTACAGCATAGTTAATGCCTATGTAGCAGCTCTACAAGCTCTACGAAGTGCTACGCCGTAGCAGTGCTACGTGACTTCTCTGTTGCTGATTACTTGATATGAATGGTAGTGAAGGTAAAGGTATTTCATTGTGCTTTTTGATATAAAGAGTAGTTTTTTTTATTAAATGCGCTTCAGTGCCATCATCATCATCTGCAACCGGTTTTTCCCACTGCTGGGTAAGATCTGTCGTAACGTTTTATATTTTATAATATGACAACCGCTGTATCGTTCTCTATTTGCAAATGAAACAAATAATTTAGCGATACTGAAAATATAAAAATGCTTTTGTTTAAATTTTGATCGAGATACAAAATATAAAAAAAAAACATATTATAGTATATTTTGTTCAATGTTTTCCTTCTATATTTATATTTACACAAGAACAGGTGTCACGATCATGACACCGGTGTGTAAGTGGAAAAGTTATATCAACCGCTTGTTTATTCAGATCTTAGATACTGGCGAATAATTTGTTGAGACAGATTCTATTGTCTGTTCTGAGCACGCAAATGTTGTCGAAAAATTAACTTCAGTTCCTTTAAACTTGAAAAAAAGTTTTATGTGAGCAATTTGATATACATTTGAATGGATTGTTTTATATATTATATATAGATAAATCTTGTGAGTAAAAAATAGTTTGTTCTTTTATTATCTGGTGGTAGGTATGGTTAGTCTAGTAAAGTAAGGTTAGTCATATGAAACTTGTGGCGTGTTGAGAGTTTACAACCACAAACTTAAACGGGCTTAATTACATCTTGTTTAACTAACTTCTCAACACTAGAGGTAACTACGTCTTTTATTTCATTGTTTACTGTTTTAAGACACTACGGCTGTTGATTAACTTTACCATAACTAAATACTACACCTGATCCATGTTATGTAGTGTTATGTTCGTATTTTATTAGATATTATGATTGATAGACACATGTAAAATCCTTATGTAAACATACCTCTAGTGCCAGTGAAGTTCCAGTCGGTATCGTGTGTGTGCGTGCTGCGAGCGTAGGGGGCGCGGCGGGAGCGGTTGGCAGGCGGACGCCGGTCTGAACCTGCTAAATGAAATGAAATTAAAATACATGGTTACGATATATATACACATTTTATAATACATGCATGTAAATGATATCAGTCTAAAGACAGATAGATGACACTAAAAACTTAATACAAAATCAGTCGAATGCAGTCATTTATTTATAGACAACAGATTCAAAATAAGACAGGAGTAGTTCATGTTACACGCAACAAAAACCGGGGAGTGGGATTTTATTTCAATAGACTAATATGTGTTATTTAACCACTACTAAGACACTTAAAAAATAGTGCTTAGATACTAATTTATTGATATCCCGGGCGTGTTCAATCAATTATAAAACATATACATTGTCGAGGAATCGTATGTAAATCATCTAAATACTGTAACCGTTGGATTCTGAATCCTTTGGTTTTTTCATTTTCTGGCTTAATGCGCAAGTCGTGCGATGCCAGAAAATGTAAAAAGTCAAACAATCCTAATGTCAGTTAGCTGTCATTGTCACCTTCTGGCCCAAGTCGATTCGGCATGGTCATTGCAACCACCAGCCGGCGGGGCTTCCAGTTCTTTCTTGGCTAATAAGATTCGCTGGAGACCAGTCGCTTGTCCTTCCTTACTCGTTTGACTCGCCGGGGAGACTGAACCCCAAGTACTAATAGTAAAATTTACATATAGAAGTGCGCGATCTTTGAAACCCTCTGCCGGTAAGTCTACCATCCGTAGGCTTCTATCTTTCACCTTTGTTCATCAGTGCACACCGTGATCAGTTGTTCTCCTTGCTCACAGGGTCTTTGTGTCGACGGTACCTTGTTCCAGCTGGCTGCTGAAAGCCTCTAATCTGCCTAGTCACACATTTTTATAACTACCTACGGAACTTCTGTAAAACCCCTTCTCGGGTAAGTAGCTTGTACCATAAACCTTCAATTAATCTATATTTCACCTGGAAAACTGTGATCAATGATTTATTCCTTGCTCACAGGGTTTTTTTACACTACCTCTGAAACTCAAGCGAGGGTGCCTCCACCTTCGCCACACTACACTACACCCGTCGGTCTGCTGGTCAGCTCCGCAGCCTGAGGGTTGCCTAAACAACCCCCTGCGCCGCTGCAGCAGCACCTGGCTCCGGGCCATCTGTATCTCAGGGTAACAGTGGGTAGGCCGAGCCTACCCACATTCAAAATTTTAATGTATTGTCCCTTAACAAATTAATTGATTTATGGTTGCAAAACTAGTATGTAGGCTCGAAACCCACCCTGAATAGCATCTACTGCTGATCTAGCTGGCATTCTGTAACTAAGGCGCCCATTTATTGTTCTACCACCTAAATTCTGTAAATCTAGTTAGCCCTTCAGGCACTGCGTTGATCCTATTGTATATTATCTACCTTCTCCAAAGTATTCTTAATAAATAACCTTATCATTCTCAGTCGCTTCTTTCATTCACTATCTACCTAGTTAAAATAAGTAGGTTTAGCTTTTAAAAAGGTTACACTGGCGATTCCACTTGGTGAAAACTAGTTTTGCAACTATATTAAAACCTATGTACTAATATACTAACCCAATAAGAATACCAAATTGAAGAGAAATTTGTGTTGTTTCAATATCCTTTAGTTGTAAGATCTGACATGTGAATTCATACTGTATTTCATTGTATGTTATTATAGTGTACATTCTGTAAGTAAACATTATTAAGTTAACATTCATCATAAAATCATTGTATTTCAAATAATATCAGTTTAATATTAAGATAAATGATAAACCTTGTTAGTAAATTCTCATAATTATTATAGTGAACATTCTGTAAGTAAACATTATTAAGTTAAAACTAACTTAACTAAAACTTAAACATTAAGATAATATCAGTGCATAAAGATAAATAATAAACCTTGTTAGTAAATTTTCATAGTGTGTTGGTAGCAAACTTAACTTCATTTGTAAAAGATAAACAACATAATTATCAGTGTTTTACTATTTACTGAGTGAAAATTTTTATAACTGAGGCTCTTGGCAATCATAACATTGTAAACAGTTTTGCAACCAGTACTAGACCAAAATTCAACTATTTATATAACCCTGAAATACAAACTTAATAGTACACAACTAATCAACTTTTAGATCAAAGATAGACTACAAAACACAAATTCTATATGAACTAGAACCTGCAACTACGCAGTATAGTGATATATATACTCTTAGCTTAAATTTAAGAACAGTTTTACATAATTTGATATCTAATATCACATTGTACTGTAGATTGCAGTACTTATTACATAAACACTCAAGTCTACTTGCAAAATTCTTGTCACACCGTTGATAGCTGGGTGCTTGTTTCATATCAAAGGTATGATTGGTATAGGTATATTAGCATATTTCACTTGATCCAATCTGTTTGAAGTTTTCTTAAAATGGCAGAGAAACCGGAGGCTCCTCAAACTAACTTTGATTCTACTAACAGTAGGCATAGTCTTAGTAGAATAACTTGTGTTCTTCCAACGAATATTCACTCACTAAATCTAAAGTTTAAGAGTGACAATTGTATTCTTTTCTTCTTATAACGTTTTATTGATTTGGTGTCTCCTTGCTCACTCACATACAAAAAAGATTTTACTTCAGCGGCTGAGTTATTGGATGGCCCAGCACTTATCTGGTTTAGAGGCATTCGAAACTCTGTAGCCTCTTGGGAACAGTTAAAGGGACGTATCTTCCTTTTCCCCTCTAACTCTTAGTGACATTTAGTCACGCACTTCTTGAGGCCTACCTATTGGAAGCATTTTTATTACCCAAACAAGTCACTGCATTTGCCCAGTTACTTGGATAACAGCTATAGATTGTTGTTATTTTAGTTCGGACTTTAACCCTTCCACGTCGGCGCTAAACTTGTTTCACACAACCTACAGTTGTGGCTAGAAACATCTAGTACCTAGCAATTTCTACCATTGCTGCTTTTCGCTAAACTTGTTTCACACAACCTACAGTTGTGGCTAGAAACATCTAGTACCTAGCAATTTCTACCATTGCTGCTTTTCGCTAAACTTGTTTCTCACAACCTACAGTTGTGGCTAGAAACATCTAGTAGCAATTTCTACCATTGCTACTTTTCGCTAAACTTGTTTCTCACAACCTACAGTTGTGGCTAGAAACATCTGGTAGCAATTTCTACCATTGCTGCTTTTCGCTAAACTTGTTTCACACAACCTACAGTTGTGGCTAGAAACATCTACCTAGAAGCAATTTCTACCATTGCTGCTCTTCGCTAAACTTGTTTCACACAACCTACAGTTGTGGCTAGAAACATCTACCTAGAAGCAATTTCTACCATTGCTGCCCTTCGCTAAACTTGTTTCACACAACCTACAGTTGTGGCTAGAAACATCTAGTAGCAATTTCTACCACTGCTACTTTTCGCTGTGCGACACTAATGTTGTTACTTTAGCGTTTCTATTACGCTCAGAGGTCTATCTAGTTATTGCCGTGGGTAATAAATTAGGTAGATACGTTGGACGCGCCCACGAGCTGCTCGAGCTATTGTGGTTTTGTCCCCTTTTTCCACTTCCTCAAAGAACCACAGTATCCAATTACCTCCTCTTCCTTCCACATAATCCACACATCCAAGCCCAACTTAATAATTCCCAACCAACGCTCAGAGGTCTATCTAGTTATTGCCGTGGGTAATAAATTAGGTAGATACGTTGGACGCGCCCACGAGCTGCTCGAGCTATTGTGGTTTTGTCCCTTTTTCCACTTCCTCAAAGAACCACAGTATCCAATTACCTCCTCTTCCTTCCACATAATCCACACATCCTTTTTTTTTTTTTTTTTTTTTTTTTTTTTTTTTTTTTTTTTTGACCCAGGAAAACCCCTTACAGGTACCACCCAAACCCCGGGGAGGGCGGATGGTTATGTGGGAGTCTCCGCCCTACTCCATAAGGGCGGCATACCCACTAAAAACCTGGGGTGTTCCACCTCCGCATCGTTGGTCCAGGGCCACGAGAGCGCGATGCATACATCCGCAGCCCTGGTGATGCTGGCCCGGCATCGGGCCCCGCCTCGGGGAGCTTCAGCTCAACCCTCAATGGACGACGTGTCAGAACACGGGACACGTCGTGCATCCTGTGAGGACTCATTCTAGGGCAACAGGTTCCCCGACCTGCCACCCAGAGCCCCCAGGAGTCAGGCAGTCGCACGCCAAAGCGGTCGCCCTCCTCCAATGCGCCCTCTGCGCACGGAGTTCGGTTCCCGTGTCGCCGCTACTCGGCCGGTACACCGAACTCCTCTCGCCTCTCGGCGACCACCTTGGGTGCTCTTAAAGAGCACCCAGCTCCACCTACACCGCGAGGTGCGGCGAGCTCCACGCCTCGGGCCCTACAACCAGCCCTCTCGAAGGGGAGGTATAGGCGAGGGCCCCCACTCGATCGAACTTTTGGACACAGGCTAGCAAGATCCACCGGACTGTGGAAGTTACTAACCTGTGGACGGGGTGCACCAGGTTTCCCCAACTAACCCCAAATCACCATATGGAGAGATGAAATTAGTTGGGCTTACCCAACGTGAAGGTAGTCCGATCATCGCACCCCTTCACATCCACACATCCTAACCCAACTTAATAATTCCCAACCAACGCTCAGAGGTCTATCTAGTTATTGCCGTGGGTAATAAATTAGGTAGATACGTTGGACGCGCCCACGAGCTGCTCGAGCTATTGTGGTTTTGTTCCTTTTTCCACTTCCTCAAAGAACCACAGTATCCAATTACCTCCTCTTCCTTCCACATAATCCACACATCCTAACCCAACTAAATAATTCCCCAACTTCTTATTTATTACTATCATATATATACTATATCAATTCACTATTTTCATTGTTTATTATCCTTCATTGCAAACATAACTTAGAGTCACTATAATTTTTGTAGCTGAGTAACTTCTTGTTTTTCCTCACTTCGGATCTTACCGAACCATTGGTTGCGCTATTGGCGTTATACCAGTTTTTTTTCTTTTCTGTATATTCAGCACTTAAATTTTTTTTTATAACTTGCTATATTTCAAACTTCAATGTAGTTACTTACATCACTAATTATTAACTTAAAGAAAATACAGATACGGAAGAGATATTATTTAACATTTGAATGTATAACATATATATAATATCATACTTGAGTTTAGTATATTACATCATTGGCAGGGCCATTAACTATTAAAAGAGCAGTAACGTGAACTCTTTTTAAAAATAAATAAGCTAATAACACGCCTATAAATTCAGAGCAGCTCGCGGACTCTAGGAAAAATAAGCTCACTCGCAGACTAAAAAGTGCAGTTTTGTGGACACTATAAATAAGCTAAAACACAATCTTAAAAAAGTGCAGTTTTGTGAACACTATAAATAAGCTATAAACAATCTTTTAAGGCCCATTGCTACACATAAAGTGGTGATGGAGAACATATTTCGGGGATTAGTATATTAGTTTATCTTATAACATGTTGGAAGGGAGGAACTCAGAAATTTACATAGTACACTTGGTTTATCCAGTGGTTAACTGTAAAAATATGGTGGGTCTCTGTCTCTCTCAATAATGAATTCATTAGTTTATCTTATAACATGTTGGAAGGGAGGAACTCAGAAATTTACATAGTACACTTGCGTTATATCCAGTGGTTACCTATAAAAATATGGTGGGTCTCTGTCTCTCCCAATTATGAATTAAGTATATGAAGATAGTTATCATTATGTATTAGTATTGTTACATGGGATTATATGGGAAACAACAATGAATAAACATTTGCACATATCTTTTTAAATATGTAGTATATGATAATAGTATTTGTATTGATTTGTCATCTATTCAGATGTCTATTTTTCGATTAGGTATGGTACCTATGGTATTTTTTTTTAAAGTCGTCTCTTCCAAGTCTTGTAAACACATCTTGTCAAACAGAGAATGGTTTGTAGTCTGTCGTTATTTTTGTTTTTCTGCTGTTTTGTTTTCATGACCTGGTTTTCTCTGTAATATGCGGCTGGGGCAGCCGTGAATTCCCTAACGTGAATTCTTCCCTGGTTCGCGGGATACTGTAACCGTTGGATTCTGAATCCTTTGGTTTTTTCATTTTCTGGCTTAATGCGCAAGTCGTGCGATGCCAGAAAATGTAAAAAGTCAAACAATCCTAATGTCAGTTAGCTGTCATTGTCACCTTCTGGCCCAAGTCGATTCGGCATGGTCATTGCAACCACCAGCCGGCGGGGCTTCCAGTTCTTTCTTGGCTAATAAGATTCGCTGGAGACCAGTCGCTTGTCCTTCCTTACTCGTTTGACTCGCCGGGGAGACTGAACCCCAAGTACTAATAGTAAAATTTACATATAGAAGTGCGCGATCTTTGAAACCCTCTGCCGGTAAGTCTACCATCCGTAGGCTTCTATCTTTCACCTTTGTTCATCAGTGCACACCGTGATCAGTTGTTCTCCTTGCTCACAGGGTCTTTGTGTCGACGGTACCTTGTTCCAGCTGGCTGCTGAAAGCCTCTAATCTGCCTAGTCACACATTTTTATAACTACCTACGGAACTTCTGTAAAACCCCTTCTCGGGTAAGTAGCTTGTACCATAAACCTTCAATTAATCTATATTTCACCTGGAAAACTGTGATCAATGATTTATTCCTTGCTCACAGGGTTTTTTTACACTACCTCTGAAACTCAAGCGAGGGTGCCTCCACCTTCGCCACACTACACTACACCCGTCGGTCTGCTGGTCAGCTCCGCAGCCTGAGGGTTGCCTAAACAACCCCCTGCGCCGCTGCAGCAGCACCTGGCTCCGGGCCATCTGTATCTCAGGGTAACAGTGGGTAGGCCGAGCCTACCCACATTCAAAATTTTAATGTATTGTCCCTTAACAAATTAATTGATTTATGGTTGCAAAACTAGTATGTAGGCTCGAAACCCACCCTGAATAGCATCTACTGCTGATCTAGCTGGCATTCTGTAACTAAGGCGCCCATTTATTGTTCTACCACCTAAATTCTGTAAATCTAGTTAGCCCTTCAGGCACTGCGTTGATCCTATTGTATATTATCTACCTTCTCCAAAGTATTCTTAATAAATAACCTTATCATTCTCAGTCGCTTCTTTCATTCACTATCTACCTAGTTAAAATAAGTAGGTTTAGCTTTTAAAAAGGTTACACTACATACTAGCCAATGTCTAGGAATTCTATGTAAATCATCTAGGTACCCTAAGTATATTAGCCAGACGGCATTGTGTCCTGTCCTTTACACAGTGCACTGCACAGAGCATGTAGCCCGCGGTCAGGACTCGAATAGCCACAGACGTCCTTTCGACCGAGACAGCCATTATTTGACTAGACTTCCTTTTGAGGCAGTTTGCAGACTTCTGGATAAAGCTGTTTGTTAGAAAAAATACAGCTGACTTGTTTGTAGATAAGAAAAAAAGGTTGGTTTAATCTGTTACAATATATGTATTAAATAATTATTATGTCTTATGGAAGAGAATGGGTATGATGGTAAATGGCAGAGTAGGTAAAGGACTCCCTAGAAAGACATGGATGAATTGTGTGAATGAAGATATGTGGCAAAATGAAATGGAAGAGAGTAACATGCTGTGCCCACATAGTGGGATAAGGTAAAGAGAAAGAAGATGTGAACTAATTAATATAATCAAAGAAGAAACTTCTGAAATTTCTGCCAAATTAAGTACATTCAAGATCATTACAGGCAGATAATACTAAAGAAGAATAAAACTTTCACCTTTTTCTTTGAAACAAATGTACTAACTCACCTATCTCCCTCGAAAAGAAGTCGAGTAAAAACTTTGCAAAACTTCGTTGTACAATAAAGAAAAAGTTAGCCAATCAATTTTTTTAATTACAATTCTAAAGTTACGGAATTGGTTCGCTCGGGAAAACTTAAATAAGAAAAAGCTCGACGTATTTACAGGAGAAAGGCAGATCGGTATTTGGCGAAAAGGCCTGATTCTACGATTGGTTTTCTGTGAATTACAGGGTCCTTACCGTCGATTAGATATTCCGAGATTCCGTACGCTTGGTCGCGGGCGTTGCTCGCGAAGCATTGATACACTCCTTGGTCGTCCTTTTGTGAATTCTTGATATGTAATTTTAGGCCGTCTTCGGATAATTTGATTCGTTCGCTCGGTTCGACGAACTGGCTGTTGTGTACCCAGTACACCAGCTCGATGGGATGTCCGCTAACTTTACATTCGAAACTCGCCGTCGAGTTCGGCTTCGTTCGAACTACTTCGGGTTTGGTTCGGACGGAAATAGGTTCTGAAACAAGAACAGACTGATCAGAAACTGTGGTCTAGCGTAAGTTCAAATAGTTGTTCTTCTGCGGTCGTGACTGTGACTTGATTTAACGCCAGCATGCAAAGTTTCACCAGTTTTTGTTTCGATTGCAGAACAAGTTTGCAACATTCAAAAGCTTGAAACTTTTTTGGCGCTGTGTGATATGTCCTGAAATATTTATTTATTTATTTATTTATTTATTTTCGGTTTAGTTGGAATAAGTGAATTGAATAAGAAATCGGATGTTATTAACTGACTTGCGAATGTTCAAGCTACTTTTTGAAATTAACTTTGTAAATTTAATAAATAGTTGAAACCACTTGGGCTTGGATCAAATTTGACTTTGCAGAGTTTGCTTCGGTTCTTCTGAAGGTGTTATTGACTAAACGTTCTTTGAAGTACAGAGATACAGTCTTTTAGTTAGCTGTCTTAAATACTTTTGTTAAATAAAACTATTTTAGTTTTTTTCTCACCTGTGACAACTAGTGTAAAGTGCACTGACTTGTTGCCAGCGGTGTTATTCAGCCAGTACACCCGTCAGCCAGCATCCTCTCACCTAATCCTGGCTATGCTGAGTAGAACCTAACCACAAACTTCGCTCTGAACTAAAGAACACTAATCTCTATCTATTTAGTAATAAAGTCTGTTTCCCTTCTCACCTGTGACGACCAGTGTAAAGTGCACTGCCTCGCTGCCAGCGGTGTTATTCAGCTAGGACACCCATCAGCCAGCATCCTCTCACCTTACCCTGGCTATGCTGAGTAGAACCTAACCACAAACTTCGCTCTGAACTAAAGAACACTAATTTCTATCTATTTAGTAATAAAGTCTGTTTTCCTGCTCACCTGTGACGACCAGTGTAAAGTGCACTGACTCGCTGCCAGCAGTGTTGTTGAGCCAGCACACCACGCGGCCCGCGTCCTCTCGCCTCACGCTGGCTAAGCTGAGCAGACCTCCGCCAAGAAGCCTTGCTCGGGGCCACAAGGCGCTCTTCTCTATTGGCACGAGAGTGTCATGGTGCTCACGGAACCACCTGGGGAATAATAAAGGTTTTTTTATTATTTTAGATATGAAAGTCAAATATTAGACTACCAGCCCAAATAAAAGTGTGGATTCTACCTGTAAATCAATAAACCTAATTGGCAATCAAGGCTGTTATAGGTGATTGGCGACAGATTTTCTATTATTCAAAGACATATTCTTAGAAATAACCGGGCTAGACATAAATATATCTCATCAGTATGATCTTTGCTAAGACACTTTACGAAATGTATAGACAGTTAATATTTTGGGACCGAGTAGGTAGATAATTACCTCTTTGTATAAAAAATAATAAAGCTTATTATTTATAGAAAGCAAATTACCTGGTAACGAAATATAACATCGTCAATCTACGCACAAAAGCTATTACTCCCAAAATACTGCAAAGTAAACGCAATTAAAAACTTTCGTCATTATTAAATTAAAAGACAGCATCGTGTATTGTTGTTAACTTTGATTCATGGACTTAATTAGAATTATAACAAAGAAAGTAAATATTAATTCCGAAGTTGAACTCCCTGGCCGGGCCAATGTAAACAAACGGCTACTAATAATTAAACGAATGAAATTGCACCAAAGCTTCAGACTACGTATTTATTATGCTATTAACTCACCTGGAGTTAGGAACATTAGAAGGATTAGAATTTATTTTACAGCTGGGAACGGAGCTAGCTATTTGGCTTAGGTACAAAAAAGGCAATTGAAAAGCGTTTTATTTTTGTAGAACTAAATAGTATTGAAATGTAATCCGTTGCCATCTCTCTCTTCCCGATATATATGGTTGCCATATATGATTAAATAAATATATGAGAAAACTACTAATAATACCGTTTTATAATACAAAAGTAAGAGCTGTATTGTTATGTTATTAGCTGTATTTAGAAGACATTAGTAAGTAATAATTACTATTATAAAATTATGTAACGATACACTTATATGACACACATATATGACGAATATTATCCTATATGTCGGCATATTATTTAAAATAGCAAGAGAGTCGGTTTAATAACGACCATTATCTGAATCGATTTTATTATCTTTACACAAGGTTCAAGTAAATTTGTCTGTCCCTTCCAACAAGGTGGCAATGTTGTATCAATGTTCGAGACACGTGTCCATACACAAAGTGGTAATAAAGGGGTCTGGGCGTGTGATGTTCCGAATTTCCTCGGATATTACTAGTGCCTTCCGTCCACCATTGTTACATAGTTCCTACTAAAACAATGTTACCTGATAGACATATCATCATAAGAATTAATACAGATAAAGAGAAAGAAAAAAGAAAAACTTTTATTTTTGGATACATGGAATACAACGCGGTACACAAAAACAAAGAAAGACAAGTAGGGTAAACTGCTACATTCCATATACCAAAAAATATGATTGGTCACATAAAAATATACTAAATTCTTATCGATCTGTTGACTTCATTCCAATTAGTGCATGTAGTCTTGTATTATACTAGGTAGAGAAAAAACGAAATAACTCAACCCCCAGTCACATAAAAATATAACTGAATGAAAATAATTTTATACGTCATATTATTTCCAAACCTAGTGATAGGTAGGTCAGTAATAATAAGGTGGTAATAAGGAGTGTCAGAATTAGAACGTCGTCGCCCCACACCCATTCACAGCTAGTGTCACAGAACAAACGGCGCAAATACGGACTAATATCGTATGCGAAATTTCGCGGAAATGAAATGGCTACACGGCAAAATCTTCAATGTTCTGGGTCCCTTTAGAAATAGTTTTGAAAGGAGTGGAAATGCAGCAAGACATTTGCATTCTAAAAGGTTCGCAGTATGGCTGGATATGAAAGTTTATGGCGCATTCAGAAGTTGCCGCCAGTAATTCTTTGCGGGAAACATAAAATGTTATCAGGACGAGTTTTATGTACTCTGTAACTTGGAGACGTTAGGAAATCGGTTTATTTATGTACGCTCGGGTCTTATTAATATTCAAAGTGACTTAATGTATGTAGAGAAACGTGTAAGACGATTTTATGATAGCTGGTCTACAAATATTTTCAGTCAAAACTGTAGAAAGAAGCAAAAAAAAAATCATCAGATAAATTAATTGAATTTGGAATTAGTTTCTCTGACTGCACCAGCACCTTGCTCAGAAATAAATGTTTCACGTAATGAGTACTTGAATAGAAGTACTATTCTAGTCCAACCGATCAACAAGTCACGGGTTAGTAAGTCGCTTCAGGAGTTGTCAAATAAGTGACTAAAACCTTCATGATTAAAATAAACCAAATTTATTTGCGATAAAGGCAAGCTCAATCATCATCACCATCATTGCATCTGTCATTAAGAATGAAAGAGAGAAAGCATTTGTTATAACACACAGGACACAACAATATAAACATTAAAAGTTGAAAACCAGGTAGAATACAGTGGCGATATAAGTTACATTGATGTATCCCGTGCGTTAAAAAAGGTCATACCTCAGCATTAATGCTGCAGACTCTTATCTCCACTCTACTATCATAATTACTCGTATGAATAGAAATGTGTCCAAGCCTCGTATTCCCGGTGTCGGTTGGGTTGGTGTTTGTGTTAGCTGCACGCTGCCAACACAAATACGCTGAACCGAGTCGGCGATCTGCTCTGTTTGACTGAGAAACTTTGCTTCTTGTATATTAGGTACATATGTAGAGCATGGAGTAAGCAAATCATAGACTAAATTTTACGGTGTACTAGGTTATAAGACCCGCTTGCTAATAAAACAAATAAATATATAATACATTATAAATACATTTAGCCAATTTTACTGAATAATTTTGTGGCTAAATGCGATTATGAATTAAAAATCGTTGTGCAAGTAGGCTGAAGAGACGTTATTGAATTATAGTTATAAAGTTGATGTAGAATAGAAGGTCTTAGAGCAAGAGTTGGTAATGTTAGTAGTGTCATAAGCTACTTTTTATCCTGAAATAATGCAAGCGAAGCCGCAGGCGTCCACTAGTCTAGTATAATGGCAAATAATCCGCAAGTAAATTTTTGTAGCAGCTATACTCTTATATTTCTTTAATAACATCTACATAATAAAAAACAATACTCGACTATTACTGTTCCTGACATGTCAGTATTACAGTAGTATGTAGTTATATATATATAACAAGTGGGTGCTCGCGGCTTCGCTCGCATTAAGAAGTAAAACTTGCATCCCCTATTTCACCCCTTTAAAAGTGACATTTCCAAAAATCCTTTCTAAGATACCTACGTCATCATTCATTAAAAATTTCAGCCCAATCCGTTCAGTGTTTTGGGCTGTGCGTTGATAGATCACTATATCAGTCAGTCAGTCAGTCACGTTTGAGTTTTATCTATCTAGATGTAGGTAGCCATTGTAACATTTGCAGGCTGGTTGTCAGCGGAATTGGACGTGTATGCTTACACCAAGTTTCCAAGTCTGTTGGTATTAGTTGCAAGTTTGGACCGGGTAATGTTGTGGTTGAAACTTGGAAACCTACTTCGCATGAAATGGTAAATAGGTTGTTTTCGTAAGTTGAGAATAATAAATCCCACAGAAATTATTAAGAAAAGTATCGTGAAATATGTTATTTAGTGAACTCTCATAGATATATAATATTTAAGTTCTCAAATTCAAATGTGGAGAAAAAATATAAAGAGATCTGACCACAAATGATGGGACCAGGAAAGACAAAGAAGTTCACAATCTCAACAACTTTATCACGATTTGTGAATCTTTTTACTAACATACTAAAAATATGCGTTAGAATAAAAAGCGTTAGAAATATATATAAGAAAAAAATAAGTCTTATAAAAAGTCAATCCTAACGTGGCTAGAAATTTAAAAATATAACAAGCAGAATGTAATTCTTTGCCCATTTCAAAGTCGCTCGAAGTAATCACGTAAAATAGCAAATTAAGTGTCACGCGAATGAGAAGCGACAAGAAAATTAATTGCTTTCGCACGTTGTCATGTCATTTAGGACATCAAATTAAACACAAGCTCGTCCAAATACAAAATACAATGAAATTTCTCGTTTTAATACCTCCCTCTTCTATGTTATTTGGATAGCGTCCTTCAAAAATATGATTTGTCTTAGTATAATTAAATAAAAATATATAACATTTACAAGTTTCCGTTGAAGATAATGTAGGTATTACCTAATAAGCTTCTTTACTATCTATGAGACCAAAAATGCATAATAATCTTTTAACTTATAAGTGTTGTATTCAAAACTTTTAATTAATGTATTCAATGTACACGCAGAAGAGAAGTTCTTCAAAACTGAAATAAGTATTTTGTAATATAAAGCAAGCAATACGCGTGCCTGATGGTAAGCATCTTGCTTTTTTTACACCGTATGAGTTTGCACTTGACCATAATTTGCCTGATAGTAAGTGATCATTACGGTCTAGGATAGAGCCTGCCAGCAATAACCGATTCACTCTCGTTTTGAAGATCGCAAGATTAAGATTAAGTTAAGTGGCGATGGGCTGGACACTTGGCGAGACGTACGGCTGATGGAGCAAAGCAATAACTGAATGGTACCCGCGGCTAGATAAGCGAAGTGCAACGGTGGCTGGATGATAATAGAAAGTTAGAAGGCAACATCTGGGCAAGAACAGCGCAGACAGGGAGTATTGGCATAAGAGGGAGGAGGCCTAAACTCTGCAGTGGGTCCTATTAGGCTGATGATGATGAAGATTAAGATTTTGCTTGCCCATTTCAGATATAGTGTACACTCTGAGTTCTGTGTAAGATTTTCAAAGTGATAAAAAAGAAGAGAAAAAATGAGAAGAAACAAAAGAAAAAAAATGGACCACTTTTGCCTGTATACTCTACACACCCGTCGAGTGTCACAAAATGATCACAGTATGAAAATCTATTTAAATTTAACTCCATTTAAAACGTTAAGCGTGAGGTAAACCAGCAAGTTTAACGAATAATGCAATTTCTCAACATTTGCTATCAAAATAGCTCCTTCGTAGCAAAAACACGTCGCAAGAGAATTATAAAAAGTCAAGTCGCGAGAATCAAAGCAGTTTTAAGGCAGAATAGAAAAGAAATTTTGAAATACATATATAAAGCCATAGTCTGGCTTAATTTCGAACTTAATGTATGATAAAGTAGTACTTGGTATCTAGTCTCATATGAATGGATTCGTGAAAGTTTAACCTAAGTCGGAATGAGTCGGATGAATGTATGAAAATTTTATCAGAGCGGAATTCGTGGAGAGCCAAGTTGGCGAGTAGTTTTGCTAATAGTTTGTATGTGGAATGAGAAATTTATGAGTTCATTTGTAGTATATTAAAACGAAAAGAAAAAAAAATACCATACTAACGAGGCACTGAAACAAATCAAAGTGATTGAATTTGCAGCTACATCAGGTTTTTTGTTTATTTTTGAGTATACGTAAGCGTACCTGAATAAAAGCTAACTTTCAATTTAAAAAATGCATACAGCTAAATAAATATTACACACTAAATATCAAAGAACTTCGAACAAAAATAATACAATCCATGGCTGCTACAAAACTCAGCTCAAAATATTTTTTCCATTCGATTACTTTTTAAAAATATATTTTTATATTGGCTTTATAAAGCCAACATTTAATATCGACGGGGGGCTAGCACATTTGCGTTGCAGTTTTTAATTCATAATCGGATTCTTATATTAACCGCTTCCAACTGCCAAATTATTCAATGAATTACTCCTTCCGTCACTTGTGGCACTACTTAGTTCAAATGTATTTGTTGTTCAATACAAGGATCATTATTATGAAATATATGTTAATTATGAGAGCTTTCATGACGAATTTTAAAACCAATTTAAAACAAAGCTCTAGATATTAATGTTAGATTTAGCATTATATGTGATTTGTGTCTATAATGAAAAAAAGTTTCTAAAATGACACGAAAGTATCGCATGAAAAGTGATATTGTATGTACTAGGCAATATGCAAGAGAACACAATAATGATTCAGACTATTCCATCTATGACGACAAATATAAAAAAAAAAAAATATTCAAAAAAGATTCACAGCAACCATGCTAAAGAACTCCCCAGCATTTTACGTCCACGTAAAAAAAAGTGTTATCGACAAAACATTAAGCTTTCAACCTGCAGTCAGCTAAACGTTTTATTCGCGAAGGCTTTTAAACGAATCAGCAATGTTACGCCTCGTTGGTAGAATATAAGACCTAGTGCTACAATACCGTTTCAAGGCTTTTCAGCTGAATCTTGAGAGGTAGTGGTCAGTTTCAGGAAGGTTCTTGAGAAAGCAAAGTTATTTGTATGTGTGTTGGGTGCTTGGGAAGGTCATAAAAATTGTTGTTTTATGGTTTTGTAGACCAAATATCGGAGGTTTTAGAGTAATAGATTATAGAATAATAAAGTAACCTTAATCATTTTAAAACGCAAAGTTTCTGTGCAAGCTCTATACATGAGTTTTTGATATCACCTCAGATTTCTGATATAGTTAAAATAGCGTGATGTGTTTTACACATGAGACGAATAACATGATATGTTTTTTATTTCAGCAATGTTACGCATCGTTGGCAGAATATAAGGACCTAGTGCTACAATACCGTTTCAAGGCTTTTCAGCAGCCTTTTGAGAGGTAGCGGTCAGTTTCAAGAGGGTTCTTGAGAAAGCGAATTTATAGATGCGGGTGGTTGGGAAATTCAATTTTATGAACGACTTCGGGTATAATATTAAAGTTTTGTAAAACTTATGCTATGCATATTTTGGAGTAATAAATAAGAAAGCAAAATTGAAGGCATCCGTTTTTAAAATAAATTTATATTACTTCCGTATTTATTAGAATATCGCATACTTATTAAGAAATTGAATTGAAGACTTTTTTCGAAGTCTAAAAGAAACTTCGTAAAAGCGTCCGTCATCTCCCGCGCTTGCTAGTTGGTTCGACATTTGTTTGCTCAGCGCGAGCGATACCTTTTAGCCGGCTACAGAGCTATACTTGGGACATACGCTGCCGGATGTACAGGGTGACTAATTCTTTTATACATTGAAGAAATGCTGTAAGTGCTATATAACACTGGTTTGAATGCTTCTAAATGATGCGACGTTACATTTGGGCTGATTTTACTTCCTACGGACTCGTCATTTTAATTTATGAGTAAACTAAATAGTAAAAGCGAGGCATGGTTTTGGTACCATGATTATAATTTAATGGAGAACGTTTGTTAGTGTGCTTCTTGATGATCAATTGACTAGATTGGTTTAGATGAAATTTTAGCTGAAAATAAATTATATTCTGAATTTATATAGATTATAATATTATGTTCTCTCAAATTATCACGTGTAACCAGCGAGGCATCACATTATAACACCAAAGATTTAAACTTAATATTAAATGCTGACGAAGATAAACAGATAGCTTTCAATTATATATTTTTAGCCATACCTACAAAAAAAATACCATAAGGCTCCTACCAGTCACCCTGTACCAACCTAGTGCTAGAGCCCCGAAGCAGCACGTCCTTACGTCATACGCTATTACGACTGCACTCGCTTACCAGAGCTTATACTGTGTGAGCGGAATAATTTACACAAACTGAATTGGTGGCAATATTGAGGTGCCTTTATAATATCTTTGGGGTCTTGAAATGTACTGGAGGGTTTTATTCTTTGATTAGGTTTAAAAAAGTTAGATTTTTACAGCATATGTACCTACTTGGTATAAATGTGATATTGGAATGACGTGAAATTCAGAACCATTTATTAAAGTAATGTGATTAATTACTGAAATATTTTGTATATTAAATGGGTTGTATCATACATAGGTAGGACAGTTCGATTTGTCGACGCAAATAGCTCAGACATGAAGCCGATCCTACTTCCAGGATATGATGGTCATACCCCATAGTCATGTGCTAGGCTGTTCGGTTTGAGTACCGTTGCAATATTGGCAATGGAGAATGCCCGCCGCATAATGTCAATTTTTAGTAGACGTTTTTGACCAAGGGATATGATGGTCATACCCCATAGTCATGTGCTAGGCTGTTCGGTTTGAGTACCGTTGCAATATTGGCAATGGAGAATGCCCGCCGCATAATGTCAATTTTTAGTAGACGTTTTTGACCAAGAGAAGCTATGGTGGCTGATCTGGTCAACAGCATTATGGTGGTAATTGTTCCCACGAAAATAAAATTACTAAACATTTGTTACTTTTTACTAACTTGCAAGGCACAGGCCATTCATGTGCGGCGCACAGTAACCGCCCGTCTTACCACGTCTGCACGTGACACAATGACTCATGATTCAAATTTTAAAAAAGTAGCAATGTTTATTACTAAATGAAAAATTCACCACACAAAACTCGAAAATTAAGAAGGAAATATGTAATGTACGTCATGAAGGTACAAAAAAAAACATTTTGGACCTTGTTCTCAAACGTTTTTTTGTTACTCTTTTTTGCTTATAACTTCTTTAATTTTTAATTAAGGGCAAAAAGTTTTATAAACATATTTGTAGGCAAAACAATTTGCTACAAATTATTTCTTAACATTTTTTTTGTAAGACGCATAGTTTCCGAGATATCGCGGAAAATACGATTCCTCCCCTTTTTCCAAGATGGTGGCCGGGGGACAAGGGTGGCGACCCCACAAACTTGAAGTTAAGCTTCTATTGACCTCCCAAACATGTCCCAAAAATAAGGGGGCAGGTCTATTTTACTTCCTTGTAACTATTCTCAACCCCTGTGACCCTGGTACTAACCTGTAGGTAGGCACAGGCCAGGCGTGCGCGGCGCACGGTAACCGCACATCCTGCCCCGCCTGCACGTGCCGCGTCCTGGCCTCCGTCGCCACGCGGGGCCGCACGCCGCCCTTCGGCTCTGTCACTATTATGTGGCCTGGAAACATTGCAATTTACATGAGAATCATCCTCATCATCATCCTGGTTCTAATCCGGCCCTACACCAATGACTTGTATTTTCAAGGTTATGTGTGGATTTGCACTCGCTTTGCGGTGAAAGAAAACTTTGTGATGAAACCGACATGTTTGAGGACCACAATATCTAAGGACATGTGTCTTCCGTGGAAGGACCTGGGCGCTCACCACGATGTATCTGCCCAAGAAAACTCCCATAACGAAATAGTTCTGTGGGGGAGTCACGTCCCTCAGTCATGAGGAATAAGACTCAAGAGAGAGACATGAGAATCATACCTAATTTATTTGTCCGTTCTAGTACAACTAAATTCCTTACAATGTAAAAAAAAGTATAATCGAAATAATAGTGATAATCAAATAAGAACGTGTACATATGTAATGATAGAAGAATTATCAAAGATATCTGTGGTCATAATAGCACAGCAACAATTTAAAGTCTCATTGATTTGGATTAACAGGACTGGTTTATTTATTTTCATCAATATTCATTTCAATTGCATTCTCATATTTTTAGATAAAAAAATAATGATAATGATAACATTTTATTATAGCACATAACGGCACGGATAATTCACACTCCACAGTGCTAGCCTGCTGTGCGAGCAGGAGCAATAATAATGATGAGCCCTTATCGTTTATATTTACTACTAACTATATAATTACTACTAAAACAAACAAGAATCTTACCAAAATAGGGGCTAGAGTACGTATTCCCCGTGACCCGGTCTCGAACCCGGCACCGGAAGGCCGAGTACCGATCGCGCGGGCTCACTGAGCTAATGTGCAGCGAGCCGTCGTCGAGTCGCTGGTATTTTGACCCTGGGGACGAGAATGTGGTTTACTAAACACGTTTTAGAACATGTATAATCTTTTAAACTGAGTTACACTTTCAGTTCATCGCAAGAGAGACTAGTACATATTTGACATTTTCGTGCATCGTACATGAACCGTCTTATTATAAAAAGAGGTCTAACTGTTATTACCGGGCTAAGTCAATACTAAGTCTGGTACCAAATAATTTCTTATTACAAAACGACGACTAACGCGATAGTTCGGACTTCCGATGATCCAAACTTAGTTTGCCGCGACACCTAGTTTAACTATGGTTTAACTCTGTTCTAAACTGGATTTGAAGTATGGAACCATTCTGACGTTTAGTTGGAGGTGATATTGATTTAGTTTCAATATTTTGTTATTGTGTTCTAATAATCGTTTAAAAACTGTTTGGTTTTGGACAGTTTTGTACAGTTTCGGATTGTTATAAAAAGAATTTGTGTGATTGTTGTATACCTAATATCTTGAGCAACATATATTACTGTAATCAGTGAAGTTTAAACTGTTTAATGTTCTAATATTTATGGTATTATTACATATGATATTTTTACCTAATATTTTAAACTAAACTGGATCAATTTGTTTTCTTAATCTAAATTATGTAATAAAATATGCAAATGTTAAATCAAACCTCAAGTATAAAAACATTTAAGTATTTTAATTTTTAAAACTTGTGTAAATGTAAAAAGTTAATATAAGAATAATAATTGTACGAGCGGGGGAGCCAATCTAACCTTGAGGTAAAAACTGGGGGTTGAGGGTTAGATAGCTCCATGAGTGGAGGCAATCCAACTGAAGAAAAGAATGTGTTGTGTTGGAGAGCTCGTTTATTAATAGTAACTAAAACTATACAGTTGAAATGACGCTGGGGTCTTTGTGCGATTCAACGACGTACAGCGCCATCTAGTAAAAATCTTACAAACTAAAATTATCGCTCCAACAATAATAATATGTCTGTGTATTTTTACTGCATTAAACCCACACCAGAAATAAATAAATTTAGTAAACTAAACTTACAGTATAAGTATATTTTACAGTAGATGTTAAATTTAATTCCTTTCCAAGGCAATGTACTTAAAA
This sequence comes from Macaria liturata, assembly GCA_964023185.1. NCBI lineage: Eukaryota > Metazoa > Arthropoda > Insecta > Lepidoptera > Geometridae > Macaria > Macaria liturata. The sequence goes on along the minus strand of OZ026824.1, from coordinate 421,166 downwards.
TGAAATAAATTAATAAAGCCACCAGTACCAGTTTGCGGCTCGTTTTTTGTTTTTTGAATGCTAAATAATGCAACTTTTTGAAACCAAAAAAAAAAACAATTTCAATGACAACGTCAGAGACGCTAAAATATTTTCGTTGACGGTTATTTTAACTTAAAAACTGGCAAATTACGTAGTTATAGCCAACAAAAAAAAAAAACTTCGTGTTTTTGCTACCACAGATGATATAATATTTAAACCTAGGATCGTTCTTTGTAGCAACAAGTCTTGACTTAGTCCTGTTTTTGTAATAAGAATTCGTGTTACGGTAACAACCCTGAACTTCGTATTACCTGACATAAGCCTAGAACAAACAATTTTTTTGTAATAAGACGGAATATATCTTAGATTGTTCTGAAGAAAATTTTAACATATAACACAAAATTTAAACGTAAGAGTAGACCAATGAAAATACTTATGTGAACCATTCGCACGGATTTTTGTTGAAGTTCTGTGCAGTGTGATAGAAAATATACGGTGTCAAAACATTCATCATAAGTAAAGAAACTAAAAGTAAATGGCATTTCCACAGATTCCACTTTCTAAATCCAAATCCCTAATTCCCTCGAAAGCATCGCAAAGAGGTATTTCAATCAGAAATAAGAAGGAAAATGAAAAACATCTGCATTTAACGCTAAACAAGCGCCAAGTTCAATTTTCTTTTCCAATCAAACAGGAGTAAATTGAGAGAGAGGCCTCATCTAAAACGCCTCGATTTTTTTCCCTGAAAATAAGATTTTGCGATGAAAATGTAATTGCGTGTCCCATCACTTGGCAAGAGTTTAGCGGGAAGTACTCGACGGATGAAGCTTTGATTTGTTTTTTCATTTCGTTTCTGAGGATTAACAAAATATCTAAAAAATAATAAATCATATAGGATTATGCTTACTTAACTAGATTTTATTGTCAATCAGTGACTAAGTGGCGTCAACGTGGTCCGCGCAGTGCGGTGGGATGACAAGCATCAACACGACAACGTTACAATTATGTTTGCTAATTCAATCATTACTCTAATAAGAACTCGTTAAAGTATTACACATTTTTAGCATCTGCATGTAAATATGGTGGCTTTGCGTAATCTTTTGTATACGAAGAATGGTTATAATTATGTATTATAAGATTGCGCTCACCTAAGTAATGTAAGACGCTGATTTCATCATCGGTGAGCCACTCAGTGGCGTCTACTCGGTCCGTGCAGTGTGGCGGGACGACGCAGCGGAGCACGGCGGTGTTACCAGCTATCACATACTCATCCGGCACGTGGACGTCCCACGGGGTGCTGAGAGCTGCAAATAATGCGATAATTACAGGCATTTTAACACAAGTATGGAGCTAGATGGCGCTGTTTAAAATGACCCAAAATATATATTTAAACATATATTTTTGAAAGCTGCATCTCAACAGCTGTTCGTATATAGTTAGTGTGAAATGAAATGGAACGGCACGAGAAACCAACTGACGTTATTTTACATTAAATGGTATGATTACACTATTCTCACCCGCACACATCATACGCTTGTCGCGCGCGCGCGGGGGCGACGTGGCCCGATCGTTGTTCTGTGATACATACTACACCGGTGTTTGGAACAATTTACGAGAAAAGAAAACCAACAACAGGAAATGATGAACGTTAATATGAAACTGCAAAAACAAATAATACTTTTAGCAAGGAAAAGGAATTCATTTCAATGAAATTTGAGCATCATGATGAGTAGAAAATAAAAAGGGTTCTTTAAGTATTAATACCTCTATAGATAGGCAAGTAAAAATAGCCGTTGTTAAATAGCAAAAAACCCTTCTAAAACCATTGTTATCCCTTCTAATTATTTTGGGTCAGCACTTCAGAGGGAAGCAATTAAAAGACTGCCAACTGTGCGATATCCTAATAATCCCTTTGCTTACGTAGAATTTCTTCAAACTCAAACTCGTGAACGTTTTTATGCTATTTAAATTTCTCATCTGAGGTTATAACTAAGTTTTTATCGCTTGCTAATAAAGCAAAGCCTATTTTGTAAGTTTCCTTTTCTTGGAACCATATTCCTCATTTCTAAGAGTTGTGATTTTTAAACAATTAATTCACCGGGAAGTTCAATTGCAAGTTTACCAAATATAATACCTAAGTACTCAAATTATTGATAGCAAATAATACTCGTAGTTTATTTTTGTCGATATTTGGTAAAAATAGACTTTTTCGTTGCTATTTTTTATCAAGTACTTGTTTAAGCTATCTTATTTGAAACGAAAATACTAAAATTCCTTTTTGATCTCTGATTTTAATGTAACGCTTGATAATTGGAGTTTGCAATCCCTCAAACGATGGCAATTAGGAGTATTAACACAAGTTCTTGGGTTTTTGTTGAGACAATTTTACGGTGTAGGTAATAAAACGTATATCTTTCTTTTCGAAGAAATTGGTTCGACCGGCTTAGGGAGGTGTTTTAAATAAATCTTAATCTTGTACAATTTACCAATACATTATTGAGATTTAAATGCGTATCCCACAATAAGGCCCGCATCTACAACTTCTCCTAAACACATTTACCAACATATTTATGAAGTGAATTTGTCACTAATTGCATTTAACGGTTGTACAAGTGAGTACAAGGCTCTATTCGTTAAAAATCACAACTGAACTTCAATATAAAATATATTATCTATATGAGAGTGGGTGGGGTCAAGACTACACAATCATATAGAATGGTGGTGGCTTACACCCAGCTGTAGTTTGTACATGAGGATAAAAATAATGTGAATAAATGTTGGTATTTTTATATGACTGAATAAGGAATATAACAAGATTGGCATCAGTGACGCGTAAAATGTCTCTTCATTTTCTTTATATTTTTCTTTACGCACCAAGCTTAGAACAAATGTCATTCAGCCGGAGCTTTTTAATTTAATAAAAAGTCTTGAAATGTTTTTCACAATGGAGTGTGCCCACCTTTAGAGGCTCGCTTCAGTAATAAAAGGAAAATCCCCAGTTATTGCTTGGAGTACATTAAAGGTGAATAGCTGTCTGGGGTTCTACTTCCTGCTTAGGAAAAAATAGTTAAAAAGTGTGATACCTACTTGCGTCTTGTGTTGCTACTTGCAGTAGTCTGGAGTTATAATGTAAATAATATTGTAGAAGTCTATGTTACCACTTATAAGACAATTTAACCCTTACCTTACAGGGATAAATTAAACACCAGCTTCATTATTTCACTTCAAATAGAATAATTCATCTTTACTTATTACTCTAAATCACAATCGTCAATCTGACTTAAATTCCTAGCTCACAATCTATTGAAAACACACTTTCGAGCTCCAACGACCGACTAACCCCGTCGCAAGTCACGTGGTCGTCTGCCAGTCCCCGAGGGGAGCTGGTAGGACCTCTACGAGATAAATCTCTTTCGAGGGGCTGGGCTCCGGGGCACACTGACCCCGGGGAAGTTCACAGTTCACGTCGAGTCGCTCAGTCCGGCGGCGTACCAGCAACGGTCGGCGTTGTTCGACGTGATGAGGCGATGTGCCTGTCGCTGCGGCGCATTTCTATAGCGCCGGGACGACAGGCGGTGGTTCCTGGAGGTGGTGCAGGCGCGTCGACCTCCCGCTCGGGAGCAGCAGCACGACGAACGGCGCGCAACCTCACGGGAGGGAGCGGCTATTGCAGCGCGACGACTCAACAGGAACTAACCCCGTCGCGGGTCTCTCTCCTGCCTTTATACGACTACAAATACCCCCACCTCTATGTCATCGCCACACTAACCGTTTTGCTAGTCTTTGAGAATCAAATACACAACTATGTTCATGACACTTTAATATTATTGTGAGCGATGACTAAAGGTGCTTGCATTCGCAGCATGGCAGATAATTTATATAAAAAAAAAAAAAACAATTACAGTATTAAAAAACTAGATCCATTTAAAAATAACCTTACACACTCTAGTATTTTATATAGTATTATTTCCACAAATATTTATTAATGTGAGTCTGTGGTTGTATGTATTTATAGCATTTTTTTAACTAAAACAGGTTTGACTTGACCACAGTTTGCCAGATGGTAAGCATTAGCTATGCTTACCCGAAAAGAACCGGCTCACTCTCGCTTTAAAGATCGTAGGATTATAGTTCATGGAGACAGAGAGTGAATACTAATGTGACTAATAAATTTAGTAACTATTCAAAAATATTTGATTTGATAGCGTCGGTTACTAGCCACAAAGTCTAACTGTAGTATTGATCGAATTTAATCGTCAAGATTCATGATCTATGGACCGTTCTACATGTATGTTAATCGGTCTGTTTGTTTTTCTGTCACACCACAACATAATGACGGATGATTGCGATAATTAGTGCGGTGGTCGTAGGATCTTGGTGGCTTATATCAACACAAGGCGGGTGAAACCATACACTAGTACATATAAATAAAAAATACACCATACCCGCATGCACGTGAACATTCTTCGACAGCACCGCGAAACCCGTACTGAGTCTCAGTCGGCATCTGTACGTCGTGGCGTGCACATCTCTCCTAAACCGGTCTGCGCTGAACGGCGCCAGCTCTAAGGAGCTGTTGGCCAGCACGCGGCGGAGACCAGCGATGGATGTGGTGGCTGTGCTGTCTGCCATTAGCCAGTCCAGCTGGAAGAGAAGGAAATCACAGGAAAATTAACCATTTGGAAAGAAATATTAATGTTCTAATCGTGTGTATTCAAAAAGTAAACCAGTTTCTGTCAAATTTGAAGTTTGTTTTTTTTTTGTTTGGGTTTCACGTCACATGATTAGTTTTATTTGATTTTTCAAATTTTAAAATAATCATAATAAGTTATTCTACTAAATAAGCAACACATTTTATAACATAAGAATACAATGGATTTAATATGTTGTACTCATATACTTTCATGTTATCAGACGAGCAACAAAGTTTAATTAAGGTTTGAGTAAAAAGTTTTCATTGAAACAAATTAGGTTTAAAATTTAAAGGGGTTTCGTAAAAAGTAAGCCGGCATCAACGCTATGCCCACGTTTAACAGAAAAGTTACGATTATGCCTCCCTTTAGTTTCCCGCAGAAAATATTGATGCTCGTAAAAGACCTCACTGAGATTGACCCAAGAATTTAGGAGTGAATAAACTTAACTACGATAAAAAATACCAAGGGTGAGAGTCAGTCAGATTGGCTTTATAAAGCGAAAGCGAGTATGGCTCAGCGGTTCCAGTATCTGCTTTTTATCCAGACGCACCCTGGTTCGAATCCGGCCCTACACCAATGACTTGTATTTTAGTAGGTACTAGTTATGTGTGGATTTGCACTCGCTTAGCGGTGAAGGAAAACATCTTGACTGTTATTGGTTAAAATAAGTCAGTTTGACGTCTTTGATTGGCGTTTCGTTTCTGAGCGGGAATGTTCCGTATTTGTGAAACACCTTGCTGACCTCCTCTTCTAAATGAAAATGGTACTGATGATGATGATGATGATGACCTACGTAAACCAAAGACGTACCCATCAACGCTAAAATTCGCGGCGCGATCAACTTTTTACAACAAAAAGAGAAGTTTGCGTCGAGGCTCTTTTTGCGACAGTTAATACGCTACAACGCGCTATTTATAATACTAGCGGGAATCGTCGGAACGCCATCAACTCGGAATTTGTCTCCCTTGTGTGTTTTTTCGTGGCTTTTTGTTGCGTTTGCGTTTTTGAATAGTTGCCTAATTTTTTCTGGGTTGCAAGTCGTTATGTGTGTAGTAGAAACCACATAATATTCAAAACTGTAGTAAATAAACGTTAAACGTTGTAACGATATCATTATCTTTATTTTGGCTAGTTTAATATGGGTCGATAAAATTGATGCATATTCATATAATTAATGCACCCAATTTACTTAGATCTGCACATTTTTCATACAAGTACAACTAATAGTCCTGTATAAACTTTTCCATGTACCTATATTTCAATAGTGTACGAAAATCTGGTAAATTTCTTAGTGATATGACCTTTATATCAATCAAATACAGTCTATTGTCCTGTAACAATTTTCGTTTGGCACCGAATTGCTGTGTAAACTCTGTCACTGGTCCCAGAAAATTGTACCTTATGCCCTTATCATAAAGCTGACTGACTATCTTCTAATAGTATCGAGTAGTGTACAAATTTCCTTAGACACCAAATTAAAACTCCAACAGTTAAATGTTCTAGAAAATTGCACCCTATGCACTTCCCATAAAGCTGATTGTCTTATAATAGTACTAGACTTTACGAACTGAATTCTAACAGTTGAATATTCCTCAAATTTGTACCCTATGCACTTGACATAAAGCTCATTATCATCTAATAGTCCTGGTCGAAAAGCTCCACGGTTGAACTGTGTTTGATCACGCGATGGCCTGTGCAGTGCGATGCGCAAATTTGCATTTTTCTACACCATTTACTTGCGTGCCACCGCGAAACTAAACTGTTTGTAGTTAACAATGCTTACCTGTTCAATTTGCAGAGATTTATATCGCTGTGTAATTTAATTCACTTTAGAATTTGCTGGGCTTATTTTTTAATCTATTGCCTAAAATAAAATTGCAACGATTTAGGTATGGCAAAAAATAAAGAATAATCTAGTAGCTATCTGCGGCTTTCATTTGGATATTCTGCATTAAAAAAACTATTAATCATGATGATATATTGCTTGTGTTGCATTTTAATGAAATGAAATAAATATTCAATGCTTATAACACAGAAATTTTCAAATCAAACATAGAAAGAAAAAAAGAAAAGAATAGGTACTCAAATAGAATGTCATAAGTATTATTAGCCTTTGGCCCCACTCTTTCCTCTTAAGCTACAAAGGAAGCCAAACCGTTAAGAAAAATATACTGAAACTGGGGCAGGTAAGTGCTCAAACAAAAACAAAGAAAAAAAACGTTCAATTTAATTAAAAACAAAGCGTTTAGTCAAAGCACGTTTCATTTAGTAAAGGACAAATTCTTCTTACTTTAATTAATTAAATAATTTCTTTAGCCACGGCCTTGCGTCTCTGATCTTGTGTTTATCCACCTGGACAGTTTGTTTGATGATTTTGAAAATAAAATTAAATGATTCTTGGTTTAAATGACGGTAAAGTGAAATTTTGGATTTAAGGTTTTAGTGTTTGATAGAAAATTATTGATTTAAGACCGATGACGACCGATGACGACCGGTGATGTAAGACCAAGGTCCTAAAACACATTTTACGTTACTAAAATTGTAAATCACAGCTAATATTATATTAAGCATTAAATTCAATAAAAATACGCATAATAATATGTCAAACATTTAGCAATGTAACATAAAATTTCATCTCCAATTATGTTATATTAAAAATGTCTCACAAAATGGTAGCACGATCATATTTTGCTAGGTTTTATTAAAAACGTAACAAAACGTATGTCGGCTTACAACACACAAAGTTTACGATAAAAAAGGTTTTGGTAAATCTTTGCTTTGCCTTTAGAAAATTTCTTTGAAAAGAAAAATTCTGTAGGTATGTAATTTTTTTAAATATTCAAGTTACTATTTACTATTTCATTTATTGCTTAGTGACTTAATAGAGAAAGCTAACATTGTATAAATATGTAGATATCCAAAATACCATGCTTAATAAATTAATATATGACATAATGCTCAAAATACTAATTATATTTGTTCGGTTTTTTTTTACATTTTCTGCATAAAGTAATTTGTAGGTATTTATTTTGTAATATATAAAAAGGAGAGCTTATTTCAGATTCGCCTAATTTAGTTCGGCTTAGAGTAAAGCCATTATCAATGATTTTTCCATGTTACTAGATTATGGAAATATTAGAACCGCAACGTATAACCATTCGTTGAGAGTGGCAGTTGCTTTGCGCCTGGGATGCTCGGTCTGCGAACCTCATACCTGCATCTGCGGAGGGTTGAGGCAGACGGACATCACGGACTAAGCTGCACTCGCTGCGCTGGTAGAAGACCGGCACCACGCAATCAAACATTGTGTCGGCAGAGGTCCCGTGCGTCCTCGAGCCACCAGGCTTATCACGTTCCGACGGCAAAAGACCGGACGGTCTTACATACATTGGTTCCTTGGCAGAAAGGACGGTGCCTTGTGTAGGACGCAACGTGCGTAAGCACGTTTGCAACTTGCCACCTCCCCGCTACTCAGCATTCTGCTGGTGCGGGTGCAGAGGCAGCCGCCCGAGGCAAGCGTCTTAAATACGCCGGTCTGGAGCCAGTGTACGATTTCGTCCCCTTTGCCGTGGAGACGTCGGGCTCGTGGAACTCTGACGCGAGGAAACTCATTCAGGACCTCGAGCGCCGTATGCGGGATAGAGGGCAGGATCCTCGTTCGGCATCTTACTTGGCACAACGCGTTCCCATCGCTATGCGTGGAAACGCTGCCAGTGTACTGGGGACATTCAGTTCCGCGCGCGGGAAGTGATGTTTTGTTCGTTGTCTGTTTGTTTGTATATTTTATTTTTATTTTAATATGGCATTAATGTAAAATATATTTGACATGTTAATATTTTATTATACTAATTAAGTATTTAAATTATATACTCAGAACCGCAAATAAAATTACAAATCACAGTGTTTTATTGGAACAGGAAAATGTAATTTAGATTTTATTCAGCCAAGCTATTAAGTATGTCCAAGTTAAAGTGAAAACAGTATCCTGAAATTTATTTGTTTTTGACCGTGGACTTACTTGAAAGATTATGATAGAAATATATTGAGAAATCTTATGTCATTTATTGTCATTATTTTGGTTTATAAATTGTTGAGCTCTATTTTCTCCATCACTTACCTACCAATAAAAAACAAAGGCACACATCTTGTGATCCCAGAGCCATTGTTTTAACTCTTCCACCATTTTCACGAACATACTTTCTTTTCTTTTTCCTTTGACAAGCAACACATCGATATGTGACATATCCGTTTCAATTCTTCCGACGAGGAAATGTATTTCCTTCACTATACTTGAAGCATGGATGTAGTAACTGACGGAGGAAATAGTTGGTAGGATTTTAAAAATGTTATTTAAACAATAATACAAATTATGACTAAATAATATTTATATATGTATAATCCACGGCAAATTGTTGTCAATTTGCTGCGGCTGATAAAAATTATGTTTAGTTTTTTTTTGTAAAAAAATATATGTTTCATTGGATATATTTATATATATCATCATACATGTATATGTTTAAGCCAAATCTCATATTGTTCTGACCATGAGTAGCATTTAAAGTAGTCACTTATTATGGAAGTTAAGAAAAGCTACTACACAATTTGGAACTTTCAAGAAAAAAGTGTGTTTGTTAATTTATTAGGTCCGCTTCACCACAACGGAGGAACAGATCGTCATGATTTTTGATAAAATAATAGTATAAGGTCCCACGAGTGAAATAGGCTAGTTTTAATCACGACATACGACACATACGATCACGACTAGTATATTAAATCTCCATATACTATCAACTCTATGATTGAGATAAACGTGTTGCCTTTCGCATGAGTTCCCAGCGTAGTGACTTCCTGCCGACCTACGTTTTTGGTTAACAATGTATGATTGTTAGAAGCCATCTGATTGGAAGGTCTGCTGAGGCGTGGGCGTTTATTTTTGTGTAATCATAAATAGTAAATAATGGTGGGTGATACTAAATCATGTCAATTCTTAAATACATATAGGCACGAAGGCTATTAAATCTAATGATAGTGTTGATGGATCCTGATGAAAAAAAATTGAGGATTTATTGAGCGAAAAAAATACTTTTTGATTATTATTTTTTTACACGTGCTCGCACGCCTGATGTTAAGCAATGTTGTAATCTATAATCTTGCGCGCTTGCCTAGAAGAAATCGGTTCACTCTCGACTGAAGACCGGCAGATTAAATTTATAGCTCAGTGGGAATACAGATTCGGGCAAGGAGTTCCACAGTTTGGCTGTATATTTATTATATTATTTTCTTGTACCTACTCTTAACACAAGCATTTAGTTTAGTATGGGGCAAGATGGGAATTTATAGCTTAGAAACACTAAAATTAAACCGGAAAATCCAACTCAAATCCACAGCTAAATATTTCACTTTTCTCCATAAGTATTCACTGTGATTTAAATATCAAACACAAATAGTAAACCATCGGTATAGTGGTATCTTTGTTTCTTATTTTCGTATTTCTTTAGACAGTGATTCATTTATCAGTTAGTTGAATCATCAATCCTCACATTCTCTTCGCGCAGTTTCATAAAAACGTTTCTATTAAATGTGAGTAGTTTTGTATTTGTACTCAGTGGCGCACAACAGGCTGCACTTAGCACTGTAATGGTTGGATACTGTGAAACTGTTTGAAATTTGTTTAAGAGAAGAATTTAAACACATTTAATGTAAAGATAAAAAAAAAACAAACAAAAAAAAGATCATCTCTAAGAAAAATCAGAGAATGAAGAGTTTTGTACAAAGAATTTTAAGCCTTTGTTGCTCCTTTGTACATTGCAAAGCTTACGCTTGATAGTAATATACTAACGATTGCATTTCATTGACAAAACTATATCGATACGTCAATATTCTTCATAAATTGCAGCAGCATTTTTAGATCTTTTTCTCGCCTAGACCATGACACTTATGAAACTTGCGAACCAATCAATGATGATCTGAACTGACATTTTCTAATCGAAAATGGTGTCAAAATGTTCCTGTACATTTTGTTTCAGAGTGTTAACCCTCGGTGTTAACTCTCCGAATTTATGAAACATATTGTTTTCATAATATTTTAGAAGTTTTTGATATTTTGCACTACTTACATCAGTTTCTTTCGTCAACCCATAACAGCCGAACATTCCCGACTCCTCCCGACTTCCAAATCAATTCCTCCAGTACAGTATGAATACAGGTGATAAATCTAATCCCTCGTATTTGCAAAAGGGCACAGACACAATTGCATTGAGTCGGAGCGAACGTCTGCGAATAATTGGCTGGATGAGGTGGGGTCGTGTCGAAATAATTTGATACTTACACTTGACTGTATTGGAGATGGGTGGAAATTGTTTTGGAAATTTAGACGTTAACTTGTTTTCGTATCTGTAGTTCATTAAAGATGTAGGTTTTATAAATGGCTGAAAATAGCTCAAATTAGATACAGTGCATACATTTTGAAATTGCGAGTAGTAAGTATGTGTGTATTGTTATTCATTCCATTGCACATACTCGTAACCAGCCATTGAAAAGAGTTTTCTTGTTACTTATCTATATAACAAACCAATTACTACTACTCAAACTATTATTGGGAAATGAGCGAAAATAATCACGACCGGCAGGATTCGAACCTGCATATTTCTGCTATCGTCAGAACACTTTAACCGCTAGGCCACGGTCTACTAACTGCCAGGCGCGAAAATCTACAATAACTTCCTAACATTTCAGGTGGCTGCTGGCGCTACAACTTACTTACCAAGAAAAAATATACTTTAATCAAAAAAAAAATATAAAGATTTATCTTTCAGCGTCTTATGACGTCCATTAATGTAACACAATAAAAATTCCACATTTATCCAAAACATAATGTTTAGAAAACAGCTTAACACAATTTCACGCCAGGTATTCTGTTTCAATGGAACAAAACAGGATGATCCCTTTGAAACTTACAAGTTTATTTTTTCTTTTGTACCTGCTTTGATGGAAGCTGGTCTTTGTTGGCAACGAGGGGATGATGGGCCAGCTTAGGAGGTGGTGTGAGGTGCTTACTGTTATACCCTGTATAGGTACATGTTTGGTAAACAGATATCTAATTGACCAGTTTACTAACGGGATAGGAGTGGACGGTGTTTTAGCTGTTTTATTATGTCTCGCCTAATCTGGTGTTGTTGGTGCAGTTGGCTAATGGATGTCGGTTTTAAAGCGTATAATTAGCAGTGTTTGGTTTACAGAGTGATTTATGTATGTTATTTGACTATAGTTTGAGACTCATTAAATATATATAAAAAAATAAATAAATGATAACATAGTGGTGCCGTAGAATGAGATTATAGATGGCTTATGCTCAACCGAGCGATAATAAAATTTATTTCAAAAAAAACAAAAACCGACCTCAAGTGTCACTAAAAAGTTAATAAATAATGTATTTTCGTTTTTGTGACTTCAAATTCAGAATTGGGAGTAAAGAATCTATCATATTATTGAAACTTACAATCCTATAAGTATTCTTATTGAAATCCGTAATATTTGTTGTCGGTGCCTTTTCAGGCCCCTATTTGAGAACCTTTGGATAGGACTAGAACGCTGAAATTTTCGTCATTTGGTAAGCTATATAGACACACTTGAAATCCAAAATTTCAAGTCAGTAGATTATTTAGTTCCGAAGCTAAGGGAAAGCAAAGTTTCGCATTTATGACACTCACTCACTCATGATCATCAAAATAGAACTAGTACTTCCCATAAACTCAGAGAGCTGAAATTTGGTATAGAGTTAGGGTTTAATGGCCACATAAAGTTAAAACTATAAAAATTAGGATAATCGAAGATCTGGAGTACCTGGTGACCCTAATTAGAAAACACAAAAGCCCAACCAAACTATTAGAGATATCGACATACCGCCTTTACAAAAAATATTCAGCTTGATGGGCCGCTTCCTTTGATGTCAAAAATCGAAGGTCAGAAGTATCTGATGAAGAACCCTCAGCTGCAGGCCTACCACAACGTCTTATAGCAGTACTGCAGCAGTGCTGCTGCGATAATCGGTACTACAACGTCTAGTTTCTGACGTTTAAATAAGGTGGAATCAGTGTCGCGGCGCGTCGAGGTTTTGATGACGTCACGCGATTTTGTTCATTCATTTCCTAGGCGTTTTGCCTAAATCGGTACCATAACGTCTAATTGCCAGCGGAATCATTATCGCTGAGCTGTCAATTTGACATTATTTTGAGATGCTAAAAACGCTGCTATCTGCTTGCGTATTTGAGATATTTTTCCATTTAAATCCTTTGAATTATTGAAAATATGAAAGAAAACTGAATTTAATTGATATACAATGGTTATGTGTGTGTGGTTCGGCACAATTTTTGCGAAAATACCGAACACCAGTGAATATGTGGAGCAACGAAAATAAATCTCAAGCTGCAGCTATTTATTATTCATCAGCCAACAGCAAGCTAAAGAGCCAACTATCACGACCCAAAACTACAGCAGGGACCCAGTTCGAGATCACACTACCGCCACAGCAGATGAGGTGGCAATATAACGATGATTCAGTACCGCAGCAGGGCATCGTTATGCAGAATGTTGGTGTACCCTAGCTTTGAGAACAGTGACTTGCTCAGTGCCCTTCTATATATACTATTGTGAATAGGGTATTAAATTAACTGTTAATAAGACAAAATGTACAATAACTATTTGTTTAATTTAAACATAAATCTTAAATAGGTCCCATCTTGTGCTTAAAGGTATAAAGTAGCAGTATAGTTAGACTATGTACGACACACTATGCCTACACCACACAAACCTATTTTATAAATTAGTATAGTTGAGACACAATATAGAACGCATAAGCTAACAATCTAAATGATATCTTAGAGTTAAAAAGGATGATTAATTAGAGCTAACTTCTGTGTTATATGTTTATGTTCCCCAACATAATAACTGTCGTCCAGTAAAAATAAATTCAAGCTTATAACATCAATTTATTGAAAAAAACTTTTAAGTTTATGTATCCACATCGTATGTTTAGAGTATTCACACAGAAAAGTAATTTACACGAGTAAACGTTCGTCTACGAAGTGGTTATACTGCTTGCAGAGGAATTTGATCATCTTCCAGCTCCAATAGATGGAGTATATCCGACTGCAGCCTTGCTTGCTCGTAAGAAGTTGATGATGGTTTGTCACCGTCTTGGTATCGTGATCACAGTCATGGTGATCCACCACGTTCCATCAGCTTGTATCGAGAACAAAAAGCCGCTTGAAGAAATCAACTTTTTGTTAAGAAGCGTATCCAAAGTGTTTGGTTTATCTAGATAAGTTTTTCACTGTGCATGAACACATTCATGCGGTATTCTGTCCATCATGCTGTGTAGTATTCATACAGCACCAAATGTATCACCTCTAAATCGGGGACCCAATGCATTTCTATATATAAAACAGTTATAATTTATAGGCAGTTTGTTATGGTAGTTTGTTTACAATTTTTTTTTTTTTTTTTTTTTAATTTATTCATGACCATGGATACAAAGTCCTTCAGTCGAAGTCTTATATGATAAAAATTTACATACATGGAAAACAAATAAAAATATTAAACTTAACTAAATTTTTTCAACAGTATTTAAAATATACTTATAAATAGGTTTGTAAAAGACTTCACTTTTTAGTAAATCTTCAATGCGGCGGGGAACACTAATTGAGTTATAAGCTGCTATGTCACATAAGTCACTGGCAAAAATTAGTCGTTGTAAATGGAAATGTGGACAAACAAAAATTATATGATTTATATCAGCATGCGGTCGGGAACAATATGTACAGTTATCATCTGGGACTATTTTAATCCTATGTAAATGAGCTGGAACCAAACAATGTCCAAATCGCAGACGATTTATAACTGTAATAAACTTTCTGCCACAGTATTTAAATTTGTTGTACCAAGGAGTGGTAGGTAAGTCTTTCTGTATTTCTGCATACCATCTTCCCTTACATTCTGTGGTAATGTGCCAATATTCTTTCCATATTCTGAGTAAATCCTTTTTGATTGCACAATAGTAATCTGTGAAAGGCACCTTCAATATATCTGAGTGATCTAGATCATGCTCCAGTCTAGTAGCCAAGTCTACTGTTTCGTTGCCGTGAATGCCACAATGTGAGGGAACCCATACAAATTCTACATGCTTTGATTTACCAATCATTTCTATAAGTTCTCTAATACGATATACAATGTAATTTAAATTATATGAAAAATTACTATTATTCAAAGCAGATAGAACACTTTTGGAATCACTTACAATTAGTATATTTATATTATTTACAGAATTATTTACAAATGTTAAAGCAGTTAAAATTGCATATGCTTCTGCAGTAAACACACTGCAGTTATTATCTAACTTTACACAATGGGTTTTATTCATTTGTGGATCATAATATGCTGCTTTAACTCCTTCATCACCTTTAGAACCATCTGTATATAAAATATAAAAGTCTGATTTACTGTCTAAGAATTCCAGAAAATCAAATTTGTTATTTATTAATACGTCTAAATTACAATCTATACTTAAGCAATTAATCAAGGCATTATATGGACATTTATATATTGGCCAGATATCATGTGGACAAATGTTTTTACTGATATTTTGTAACAATGTCATTATTGCTGTAATTTCAGGCAAAACTCCGGAAATAAGAGATGTGGCTGATAAGCTAGTTGTTTCAACTGAGTGTGATATTTGTGGATGACATAAAACATTATTCAGCACTATATCATTATTAGCAGTCAACTCTTTCAAACAAAATCTATCAGCCAAAAGTAAACGTCTCAGGATTAATGGAGGTATACAGTTTTCAATTTCCATAGAATTAATAGGGGTGGAACACATAGCTCCACTAATAATTCTTAAAGCCATATTTTGTATTACATCAAGTTTTCGTAATAAGGTGACACTTGCATTCATATAAGCTAAACTACTATAATCAAAATGACTTCTTACTATACTTTTATATAGCATGATCAAGGTCTTAGGATCCGAACCCCAATAAGTGCCAGCTAAACATCTTAAAACATTAATACTTTTCATTGCATTGCTGCAGATATACTTAATATGCTCTTCAAATTTTAACTTGTTATCTATTATTACTCCCAAAAATTTATGTTGATTACTTACAGGAATGATTTCATTATTGTATTTAATTTTAACAAGAGATTGTGCAAAAGGATCTCTACTAAAAACAATAACAGAACTTTTATCAGAACTAATATCTAATTTTAATACATTATTGTAATAATGATGTAGCTGCAGCAGTGCAGAGTTCAAGTGATTTACAGCCATATTTAAATTTTGACTTTCAGAGTATAGAAGTAAGTCATCGGCAAATTGTAAAATGTTAATATGTGATGTATTTACATACTTCAATATTTGAGATGTATATAGATTATATAAAAGAGGAGATAAGGTAGCTCCTTGCATAGTGCCTTTACTGACAGATTTTGGTCCATGTAGCTTATTATTAAATTTAACATACAAGGTTCTGTTATCCAGAAAATTAAATATCCATTTTAATATTTTAGTTGGCAGTCCTAGCTCATACAAAACTAGAAGAAGGCTCTTAATGTTGACATTATCAAAAGCACCTTTTACATCAAGAAAGACACAGACCACATTAGCATGGCTAAGCTTTGCTTTTTTTAAAATTGAGATTAATGATACAAAACTTTCAGAGCAACTTTTACCCTTCCTGAATCCAAATTGTGTGTTAGGTATTTTAGAGTTAGTTTCCACAAAATAATCTAAACGTAATTTTAACATGTTCTCGAAGAGTTTACCCATACAGGATGACAAAGATATAGGTCTTTATGATGAAGAATTATTTGCAGGCTTATTAGGCTTTAAAATTGGTATTACACATTGAGTCTTCCATGATTCAGGAATAACTGATGCATTCCAAAGTCTGTTATAAATTGCCAATAAAATGTTCAGAGCATTTAAATGTAATTTTTTAATAAGTTTATATGGTATGTTATCCAAACCTGGTGTAGTATCCTTCCGACCACTTAGAGAAATGCGAAGCTCATTCAATGTATAAGGTTCATTTAAGAAAGACACTCTATTGTCAGACCTATCTAAAAAATTCAAAGAGGAAAAATCAGTTGATGTTGAATCTGCTAATTTTTCTAGAAAACTTGGTATCCATTCGTCATTTAGTGATTTGTTATTACAATTACTGTTAATCCTTTTGAACCTTTTAACATAGTTCCATATTCTAGAAACTGGTGTCATTCTGTTGAAAGAAGTACATAATTCATGCCATGACTTTCCCTGTTCCTCTTTTAATATCTTTTTCTTTTTAGCATCAAGACGTTTATATTCAATAAAATTTGGAATTGTTGGAGAGTGATGATATGTCTTAAGAGCTTCTTTCGACTTTTGAACTGCATCTTCACATAGTGTGTTCCACCATGGAGCTGGTTTTCTCAGAGCTTTTGGAGTGTGATTAGATATTTGCTTAGGAATAGATTCATCTCTGATTTGATATAAGATATTTATAAAACTATTGTATAATTCAAGTGGATCTGAATTTTCCAAATCTAATTGAGAAAAGTATGTTTCAGATAAAGTATTAAATTTAGACCAGTCTGCTTTGTTATACAAATATTTTTCTTCTACAGAACGGACATCATACACCGATGGCTTCACATTTATATCCAGTATAGTGGGAAAATGATAACTACCCATTGGATCATCATGGACTTGCCATTCACAGAGAGAAGCTAACGAGCAACTTACTAAGACTAAATCAACTGCTGAAGAATTCCTGTTTGGATATTTAATTGTAGTATGATAACCATTATTTAGAACACACAAGTCAAACTCATCTATGAGATTGTACAAAGAATTACCTCTACTATTATTGTTTACACAACCAAATAATATGTGATGGGCATTGAAATCTCCCATTATGATACATGGCTTAGGAGTTTCTGTGAATACTTTTTTTAATTTATTAGCGTTAAATTTAGTTAATTTGCTGTTTGGGGGACAATAAATACACAACACATGTAATTTACCAAATGATGTATCCAATGCAATGCAAATGTTCTGAATAGGTTCAAAATATGAGGTATGAACAACTTCATATTTAAAATTTTGTTTAATTAAAATAGCTACCCCATTATGTTCGTTTATAGACAGTTTGTGAATCATATTATAGGATGGAAATTTTGGAATTTTACTGTTTTTCTTAAGCCATGTTTCATTTAGTAAACATATATCTACATTTTGTGTGGTTAAAAACTTTAACAATAGCGTTTTTTTACTATTTAGACTTTGAATATTAAATTGTGCAATACGTATAAATATGTCCATATAATCAAATTAAATTAAATTTGACAGTAAAATTTCTTTTATTCTTTTATTTGTAATGGGTTCATTCTTGCTATTTGCAAGGGTGAGAATGGATTTCACAAGGGCATTTATAATAACATCGTTATCAACAATTTCTTTGGCATTCAGTTCTTGGAAGGTTTTTTGTCTCGACTTTGGTGTTAGAGCTGGGAAGGAGGTGCTATCAGATATTTGGGGCAAACTTACCACGTTGGCATAAGACATTTTTGATTGTTGTTTGATTTTCTTCTCTTCTATTTTCTTCTGTTTAATAGGGCAGTCCTTTGATACTGCAAGGTGAGGTCCAGAACAATTTACACACATTATTTCTTCAACGTCGCACTCCTTGTAGGAGTGACGCCCTGCGCAGGACGAACACATCTGCTCGGCTCTGCAGTTCTTGGCTGAATGATTAAAACGTAGGCAACGGTAACATTGCAAAAGTGGTTGAATGTATTTGTGTACCTGGTATCTGAAAAGCTTGATGTATATATAGGTAGGTAATGTGGTAGCTGCGAAAGTCACAGCTACTGTTCCTAGAGGAGTTAATTGTCCGTCTATTTTTTTCATAAATCGTTTTATTGACACAACGTCAGCATCACAAGTAATATTTTTGTAAATTTCTTCATTTGACATTGTCAGTGGAATATGCCTGATGACTCCTATAACTTCAGTCATGTAAGCAGGAATGAAAGCTTTCAACTTATATCTGCTCAGGAAGCTATCCATCTTCAAGAAATTGTTAGCTGGAGCTGGTTTTTTAAAGGTGACTCCAACCTTATAAGCATTTATTCGGTGGACACCTATAATGCCTTTAACATTTTCAGTGAATAAATTTGTCAATATTATGGGATTTTTATTTCCAACCTTTTCTTCTTCTGTAGATTCAACGTAAACCACGCAGTCTCCACTGTGATTTTCGGGAAATAGCCTCTTGTAAAGGGGCTTCTGAAAGACTTTGTAGGCTGCATTGTTCAATGAGGGTTTTTCAAGTTTCCTCTTTTTTTTCCTGTCTGTTGTAACGACGGGGTCCTCCCCGTCGCTAGCAACGCTCATGTCGTTATTATTGCGTCGCAATACTCGTCGAAAAACCGCAATCAATTACAAATTTAAAATAAACAAAAATTAAAACGCCCGCTTCTTTTGACTTCCCGCCAAAAAGTCGCGTTTGTTTACAAAATCATTCAGTGCTACCAGAATATTTATTTATACCGTACATGACATTTTTTATACACACACAAGCAAAAAAGAGAATAAGACATAGTGATCTGGCAGTTCGTACCATTTCTGTATACAAATAAGCACGAACTCTTTGGAAAAAAGTTTGAAAATGTACACCAGCTGAAAGCCGGGCTCAAATTTAAATAAAATAAATGGTTAGGAAAATAATACAGGATCCTTTTTTCGGCATAAAATGTACACAAAACAATGTATACCAACTCCAGTCGCAATAGCTATGTACATTTTACGAAATTTAATAAATAAAAAAATAAAAAAATATTCCTTGCATACTGCATGTACCCCTTGCATACTGCATACTTGCATGATTATTTATAATTGTTATTGTGCTTTTTTACTACATTATGTATTTGAAAAGAGATAAATACGGTTGAAGCCGATATCTGGCAACACGCAAGTACGACAGTTTCAAAGAAAATATTGAACTGTTTTCGAATCAGTGACAGTGACAAATTTTGAAAGCAAAACTACTATAGGTTGTGCTATATTTTATCACAAACTCTTTCATTTTATGCAGTTTTAGCGAAATCATTCGTTCAGTGTCTCATCCCTAATCCGCTTGAAATCCGCTGGAACGCGATATTACGTCATAAGCTTGTGGTACGAATATTAGCAGCATTGAATTTCAGCGGAATCGCAGCGGAGCGGCAATGACACTGCTTTTAAAAACGTTATGGTAGGCCTGCTGGTCTCAGCTGTATTAGATATATGGTGATGCCCTTTTCTACTATTGGTACATATAAAAATCGAATGTCATTGCAAAAATCCAGCGTAGTGGGACACATCTTCTATAAATTTCTGTAAATAAATCAATACGTTTCTACAAAAAGAAGTGAACTCCCACCAAAAACATTCTGTAAAAAACTAGCCAAGTCTCGATGGAGGTGCTTGTTTATCTCTAAAAAGTAATAAAAATCTAGACAAGGTCATAGACCATTTATTGAGGAAGGCAATAAATAATTAATTATTATTTATTTATTTATTATATATTTTTTTATTTTATTTTATATATAATATCACGCTGCAACTGATATGAGCGAAGAAACAATTGAAAATGTGCAAAAAAACGGGGAAAATTATTCATCTTTGAGGGCTTCCGTTGCGTGTGCTGCGAAAACGGTTCAAGATATCAAAAAAATATGTATGAAAGAATTATTCCTCTTGAAATGATCTAACAAAATGTGTGCAACAGTATATGTATATCTTTTAAGATAAACTCACTTAACCGAACCGTTTTTATGGTAATAACTATTCCATGCGGACGAAGTCGCTGGCACAGCTAGTATAATATATTGATTTAATTTTATTAAAACTTTAGTATTTATTGTGCTTTGCACTTCATTAATGCTTTAGCAGAAAAAATGTGATCGACTATCTTTTTAGATTTATACACAAGTCACAGTTTTGAATTTATGTAATCAAACCTCTGACCTGTGTTTAAAACTAAAGAGATTCTCTCGGTTCTTATATGATGCCAGTCATAGACAGAAGTGACATTATCTTTGTTTGTTAACTCCTAACTGTGCCTACCAAAATTCAACTCAAATAATCAAATTATTTTACACCAAAAACATGTTGTCAAACTTCTGTACAACACGAGTAAAGCGCTTTGTGAATATATTCAGTTTTCTCACAAACATGGTAGAAGGGCCGACGTATCCAACAGTACGTACTAAACAGAGTTACTTGAGAAGCTAACGGATGATAAAATCAATAATAAGATAATACTCACTTGTCAATGTTGTATATCGATATGACAGATGTCACAATTGTAATTATCTACCCTCTACTTTAAGTTGTTATTTATTATCTACCTGCATTTTTAAATAAATCAGTCTAGACATAATGGTAGTTAAATTGATACACGAGCTCCCTTATTCTTAGACAAACAAGCCAACACATAAATATAATTTTTTTTTCAGAATTATCCAGGATTCCATGCATGTGTGCCTAACTTCGTTTTTAAATACATATATAATGTGTTTTTTTTACTTAGATGTACATATGTTACAATACAACTTAGAAAACAGTGTAAGTTTATTCAAAATCGGCACAGTTGTTATTTATAGCTTATAATAATACAAGAGCATTACAATACACCAAATTACTACCAATCACTTGTTTCTCGTACGTATTGAAACTAGTTTGCACATGACGACAATTGAAAACAGTTTAAGTTTTATAAGCAAGTTACTTATTTTATGAAGGATATGTAGTTACTTGTTCTTACATAACCGTGTATTATATTGTATCTCCACCCAACACACATATACAAACCGCAGATGGAATATCGAAATGAAAGATATATTGAAATAAGTTTTCTATTTGCATAGAACTCCGAATATTCGGAAAATAGTAGGTCCTGAAGGATCTCAAGGGTCCCTCGAACGTTTTAAGACGGATCAAGCGATGAATAGATCCCTTGACCTCTGGATCAAATATCCAAGTTGTCGTCAAGTGGTCTCCGATGAATTTCTATTAAATGCTAGGTTAAAACCATCTGTTCTACTGTATAGTCATCCCACTAATATTATAAAGGTGGAAGTGTGTGTGCATGTGCGTGGTTGTTTCAAAGTCAAATCGTTTATTGTATTATTGTGTTTTCAATTACATTATTATGTTATTTTGCAGATCTTATACATGAAGAACACAATATACCCTCAAAGGGTGTTTATAAACTTTTTCACACTCAAATGGTTGAACTAATTTGAATGAATTGTGGTATGGAGCTAGATTAGACTCGGAATTAACACATATGTAACAATTTATTCCAAGTTAAGGCGTTATAAGCGCGGGGCGTCGATAGTTACTAATATTCGAAGTACCCATAGCTCGTTTGACTGAGGTATTCGTAGATGATTATTATATATTATATTTTATTGATCTTTTATTATTTTGTATAAAGACAAATTGAAATGTAATGACATGTAATTCTAACAAATTATGAATAAAAATGTAAAAAAAAAAAAAAAAAAAAAAAAGATGATTGCCAAAGTCAAGCATTGGTCGTTCCAGTCAGTAAGCCGAATGACACGATGATTTATCATAATTTTATTAGTAGTAAAAAACATCTGAGTCTTAGTCACACCTGTCTACAGCATGTTAAAATTGTTAAAATGGAGCGTAAGTTAAATAATATTGTATAATACATACTTACTATCGTCACATTAGCAATCTCTCATACTACTCATAATTGCAGAATATTTTTTGCCCTCAATATTGCATAAAAAAGCTTAGTCAACTAAAGAGTTCTTGCCGTTAAAGACTGGTTTCTATACCTAAAGAGACCTCCTTTGTGCCGTTCGAGATTAAATCCGGTGCGTGAACGAGGTCACAAGGAGCTTCAATAGTTTATTTACCTTGTACGCTACAGTATACACTATATCACATACAGACACCTAACTAAAGAAAGAAAGAAAGACAGAAAAAAAACATTTATTATTTATTTAACTACCAAAATTTCGCTCCAAAGGAATGGAATGTAATAGCCGCTTTTTTATAATGGTCACTTAATATCAGGTAAATTTATGGAAGTGCAAACCCTTGTCGTTTAGTAAAAAAAAACAGTCCGTCCGTCAGAAATGTTTGTGCCAGAGATCACAAATCCTTAACAACACAGCGCTTTGCTTCAACGTTTATTGTACGGACAGCAAAGCTTTGGAACACTTTACCAGAAGCTGTGTTTCCTGCGAACTACAATCCAGGGGTTTTCAAATCTAGAGTTAATAGGTATCTTCTAGGTAAACGTGTTACACCCTAGGCTGCAGCAATGCTTAACATCAGGCAGGCTGTAGTCAAACGTAAACATATCCCACGTAAAAAAAAAAAAAAAAAAAAAACAGATCATACCTAAAGTTGGCAAATGCATCGCGTGATTTGTTCTTAACTAAATTCCCAATCGACCCAATAAATTGGGAACGTGGCTAACAGGAACAATAACACACACACACACAGACACACACACACACACACAATAAATTTATTAATTGTGTCTCACGGTCTCACCCACCATAAATAAAACTAGCCGATAAATAGAAATAAATAGAGATAAAACTAGCCGACGCGACGTGTTAATATAAAATTTTATCTCACAAGTTTCACCTTTTTAAGGTAGCCCTACTCTATACCACTGCTTCTTGTGATTCATCATTCGGGTGATATATATTTGTATTTTCTCGCATAATGATGCGTCTGGAGTTTATTTCGTTTCTGGAGATCTTGTCGAGATTCTCTCAGCGTCGGAATGGGAAGATAACGAGCGATGTATTGGAAACACATCATCATCAGAACTCCTTGGTACTTTATCGGTTAAGTGTGCGGTGGTTTTTTACAGGTACGATTGGTGTGTGTTTAGTGTTTATTTCAGGCAGAAGCGTTGAATTGTTGATTTTAAAATGTCTTTTTAATACCATGGGTGCCAATGTGTTGCTTATGCGGATTGCACTACAGGTGCCCTTAAATGGTCAAATGCTGAACTGTACTGTGATTAACAAAAATTTAAATTTGAATAATAATTCGTTCTATCTTTATTTTTTATTTAACGATAAAACAAATGGTACGAAATTTATTCGGGATACTACCATTTTTTATTTCAAAAGTAATGGTGCGCAAATATAAGTAATTGTTTTCAAAATAATGAATAAAACGTATCATTATTAGCGAATTCAAGAACCACAAAGTTTTTCAATTAAGATTGCTTCTATTGCAAGTGGAAATAATTGTATTTATTCCCAGCAAATAGCAAGTTGCTGAGCAAGCAAAGTTTGTGATACGACGAAATATACACATACATTATTATATGTATGTATTTCGTATGTACAAAGTTAAAGTTTATTTAGCTAAGTATTGAAGTTACGGTATGAGAGGAAAATTGTAATGAGGTTTTGGTATTCCTTGAGATATTTTGCGAAGTATTTTTATTTGAGTGTTTTTCAAATGTATGCTGCTATTTTTATTAATAAAATCAGCAGGTTTGCCTCTGTTTACTGTTTTAAGTAATACAGGCTTTGGTAATATAAATATATATTCTATATAGAGTAAACATAGCCATAGATTTGGACATGTGTTTATTTTCTGACAAAACTTTTCACAGGAAATATCCGAATTTAAGAAGTTAATTTACACTAGCAACCCACCGCAGTCGTTGAATGGGTTGCCGAAAAGTGGTATTCCATTTGAGCACTTCCGTTGTTTGGATGATATTTTTTTTTTTAATATTAAATTATAAAAAAAAAACAACAGAATCGTGGTAAATAACGAAGCAAAGATCATAAATCAACTAAACTTTTATCATAAACACCGCGTAACACACACGCTGCCAAAAACAAAATAAATAAGTACAACCTTACCCCTTTTCTTCCTAAAAAAGGGGTAACTAATCCACAACCACGCATATTTCCATGTCACCATACTCGTATTTGCGAGTACTCCAAAGTGAGAATTCCGGTAGTAATATCCAATTTCTTAAAAGCCCCCGCGAGGCACTTCATTAGTTTTACCCCGAGTCTGAGACTCGGTGTTGCCAGGACGAGGGGTAACATTTTACAATAACTGTAATATTTTGTTTAAATTGTTTTAGTGGCGAGATAAAGAGGCGTTATCTTTATTGGACGCATATACGAATATTTGAAACATATGTAAGTATAATATCTTATAAACTGTGTGTTTTTTAGTGTTTTATTTCGTATTGTATTGAGTTAGGTATGCGAATGATAACTGAAATTTTTGTACCATATTTTTTTTATTGTGTTAACAACAATTGTACATCAAAGTGACTTGTAACTATTAAGTTATTAATAAATGATTTGCATTTGTATTGCTATGCTAGATATTAGATTAGTTAAATGAAAAAGCTTTGAAACGATTTCCTTTTTAGACAGAACAATATTCATTCTCAAATCATTATATATTTTTTATATTATTGACCTGCCAATAAATCACTATTTTTGAACTGTTCTCTCGAATCTCGATTTGCAAAATTTTACAGCTAATAAAAATATATATTTTTGTGAATTCATTCATTAAAAATGGTGTAAAAATATTTTTCCCTGTATTTTTCGCTTTTTCAAACCCAGCTAGGCAACACCGGCGACCCGCATTCTACGATTGTTTGCGCCACGACTTTTGCCCTGCATATCATGCCTTCCACAGAGTCAGCCAAACAACCCACGCCATTCTCACCTCTAACACCTAATATTAAAGACCAAAATCGTGTACAAAATTCCCTCTCGCAACATTCACTTCATTAATAAAGTGGAATATACATACAGATTTTACGTATAAGCTTTTGTTTTAGAGATTTTTTTCGGTAAAACCTTGTCGTCAGGCTTAAGCTCGGGTAGGATGAAACCGTTTTCTTTGCAAAATACGTTTTGTTATGGTTTTTGTATCCCTCGCGGAATATTTTACAGTTTGTTATGAGTAATATAGCGATACAGGGTAAAAAGTGTCTTAATATGTGTTGGAAAATCACATATTTAACATAGCAAAGCAAGTGAGGTTCAGCGGTTCCAGTGTCTGCATTTCATCCAGACGCACCCTGGTTTGAATCCGGCCCTACACCAATGACTTGTATTTTAAAGTTATGTGTAGATTTGCACTCACTTAACGATGAAGGAAAACATCGTGAGGAAACCGAAATGTTTGCGGACCACAATATCCGAGGACATGCGTCTTCCGTGGAAGGACCTGGGCACCCACCACGATGTACATATCTGCCCAAGAAAACTAATTCTGCGGGGGAGTCACGACCCTCAGTCATGAGGACTCAAAGAGAGAACATAGCAATGTGTTAAAAGAAAGTATATCTGAAAGATATACATGGTGTTATAATGTCCCTTAATACCGGACCTAATAAATTATCATTAGCGCAATACAAAAGAAAAAGAAGAAAGGCCGCTGAATACCCAAATTTAATTGTAAAACCCCTTTACAAAGTAAAGTTATGAAATTAATCATGAAAATTCTGATCTGCGCCAGGTAACAGAGATCCCGCGGGAATCCTCGTCGAATGCCGACTAACTCTCCGGAATACGAAAACTTTTCCAAAATATTCCCATTTTACCGAAATATCTTGACTTTCGCGAAATGCCGCGATTTTCGACTTGCAACTATATACAAGGTGATTTTTTTTTCAAAACAGCAGACAATGATGAAACTTTTGGGAAGTAAATTTCATTACTGTCAACTAAATCTAAATATATTATTATGATACGTTATTAACAAACTTTTGAAAAATAACTAAGCTAATTTGAAAATCTAAATGTTCATATCCTACCACAATGTAAATATGGCATCAACAATTTGTTTAATTTACACTGAAATTTGTTTAACATACACTGAATGCAAAAATAATAGTCAAATTGAGGTTTAAAGGGCCTGCATTCAAAAAGTCACGCTGTATCCACTTTTTACTCTAATCCCTATTATTATAGTCCTACGAAGACTTTCTTTGAAACAGAGATTTTATTAAGGCGCATCGAAAGCGTATTTCGGCACCGGATTAAATAAATTGTCGAACATTTTCTGGATGATGTCACCGCTATCATCTTATATCAGTTTTGAGGAAAAAAGCGAAATAGAAAATGTTTCTTTTACGATGTGACTTGATTTTCAGATGTATTTTTAGGGCCGTTGATATTGAAAGCGTTGACGTCGTTTACAATAATTTCCTTGTTTTCTTTTATTTTTGTGTCAGTTAAGTTTTAGTGAAAATAATACGACCTAAATACATAAATAGATGGATAGACATCATAAAAAACACAATGTTAAAAAGTACCTTTAAAATGTTGTAATAAGCCTTTCAAATAAATAGTTTTTAGTTAATTTTCCTGTACTAGTACAAAATATTCTGAGACATTATATAGACATACTAGTCCGACAATAAAAATGAATCACCCAAAACGGTGGTAAACCTTCATCATTAAGATAATGAGTGTTTCTGAGCCACAGCCCGCATATCTCTATATCTTTAGCTAGTTATATCTCTATTTATAACTTACATTTATGTACAGGGTCAGTTGAAAATATACACATTCATTTAGGGTGGCTTTTTAATCAATTAAGCAGTCACAACGGCCAAATCGTGGCCAATCAGATATGTGATGAACGACCAAATGCCAGATATCCAAATTTACAATCAGCAGCAGATAATATTATAAGATGATTGATTTCAATCAAAGAATTTCACGAGGTGTCTTCAAATCGTGAATTTGGATCTACACGAGTTTGTTAGTGTATTTTGTATTCTCAGTATTTTTTGTAAATATACAATACTAAATGAGTAATAATAGTTTTTTTTTGTTTACTTATGACCATGTATAAATTCGTGTGTTTATCTCTATGTGTGTAAATAGGTGTTTGGGGTACGGGTAAGCACTAACTGCATGATTTCTGGCTGGTTATGAGTCTCTAAACAAAACTAATGTGTATAATTATTGCAGTTAAGGGGCCGTCCATTAATCACGTGCTCTAAAGGGGGGGGGGTCCATAATAAAGTCACGAAATATCTATCTTGTAAATAAATATTTTAAGAAATATTATTTGGATAGTTTAGACTAGTAGTTTAATCAATCAAAATGACCCAAATTTTGAGTTGAGTTTTGTTGAATTGTTGAGTTTCTCAAATTAGGAAAGTTTTCAATCGAAAACGAAGGTTTTTGTGAAGCATCTATTTGTAAACGCATACCTACTCAACCTACAACAATAGTGTTCATTGTCGTTTGTGGAAAGCACTGTTGAAGAAAGTTGTTTAAGCAACCCTGATCGACTAATGTAATTTTCATATATCTTCTTATCGAATGAGTGTGGCTAACTCTGGTGTCTAGAAATTATGAGGCCGCCTTTAGGGCTTCTGACATGGCTTAGCGACTGCCGTACTAGACAAACAGCCGGGATCTACAATTTAAAGTTTCATTCGACCCACGGAAGCGCCCAAAATGGACTGCCACTTTTCAGTCACCCACACCTTTGCTTAACATTGTTAATCGCATGCGATTACCTCCGCTAGCTGAGCTACGGGTGCTACATTATTTTCATATATAAAGAAATAGTATAAAGCCAACTAAAATAAACAAACACCAAGAATATTTCATAACCCCGAGTGCAAGATCCAGTCGACCGGCATATTACCATACCAGCCAGTGTTGCCCGCCGCATATCTTTATTTCCCCGAAGGGTCCGGGACGTAAACTTTGAGCCAAACTCTGCCGAATGGAAAAACTTTATTTATATTTGAGTCAAGGAAGCCGGTTTGTGAATACTAAATCAGATCGAGAGCTTCTGAACAACAATATTTTATGTCTGTTCTTTAGTTATACAGGTGCTGAAATATGATGCAAGTTTCGTGTGAAACTTTTTGTCCTGAGAGACGGAAATAAGTTTAATCTTTGTTTTTCTATTTCTCGCGGTAATGTCTGTATCATATTATTATTATCATTACATATTTTAAACCTGACTCAAACCACAAAATTAAATATTTGCTCGCAAAATATGCAGGAAAAACAATTATTTCTATGTGGTATTTACAGCGATCTTCTAAACTTTATTTGTTACTCTTTATTTCATTCTGAAAATGTACAAATGATATGTCTCTACGTACAGATAAAATTATTTAATATTGAGTTAGGTAACTGTCTAGAACATACAATTTGATTTGAACAGACCCTAAACTTTTCTACGGCAAAAACTTTTTATCAAATCATCAAACCCTTTTGATGTTTGTTACACAAAATGGAGACCCAAAACGTAACACAATCATAAATTAAATCGCCTGAAATTCGAAACGACTGTTAAATCGAAGTAATTGTTACAAAAATCGATGTTTACAAAACAGAACAAGATAAAACAATAGCTCAAGCATCGAAATAAGAAATAATTAATCTGAAATCAGATTTCATCTCGACAATGACGCCTGCATTAAAAACGTTTGTTAAATTCGTCGAATAAAAGAGGTTTCCGAGTTAATAAATTCCGAATCCTTCCAAAAATAGAAACAGCAAAGTAGGTCAACATCAAAATAATATGAAGACGTCGACGCGCCTGACTCGACGATAGAATATCTCGACGCGAGGGTTTGTTTATTTCCGAATAAGGGCTTTTGTACCTTACGACATTTTGGAATGCGGTTAGTGTACGACGTACGTATACTCGATTCATCTATACTTTGGGAAAATAGTAAACAAACCAAAACCATAGACAAAGAGTGAACAAATAGTGATGTGGTTAGGTCGAATGAACGACAATTTAAATTTAAGTGAATGAACATATGAATCTAATCTTTTATATACTTATTTTATTTACAAGTATGAACAAACTTTTAATAAAATTTTTGCTTTTAATATTTAAACCTAAAATGTATTAAAACCTATACTTAATCATGTTTGTTTTCCCTAGAAGCTACAAATTACCAGAAAATCCTAGATTAAACAGCACCTGCTCAGATACAGGTTGTGCTAGGTGGGTGAAATATTGTTTATGTGATCTTACTTAAAGTAATACTTGTTATTTTATTCACATTTTTAGATTTATTTTTACCTTCATTAACCCAGGTCTCGTCCATATAGTAAATTATTTTATTCTCTTTTCTATAATCTTTTATTTTACAAAGATACAGTTGCCTCCACGCCACCAAATCCGGTCGATCCAAAACAATGCTTTTTCTAGAGTGCTTGAAAATTTTAAATTTCATTTTTTTTAAATTTTATACATTGTTGTTCTTGTAAAGGTGGGCAAATTATCAGCCAAACCGCAACCACAAAATAAGACCAAGTCCGTATAGCGTAGCAATAAGTTGTCAGTCCAAGAATATCACAATAAATCCAATCCAGAAAGCACTCACAAGTCCGTAATAAAGCCAGGTCGTCGAAAATCAATAATGTAAGAGCGCCCGAAACGTAAGACATCGATGGAAGTTACGAGACGAATGCTGCTATCGGTTCGTTACTAGCTCGTTCAGACTTATGCGAGCGAGAGGCACGATATCCAAGTCGTATCTCTCACTCGTACAATGACATATTTTTGACGTATAGCCATACCAAATTTTAAAATTATAAATCAAATTATAAATTTTAATAATTAATTTAATTATAAATTTTAATAATCTCAATAGCCACGAATAAAGCCCGGTAAATATATTATACATATTATTATTATATATTTTCATTTATATTGTATAAAAGTATTTTGATAGATAATATGTTGCAAATGAAAGCATTCATTCTCCTAGTATTATTTTACGTTCATTCTTTGAATACCATTCCCATCACTAAAACATAGACAACGTTAAAAGTCTATCATAGAGTGTTTGTCAAAGCTGTCAAAAGATTTTTCGCTGATTTGATCATGTCTTCGTAATTTATTGAAATACAGCGTAATTATGTTGAATCAAAGTGTTCTACGTGTGTAAATAGTAGCATACATGTACCGTTTGTGTCCAAGAACTATTAAAATACCGAAGTGGAGTGATTTCATCGAAAGTTTAGTGATTTTGTGAGAGCCGGCGGTTTGTTTACTATTTTCCCCAAGTATAGATGAATCGAGATTAGTGGTTCAAGACACGATCCGGTATCATACGTCACACAAGTATTATAAAGGTAAAAGTTTGTGTGGGTTTGTCACTTCTAAACACTCAAACGGTTGAACTCAAAAGAATCAGAAAATATTTATTTACAATGAAAACATTACAAAAAAACATGCACTTATGGTTTTTGGAGACACTTATTTAAGTAAACATATCTTTTAACTGATTTCGATGAATGATGAATTTTGGCATGGACGTACCTAAACGTAGTAACGCTGCTATTTACAATATGCGTAATAACTTGCAAAATGTTTGTGCAAGATAAGTTAAATCTAAGGCAAAAGATGTGTTGAAATAACAAAATGGTCCTGGCTGAGAAAGAAATGACCAAAAAAGTATGACCAATAAAAGCGTAGAATAACGTTTAGCTCGGCTCAAGATAGGGACAAACTGGCGACCAACCTACTTTAATATATACATAAAAAGAAGTAAAAGAAGGGCCCTCTTACATTCCAGGGACAAAAATGAGCTGATGAAAACGACAAACATAAATATCGTGTCGTACAATCTTTTGTTTCCCAAATAAGAATTACCGAGGAGGAAAAGAATTGCGAAACACACCGTTTAGCCTCACAGCGTCTTCAGTTTGTTACCGTGTGTCCATTAGTTTCAGTTGGTGTTGCCAAGTTTACTTCCCCGCAAATATAGGGAGTTTTGATAAGCTATCTAGACTCTTTAGGGGATAAATTTATTGAGCGGAACTGTGGTTTTGCTGCGTAGCTGTAATTAATTTTGAGCTATGGGTTTGCTTGTGCTATTTCCTTGTTATGAGATGTTTATTGGTGTGTAAGTAATGATTTTTGGCGAAATAAATGGCATTAATATTTATTAATGCTCAATAATGAAGAAAAAAATCTGTAAGAGTATTTTTTTGTTACTTTGTTCACTGTTCTTTTGCAAAACATCAAACGCAAAGTTGGTAAGATCTTCCCGAGATCTGGCAAATGAAAGTAAACGGGGTTCTTCAGAATATCGATAGCAAAAGTTCAGGCCGCCGGCATTCCGCGGCAGAAGCACTAAAGTTAATTCGTTTGTTGCTATCAAAGTTTATGAGTTTTGATGAATGACTTGCTGTTACCTTGTTCGAGGTTTGTGAATAAATGTTAAATGTTGGAGAAATGCTGAGTTCTTTTTAAAGAATTTTTAGTGAACCTATAACAAAGTTCAATGTATTATTGTTTCCGTATGGTATGATCAAATTTAATTGTGAAACCTTGACGTAAGTCCTAGTCAGTTATTACAATTAAATTTATTACAAAGATAGACAAGACATGGTAGAAATATACGGATACAAATTGGGTGCATTAAGAAAAGTAACCGAACTGTAACGAATTATGTGAGGTCAACAGATTATTTGTTTGTAACTGTAATAATGCTGATAAAATTTCACCTATTTCAGCAATTTTCCGAAACCATTGGCAATTTACGTTAATTAACGTAAGGTAAATTATGTTTTATGTCTTTTGCTATTTCGCATTAGCTACCTATATCTACAAATAGTAAATCACTTTTGCATTCACAATTTTCATTCTTTAAAATAATAATATGATTGAATTTTTTTTTCATTGATCTCCAGAAACATGAGCTATATTTATTACTCTCTGGCTACGTACACAAAACTGTTATCTTCCAAACTTTCTTCGCGTTTGTATTCTGCTATTATGTTTTCTCACAATAGTGTCAAGTTAATAATGGGCCAAGGTGAACCTTTCCGAAAGACCCATCCTTATCTGATAAGGGTTTTAACGAGACATTTAAAATAGGCCCAAATTATCATCCCCCATCTTGGCAAAATTAGCTTCGCGAGCTACCATTACTACGGAGGCTGTACTATGATCTCGTTTTAATAAGAAAAACAATGTTTCTTAATAATAATGTAAACAGTTAACATTATATTCAACCTCATGACCTGGCTTATACGGCGAGGTTAAACATTCGTTGTATTTATAAGAGAACTACTTAGACATATTTTTGACTTTGATTTAAGTCTTGAGACATTTTTAATGGGCAGTGCATTCGAGTACCTAAATGAAAAACTAAACACATGTTTTACTTTTAAGCACTACGGCTAAAAAAGGCCTATATAATCTAAAGGAATGTTCATAAATAGTCCAAATTCTTAAGCCTCCTGCTGCAGTGGCATCACAACGCAGTACGCAGCATATTGGCCTCATTACCTCGCTGAATAGCAATGTAGTTGCTTAAAATTAACCAACTTGCATGATGATTGGCAACTTTGGTCCAATTTAGTCCAATCCCTTGTTAATAGTACAGGACCAGGTTATCGAATCGCAAGTCTTGTCAAACTGTAATAAATAGGGGTCCGCTCGGGCCCTATAAAGTAATTTGAGGGCTGTGATCCATTTTTCGTAAAGGAAATGGAGAGTGGAATAAAGTAGATTTGGAATATCTTTAAAAGGCGCCGACGGAATGCTTCGTTAAATATGGCAGAGCAGCTTATCGGTAAGAATAATATTTGTGTAATTTTTTGTGAGAGGTTTTTGTGGCTTTGAAGATTTCACATTGTTATACGCTGCAAAATTTTTGTAAGTTTTTGATTAAAGGTAACATAATGGCGTGTCTATTAATGTTTTTGTACTATAAACTTAATTCGTACATTATTTATGTTCATGACAAAAAAACTATTGTCAAAAAACCGTTCCCCACTTCAAATGCATCAAAATCTCTCTTTGAGTCGTATTTCCACATGACTGAGGGTCATGACTCCCCCGCAGAATTAATTCGTTAGGGGCGTTCTTTTGTGCTATCTGCACAAGAGAACGTGAGTGAAGACATCGTGGTGGGCGCCTAGGTCCACGAAAGACACATAGCAAAATATACGCGTTGATAAGTAGGGCCTAGCTGGTTTTCATGGTAGAGCAGTTATTAAGTCACGTGACACTAAAGTTTACCACTTCTTCTTATCAAATGAGAGTGGCCAACTCTTATCTCTCGAGAGTTTATCAAGCCGCCCTCAGGCCTAGGTCACCACTAAATATGATAAAAGAAGATGAAGACAAAGGTCACCTTAGACCACCAACCTCTGAGCACTTTTAATATATTGCACGAACATACTCGTATCAGCAGTTCTAATAAAACTTTTCCTTGACAAATTCCAGATAAGTATTTCTCTCGGAAATTTTAATATTTTGTCCATGTGTTCGTATTTTTGCTAACGCCTGCCTGTATTCACCACGCTGACGGCTAAATTTCCTTTGAGTTGAATAGTTATTATGTTACATAATATACAATTTTCATGGAAGCTATTCAATACAATAATTGTATTGAATAGGAATTATTCCTTTATTAATTATAGCTTAAATGATTTTTTTACAGTTACCCTGTTTATGAGGGAATTAGAGCGTAGTTAATTAATTTAAAACTAATTTAGAGAAATATGTTGCCCGAAGGTAAGTAAAGCTTTTGTTATATATTCGTTACAGTTTTAATAAATATGTAGAATGAAAACTAATGCTCGCACTTGACATCACACAAATGAAAGCATTAAATTGTTATGTAACTTCAAATTAGTTTTTGTGTATTTTACCTATGTACTTAACATTTTCGCGAATTCGTAGTTAATAAAGATAACAATATCATTATATTATTAAACAATAATTCAATTTATTTATTAATAGGCACAGTATGGGTTGGTTAATATGGTCTTTCTATTTTACAATAAGTGTTTTTTAGAAGAAAGGCCTATACGGTAGACTATAACGGGCTGATGATGATGATATATTTAGAGCCAAACAAACTAACACTCAGCAGTGTTTATTTTTTACTTAGCACCATAACGTAAATTGCATTTCAATGCATTTCTTTCAATAGACAGAGATATCGAAGACATAGCACACGTGACTAGAAAACAGTTTCATCAGTCTTTTCCATCTTTATTTCCAACATACCTGGTACTGCCCCCGGGTGCTGCAGCTGAGCACAGCCCCCGTGTCGTTGGAGAACTCCACGTGGTGAGGGGGCTCCTGCAGTGCCGGCAGCCGCCGCGGCTCCGGGGACGCGCGCACTGCTGTAACAAACATGCTTGCTTATACTCTAATATATACCTTTTTTACACAATAGAATATTAATTTTATAGAAGAACTAGTGGATGCTCGTGGCTTCGCTCGCATTAAGAGTTAAAACTTGCATCCCCTATTTCTTTTCTTTATTGCTTTTCATTCAGACGCACCCTGGTTCGAATCCGGCCCTACACCAATGACTTGCATTTTCAAGTTATGTGTGGATTTGCACTCGCTTAGCGGTGAAGGAAGACATCGTGAGGAAACCGACATGTTTGAGGATATGTATCTTCCGTGGAACGACCTGGGCGCCCACCACGATGTATGTATCTGCCTAAGAGAACTCCCTTAACGAATTAATTCTGCGGGGAAGTCACGACCCGCAGTCATAAGAAATAGAGAGGAACGCATCGTCATGATTTTTGGTATATGGGTAGTATAAGATCTTAGGATCGTTATAGGCTTCTTTTTATCCTAAAATAATGCGTGCGAAGCCGCGGGCGTCCACTAGTATCGTATAAATCTATTCACGACGTCTGGTAAACTGTAGGTACTTATTCACGGGTCGGTACTCGACTATAATAATCTCACGGGTGGCTTACTCGGCCACAATTACTACATCTTAATATCAAATTAGGATCTTATAATATTATATTAATATAGAAATCTAAGTTTAAGCGCTGATTTTAGTGATAGAAACTCATGTAAAGATGAAGATACCATTTTTTTCTACTATATTACTTAGTTAATGAAAAATAATGCATGGAAAAGATATCTTTATTATTTACTAAAACTGGTTTGCACTTGGCCATAGTTTGCCTGATGCTAAGCAAAGGCTAACCTAACTATGCTTTATTTTATTGACTAACGATCGCCCGAAAAACTCATGAAAAGCTGTAAAAGAGATGTGTTATACGTATGTTTCGTTAGTTAGTTAGCTAGACATTAATTCTAAAAATAATATTAGTTGGATTTTAATTGGTAAATTTTGCATATTTCGTAACTATATTGGTGTACTTATCAAAATATTTTTTATGTATCATATAAGTACACATGTATGTACATGTATAAAAAAACCACAGAATCAAACATGCTTATCTGGTAAGTGAAATATACGTAAGTACATAGTTTCGACATAAATTAGAATATATATAAGCTACAGAGGGCCAAAAATCTGATCATAGAAGATAGTTTTAAGGCGTAAATGTGCACTATTACTCCATTTTTATCAGCTGTTGAACGGTCAGATACATAATCCCGATGCGCTGGCTCGCCTCGCCTTGCTGGCGCCGACTCGGCAGCGGCCGCCGCGCGAGTGTGGTGTGCGCCCGTTGTTCGCTGAGCTGCGCGCGCGCACATGTACCTCGCAGTAGGCGCCGTCTGCTCAAGCCATTAGCTTGCTCAATGCAATTATTGCTCAGAACAGAGACATAGATGTGTTCTGTTCTAAATATAGGAAATTTCGTTGTGATTGTTGTAAATTTATAAGTAACATAGTGTATAATATGTTTTACCCAAATGCTTTAGCATCATTATAGTAGGTAGTTGGCTTAATGTACGTGTTGGCTTAAGCTGTTAGTACATAAGTGAATGAAATAAATAAATTAGAAAAAAGTGTTTGGGTATCCTTAAAAACGATAATAAAACATGAGTCAGCAGTTTTTATAGTTTTTGTCTGTTTATCTGTTTATTTGTGTCTGTTTGTCTGTTTATTTAAACGCACATCACGCAAAAACGACTGAAAAGATCATCATGATATTTTGTATGTAGGTAGTGTGAGGTTTTAGGAGTGTTATAGGCTATTTTTATCTTGAAATAATGTGAGTGTTGCCGCGGTCGTCCACTAGTAATCATCATCATCAGCCTGTTATCGCCCACTGCTGAGCATAGGCCTCTCTTCTTGTACGCCACTCATCCCGGTCTTGCGCAGATTGAATCCACTAGTAATATCTATACATATATGTAAATAAAAACAAAATTAGTAATATCTATGGAAGTTCATAGTTCAAGTATGCAGATAAATACAGTTTATCAACAAAACGCAATGAAGTTCATGAAATGGAAAATCAGATATCGAAGCTGCGTCAATTTGCTAAAATAATTCGGATATGATTTCGGAGTGCCAAATTGATACATTTGTAATGTAATATTGTTAATGCGGTCTAGTAGACTAGTTAGTGCAATATTGTATTTATTTAAGTCAATTTATAAGCTATATCATATGTCACAATTGTTTATTAAACATAATTAATCAACTAAAACTAAAACTGATCAACTTGAATACTATTATTTGAACGTATAACATTATTCACTCAGTTTATTCGAAAGATATACTTACAAGCAAATGAACCTGCATAATGAAAAGGCTGTATTAATATACTTAATCGTTATATCTTTTAATTAATTATTATTGTATTCATTTGTTGATTTATGGGACAAATGAAGAATTAATAGAATAGCAACCTAAACTTAGTGATCTAGTTCAAAGGAGAACCAAAAAAAAACAAGTGAAAACAAAAAGTCGTTCCACATTTTACATGTAAGTTCCTGTAAGCCACAGAACAACGATCGGGCCACATCGCACCCGCGCGCGCCCCCCCATAGAAGCGAAATGACTAATAATACGTGGTTCTCGTTTGGACCAGTAAACAGGCCAACCTAACCTACGACAGCGCTTGTCAGTCTGTTGTCAAACATAGTCCGAGCGAGAGAGAGTTTTCGGTCGTTTTACTCGGTTTTACAGCATGATAAACTATTAAATATGTCCTGGTGTCAAGTTAAAAATTGTAAGAACAACTTCCAGTGTTACCGGCGTGAAATACCATCGGTAAGTAGTAAAATTTCGTAATTTTAATAAAAAAAACTTTTGACATTTTGAATGGCATTAACACATTCGTTGTCATGACGACGCTACTTCTAGATAGCAAAATGATGTGTAAATGTGTAAGTTATCGACAGTCGATATAATGTATAATATGATGTTATATGATGCTATGTTTGTTATGATGTTATATCTGCGAATGTGTTCTGTTCTCAAGTTTTGATCTTGTTCTTGAAATTGATAATTTAGAACAGCTTTTTAAATTGTTCGGTTTTCCAATATTAAAGTGTTCACTTTTTAATTTAATATACAAATACAAGAGTTAATGCCTGAATATTATTTTATTTCATGATAAATCCATGCTAATCTATACTTCCATACTAATATTATAAATGCGAAAGTATGTCTATCTGTCATTCTGTCTGTCTGTCTGTTACCTCTTCACGCTTAAACCGCTGAACCGATTTTGATGAAATTTGGTATAGAGATAGTTTCAGTCCCCGGTAAGGACATAGGATAGTTTTTATCCCACGGGATAAAAACGTTTTTACAGCGGATAACACCGCGGGCCATAGCTAGTTAACTATAATTTGTACTTAAATAATATAGTTATACTAAAGACATAATATGTCTTTAGTATAACTATATTATAATATATTATATTTCCATCTTCGAAGTAAATGTGTAAATAATCGATAAAAAAATATCGACATTGCACAGCCGATGAAGTTGAAGCATACTGTGTACATGAACATCTCGTGCGTCGTAGTGTGCGTGCCGAAAGTGTGTTAGTTTTAGTCACAGAACAACGATCGGGCCACATCGCCCCCGCGCGCGCCCCCCCATAGAAGCGAAATGACTAATAATACGTGGTTCTCGTTTGGACCAGTAAATAGGCCAACCTAACCTCTGTCAGTCTGTTGTCAAACATAGTCCGAGCGAGAGAGAGTTTTCGGTCGTTTTACTCGGTTTTACAGCATGATAAACTATTAAATATGTCCTGGTGTCAAGTTAAAAATTGTAAGAACAACTTCCAGTGTTACTGGCGTGAAATACCATCGGTAAGTAGTAAAATTTCGTAATTTTAATAAATAAAACTTTTGACATTTTGAATGGCATTAACACATTCGTTGTCATGACGACGCTACTTCTCGATAGCTAAGTGATGTGTAAATGTAACCTAGCAAATTATCGATAATCGATATAATGTAGGTATATGATGTTTCTGGATTTGTATGGAAATGTTTCTGGATTACGGTTTTTATTTAACACATACCTACTTAATTTACATTTTCCAAAAAATCCAGTGTTAAAAAATAAATGGATATTGGCGACCGGTAGATACAACTGGTTTCCTCATAAAAATGCCAGAATATGCTCCAGTCATTTTGAAGATGATTTGATAATTAAATAAAATAGATAAAAATAAATTTGCTATAGTGATAGTTTCAGTCCCCGGTAAGGACATAGGATAGTTTTTATCCCACGGGATAAAAAAGTTTTTACAACGGATAACACCGCGGGCCATAGCTAGTTAACTATAATTTGTACTTAAATAATATAGTTATACTAAAGACATATATTTCCATCTTCGAAGTAAATGTGTAAATAATCGATAAAAAATATCGACATTGCACAGCCGATGAAGTTGAAGCGTACTGTGTACATGAACATCTCGTGCGTCGTAGTGTGCGTGCCGAAAGTGTGTTAGTTTTAGTAAATGGTGACACCTGTTTTGTATCGAATAAAGAAAGAATTCGCCTCTAGTCACAGGGCGACAAGCATGGACTTCAAAGCTCTGTGCTGTAAGCCTAATTTGAAGGTAGCAACCCCCACTTCGTCAATGAGTTCCCGATCACTAAAACCTCGTTTTTCACATTGCAGTTCACAACTAAGCCATTCCGAGCACAAACTCCGACATCGTCAACATCTTTATCATTGCAAATGGGTCTTTAATCCGGAGTAACAAGGATCAAATTAGATTGGTTCCGCGGTTGGACCGCAAGCCGCAAAGTTCGATTTCCGTTTAATTTCGCAACTACCGCATCTGTCTGATCTTACAAGTACATTGCTGCTTGTTTGAGGATTGTAGACTCGGGCTGGAGGCTTGGCGATCGATGTACAATATTTTTTCTGCTTTATTTTTTTAGTGGGATAGCGACAGTATCTTTGGTCTTCTTAACGAATATAGGTCTTGTTAATAAATTAAGACTATATGCCGTAAAAACACTGGCATTTTACACATAGTAAGTCACAATAATGTTGAAACTAGACCAGTTTGATAAAATGTAATGTGTTTACAACTTTCTAGTAAATATTCTATTTTAAATAGTATTTAAATTGAATTAAGAATATCAGTACGAAAATAGCACCAAAAACTTACAAGTATGGGTATTATAAAAATATTTTCCACAACCACATTTGGCATTCATATTTTTACATTTTAAAAGCCATGTTAGTGTCCATTATAGAAAGAATCTATAATTATCTATGTATACAAAACTATTTACACCATTTTCCTCAAGCTAAGTAATATCCATACCAGACGGATTGAGGCGGAAACAAGTGACGGCAGCGAAATTATTACGTAAGGTCGGAAACGCATGGAAATTGTACTGACGTATGATAAACTAATGAGAAACACTTCGGGGGAAATAAGTTTTCTGGCGTCTTGATGAATTAATTATGTAAACCTCATTATTTACAAAAATTGCGATCGTGAAAAATACTGAAAAGGGTTGGAGGAATGATGTCTTTATTTTGTTAAATATAACAGTATATCTGTCTTATATCTATCTAGTCGGCTTCCGTCTACATTTTACGAATACGAGTATGTTCAAAGAAGTCGAGCTGAAGTCAAATAGCAGTTATTTTTAATTATATTTTTATCTCTAATACCTATAAACAATCTTCTCCATAATCACAATAAAATAACTTAAGTATTTTCTCAGTGGACGTGACAAAAATGCAAATTTTCTTACAATATAACTTTTCTCTTCTCTTATTTTAAACATAATTTAATGTAACTCAAGCATAAAAACGTGCCTGCAATTTGATGTTTATCCATTAAAACAATTCTCAATCATATCTGTGCAAAAAAAAGCATCACCGGAAGCTTTCCAGACTGGTTTTTACCACCTTGAGGCTATGGGCATGTTTATTGAAGCTTTGTGTAAATACGACTTAATACGGATGGTATTACATCCGACACAATGAATAATCTTTAATCATATTTTCATGTAATAAAAGTAACATTGGTCATGGCCAGCCAGATGGCAAAACTTGGGCACTGGATCATTCATTTTCATTTATACTCGAAAAAAATAACTTTCGAGTGTATTTCATTCACATTAGTAAAATTATTTAAGCGTGAAGAGCTGACAAACTTACTTATTGAACACTCACATCATTGCGATCATATATCTGATACTCAGAATACAGATCTTTCTGTATTCTGAGATCTGATATTAGTTGCACGAAAACACTATGGCAACAAACTTGTTACTAAAAACTAAATCCAAAGTGGCTCGTTGTGGCTGCATCAATACCTAGTTAAATAGCTTATTTAATACAATGCAAACATTCGATATTCACAGATGTTTTACATATCATGTATATACCCACAGACGTACACAATAGTATACCGACATCCTACGATGCACAATACTGTACACTGCACACTAGTGCACAATACAGTAGGAGTGCACATCCGTGGCCAATAGCTCGCCTCTGATTGCCTCCATTCAGTCTGTCGCGAAGCAAGCACATAATCCTCGGCGCGGCCACTGAGCTCTGATCCGATGCTCTTTTTACTCTAATGCTATATAATTTTAGGTGTACGTTATATAATATATAAGAGTATATATATATATATATATATACTCTTATATATTATATATATATATATATATATATAT
Source organism: Macaria liturata (assembly GCA_964023185.1). Classification (NCBI taxonomy): domain Eukaryota; kingdom Metazoa; phylum Arthropoda; class Insecta; order Lepidoptera; family Geometridae; genus Macaria; species Macaria liturata. The sequence goes on along the minus strand of OZ026824.1, from coordinate 379,493 downwards.
ATATATAGGGGGTTCGTGAAGTCTTATGATTAAATGTTTATTTTTACAATTCATTTTAATACTTTGTGCTATTTTAGTATAAAGTATATCGCTGAAAAGAAGATCTACAAGAAGCAGTTAATTTCACTTCATAAAAATATAAGAAAGAAATTCACTGCTTTGTTTCAGAACAAGACACTTAAAGAGATAATTTAACATTACACTTTCATCTATGCAATAACTTTAAAAAACAAATTTGACTATACAAACATAAGCATCCATACACATACCGATATCTGGTACACGATTTCACATCGACTTATAAAGCAATCCCACAGCAACATTCAGTTAACAATTTAACAATATTAAGTTTTAAACGGCCGTAAATACGTTCATTATTTTCACAGGATTAAAACGAGCCAATCGAAAACAATGCTTTTTAAATACTTTTGATTGCCCTTAAAGCATTGCCATTTACATAAACATAAAAACGACGCTTCCGATGGAATCGACTCTGTTTGTTTATTTATATATTTGTTTGAACGAAGGATTTGCTGATTGCGTTGCTTTGATAAGCGGGATAAACCATGGAGGTTAGAATTACGGGTTGTTACTTTGACCCATCTTGATGAAATAAGCATTTTGATATTTTTGATAGGTAGCATACAGTCGTCAAGGTCATTTAGAACTAAATAATATATAACATTTAGAAATGATATACCTATGTATTTAGTTTAAACTATTTCTAACAGATGGAAAGGAACTAAAACATAAGTCAACACACACATACACAAACACAGTGTATTGTAGTTTGCAATAGCAAATAATTGTTTGATTTTTGATTGTCGAAAAAATTTGTTACTGATATAGTTTTTAAAATTTATAAGAAAAATCGCGATAGAGAGATAATAAATTACATAAGTCACAGAGCAAGTAATAGAGTTTATAGATATGTGTGCGCTCACCCATCATTGATCATAACATATTTCCAGTAAATATAAAACAATCTAAATATATTCTAAATCCATGGATGCTTCGATAAGCAGTATAAACAATATCACGACCTGATTGCGGATAACGCTTAGAACGTTTGTTTTGGATGATGTTTTATTTGGGAAGTATATCAACGATATGGATTATTTATTTTGCTTGGATTGGCATACGATTTACTAGGGTAAATGAATTAGAAGTAAATACATAAATATACGAGTTTGGCAAGGTTTCCGTATTTATTTACCCTATTTTTTTGTGGCATATGTTATGCAGCATACACGATTTCTCCGCTATTTGTGAAAAAATAAATAAAGAACAATAGCAACCTGATAGAAATGACAACCAAGAATTTGACCATTTCAAATTGTTTGAATTTGAAATGAACACACACACACACACACACACACATACACACACGCATAAACATTACATGTGTAATAATTGACCAGTGACTTATTAGGATTGTAAAATTACCTTGAAAGTAGATAAAAAAAATAAAATAAAAAAAACAAGTAAGTAAACAAACAAACAAATAGTAGACAAACAAGTGATACATGTAAAGTGCATACAAATAAGATTCCAACAGCTGTCTATGACTTTTTTTAATCTTTTAAAAGCGAATTTGTATAAAGACTAACTTTGTGAAAATTTATTATGTACTGCTATCACTATTAGTATATATTATTTTCTTTATAGTTACTAGTAATGTCTGGAACGAGAAGGCAATCACACCGCGACACAGGTTCGCCTAGTGCGGTGTTTATAGTGCATTTATGTATAGTTTTATTATGTTTTTGGAGCAATAAACGAAATTTATTATTATTATTATTAATTGCTTACTAATTCGCATAGTTGCTAATTGAGTCGAAAGGTTTTTCTTTTAATTAAAAAGTATGTTTGGTTTCTGTTATTTATGTTGATTAGTATAAAACTTCTCAAAAATATTACAAGTCTCACAACATTAAGAATCTAAAAACATTCCGAGCTTCTTATAAAAACACCTTTGTAAAGTTGATTGGTGGTTGCGTGAAGTCAGCAGATTGCTCATTAGTGGAACAATGGGAGCGTGCACAATGGAGAGGAAGGGTGCTATGCTGGCGGTGGAGGGAGGTGTAGGTATAGGGAGTCTTAGGTTAGAGAGGATGGAAATTATGGAGATGTTTACGAGGAGGGGAGTATGTTTGTCGTTTATCTAAAGTTGTTTCGGTAGGAAAAATAATAAAATATAAAAACAAGGGAAGAAAAACTAAACATACTACTTCTAACTACTACAAAAAAGGGGCACTTAGAAAATCTTTAGAAAAGCCTAAAGATAATCTAAGTGCTCCAGCCCACTACCAGAGGGCAGCGTGCCCAGCATACTGGCCGCATTACCACGCTGGATGGCAATGCTGATACGTTGAGCCAAAAACAGGCCAGCATTTTGGTCATGCGTCGCGTCAACCAAGCGCTCCGAGAGGTTTTGGAAAATAGTAGGAAATATTTCAATAAATTATTCATTAATCAACTTACTTAACAGTTGATGTCATATTTGTATGGTTTTAGAGACGTTTGGTTTAAAATTTTGGGAATTTTATAATGTAATTTATCTACAGATATTTTTTTAAAATAAGTAGTAAGTTCAAAAATATTTATTTAGAAGAAGATAGTCACATTAATTATTGTTATTTATTTTATGTCATAATTTTAGAATTATTTGTAAACAATACCAAAAATCTCTACGATATTAAACAACTAAAAAAATCGATTCAGTAACTGCATTTTCTAGTAAATTTAAAGACTCAAATAAACAACACAAGAAAGAAAGTTGATATCGACTTTATAATAGCAATGGAAAAGTGGAGCAACGTCAGGGAAGATAAGTGAATAACTTATTTATTTCCCAGTAGAAGAGGGTTACTACAAGTTCACACTATTATAATATTGGTCCTGCTAAAAATATATTAGTATCATATAAAGAAAGATATTGCTTTTTGCTACACTTATTTTGAAATTATCACAGTATTAGCAGTGCAGTGAACGCATGAATTAAAAATATGTCTGACTTAAACATAAGTCTTAGCTTCATCATCATCGCATTTCTAATAGATGCTTTTCACTTCAATAGACCTTCTTACTCATTTTCTACCGACTTATTTTTTTTTGACTAAATGGTTTTAAGTAATTAATTTGGTGAAACTAAGAAATTCACATTGGACTCATTTGATAATTTACAGTAATGCTGAAATTATCCCATGACAGTATTAATATTACTTTCTCAAGTAATATTTCTTTCCCTAAAGCAAATAGTACCCCACCTAGTTGTTATTCCGACTGCATAAGGGATTAAGGCCAAACTAGTCGCGGCCCGGAAGCATGTGTCGCCAGTCGTAATGCACTCCACTTCAATAAGGACATGCAGCGGACTTATTGGCAATCTCAGCTGGCAATATATTCAGTTTAGGTTTTACAAGAAAAATTTGTAAAGAGTCAACGGTTCATATCACCGTGTATGTAATACTGGTGGATGCCTGCGGCTTCTTGCACGTTATTAAGGGATTAAACATAGTTTCTATCACTCAGAGAACCCAATACTGCCACAACTATAAAAATACGATTATCTGTTCCTTTGTTGTAGCTTAAAATTGGACCAAACAAACAACATATCAACAGATAAGGTATTAATTTTATACATACATTTTTTTATATTTACGTTGTTTTTTTATTTATCGCTACATTATTATGTTTTATTTTTCTTACATCTATTCCCAAAAAGTATCTCTTGAAGTTGTTGCTAAAACGATATAATATAATGTCTTAGTAAAGTAAAGATTCCATTTCTTGCTACATTAAGTATAATTATGTAGCTACTTCTATAAGAAAAACGGCCCATAATTGTTATGAAATAATATTCCCCGTTGGTAAGTAGGGAAGAAATTGCGTAATATCAAGTGAAAGTTTGAACAACTCGCACCACCATTCACTCGTCCCAGTTGAAATGGAAATACAACCTAAAAGAAATAGAGTAAATACATATAATATATATCGTACTTAACAAATACATCTTGACGGAATTTTGTCTTTTACTTTGATTATTCGTTTGCATAACAAGAAAACGGTGTGATCTGTGAAATATATAGACAATTGTAATAATACGTGCTACACCCTAGGCTGCAGCAATGCTTAACATCAGGCAGGCTGTAGTCAAACGTAAACCTATCCCACGTAAAAAAAAAAAAAAAAAAATTACATATAACTTGAATTGTAAATAGTTTAGTTAGTTTTATATTACAATACGATTCAGAGTGGCTAAAAGATCATAAGTTTTATTGATAGTTATAATTATCCTTAGAAGGAAAACGTAACGCTTCTGTTATAACCTAGACATACGATTGACTAAATTTAGTGAATCACAATAATAAAAGTATAGGTATGAAAAGTATTTAAGTCCCTTTTTCGGAACGAGTCAAGAATGGGACGAGTTGCTCGCACCATTCGGCATAGCGAATGTTATTATTACGCATGGATGGGTTTAAGCCATTTGAGCCAATACGCTCGCTATTATTGTGTCAGAAAATTGTGAGCCTCTCATATCTTTAAGAATCATCGGGATAACGATAATATTGCGCTGTTGTATTATTCGGCCGACAGACTTGGGAGTTTTGGGAATAGTTATGAAGACATTTGATGTAATGTTTCAGTTTTAAAATAAAATGTTTTTAATGGAGTACAGATTTTGAATCTATACATATATTAAGCTGAAGAAGGTGAACATAGAAGTTATTAGACAAAAAGTTGTTTGGGTATACCTACTTTAAATCTACAACAGAACACGTTTCAGCAGTTTTTAGAATTTTTGTCTGTTTATCTGTTTCTCTGTTTATTTTAATGCTCATAACCCAAAAACGGCTAAACGGATCGTCATGATTTTTGGTATGTAGGTAGTAAGTGCCTTAGAAGTGTCATAGTTTAATTTTTAACTAAAAAAATGCGAGCAAAACCTCGGGTATCCTCTAGTTATATAATAAATCTGAATTTAACATATTTTATTGATGAATGTGTCATGATAACAATGAACATTCTAAGCAGAGTATTACTATTTTATTTGAAAACTCTCGACACCAGAGTTGGCCTCTCTCATTCGATAAGAAGAAGACTTAAGATTCAGATTCTGTGAATCTTAAGAAACGATGATAATTTGGTATTAATTTAGCAGAAACAAGAGTTCTTTTTATATGACAATGAAAACAATAAACATATATCAGTAACCTTTTGTAGCAGTATCAACACTTTTAAACTAATGCTCTTAAATTCAATATACCTCCGTATACATATTCTACAAACGATAAAAATAAAAACCCTGTAAATGCTGTTCTTCCTAGCCTCCATTTTAAACTCTTTCCAGCAATTCAAAACATTACGATTAAAGTACCAGCCAGGTGGAATGCCATCACCTCGATATTGCGTCCGGAGTGGCATCGCATTCTTGCACCGACCACCCGCATTGCTCGCAACACAACTTATGTAATGATTATAGGGGAATATGAATTAAATTACATATATATAATTTAATAAGTTAAGTCAAATGGGAAATTGTAAATAGATTCCCGGACGTGAATAGGATAAACAATATTCATAAGCTGTTGCACTTCTTAGTATCAATCTGTATCTGTTTACTAGGTTTGAAATATACGTAAGTATATAATAATGAAGTAGTTAGTAAAAGGTTAAATCAAGCGTTGTACTAATTTAATGTACTTATACCTAACCACCTTTAAACGTCACATACTTTTTGTTTTAAAAAAATATATTATTTATTCTTCTTCTTTGTAGGCCATAACTATGTGATGTGTCCTCAATGTTCTCAAGTTTGGCAATACGTTTAAAGAAATAGTTCTTATATTGATAGAAATAAGTGTTTGTTCAATTAATCGAATTCTGGAACAAGTGTTTATTTTATTCCAAAACCCTTAATCAGTCACGTGAGAATAGAAATCAAATTATGTCATAATTTGAGTCCGCGTTCAAATCACGAAGTTGAACGTATAATTCAGCTCGCATACGGAAACACGTCTCCGACGAATATTAAATTAAAATGGGTGGAGCTGCTGTCTCAGAGATCAATTAGTTTTTTAATATTATTGTATGGAAAGAGGGTCAGATCGAAAAAAAGGTCGAATCTGTGGTATCAGTTGTCTTGTAAAATGAATGTAGCTTGTTATGCAAAAAGTTGATACAATATTTATTTTTGTTCTATATTCATCTCTGATTGTGTCAGAGACCTTATTTAACTATTATATTAGTTTACAATCTTGTTTCTTTATACATTGGAAAACAATATGTCACTTTGTATGACAAGTCTACTATTTCCTTACGTTTATTACTATTTTTTATGCTATTTCCTCAAATTTTATGTTGAAATAGTCATATAATTTGATATATACTTTCCAGTATTGTTATGTGTTATATTTATGATTAGCATTTTTAGAAGCCAAATTTTAATTTTAATTATCTTTAGTAGACCTATTATAATTGAATTCATCTCTAGGGTTGTCTTGGAAATTTACATGTTTTTATCAGGACCTGCAATTTATTTCTATTTTTACACTTTACTTTTAATACTATCGAGAAAGCTGCTTCACTCCAGCAAAACAGTTAACCAAGTGACGGAATATTCGCAAACGTTTCCGTAATTGGCAAAGTAATTAGCATCTCTCGCAAATTACTCGGAAAACGATGCATAAGCGGGGTTTCGAGCTAGTGTGATTTTCATGTAACATTGTCGAGGAAATACCGTATTTACAGTGTTCGAATTACATATATATTACTACACTAAGAAACGTGTATATATTACTAAGTAATTATATAAGGTTATTTCGAACACAACAACTTAAGAGGCAATCTACCAAATAATCTACAAATTCGAAACAAAGTAAATTGTTGTATGTATACTAGGAAAGGCATAATACTAAAAAATAATAAGACCTTATATATTGTAAGTTATTAAATTTAAAAAACAAAAGTAAAATTGAAAAGGGAATGGGTTAAAACCTCTGACTTCATGAATGATTATAGCGAAAAATTATAGTGATTTGTGTAATCAAAAACTAATAGGTTAACATATTTGTAATGCAACAAAAACTCTTGAGCCATGAAAGTTTTTAGTAGTAAATAAAAATGAAGCATAGGAAAATATAATATAGCATAGGAGAGTAAAAATCTTTTGAACATCATCATTAACATCCTGCCTACCCATTTTGGAGTAACAAACCTCCGTATCACTTCTGTACCTTTGCTACCTACTTCCAAAACACCTAACTTCTACATAATATATAAAAATATACATTTTAGTACGTATTTACAACAAAGTAAGTATTCATGAAACAAAGCTGGTATTAGAAGCTAGTCCAGGCAAGTAGGTCACTGCTCTCGCCCCGTGGGTCGCACACTCGCTGCTTCGGGCTTTTTAAGGCGCACGCTTCTAGGTACACTAGCTATTAAAAAAGATGATAATGTTGATAAAATTCTTAATCTGGTATTATTTTTTCGTTTGTATGTAAACACAATTTTATGTGTGGATATCGTAAGTCTAGTCTAATTTAAATTTTGTAGGACATGTATGAGAGCCGTATTATCTTATTATTGAATAGAGTGAGTCATACAGTAGCAAACTGTCATGAACGCTTTAGTTTTGTGCAAAAATGTATTGCATTTATAATCTTTTGGAAAAATACACCAAATTTTATGGCATCAAATTTCTTCACAGCCTATTTTTATATAAATAATTTCGAAATCATATTAAATGGTTGAAAAAATCTACCTTTGCCGCTGCACCTAAAGCTGCCAAGTGAATGACGCGGGAAAAGTTCTTGATATGCCCGAATTGGGGCGTGAATAAATTAACAGCGAATTTTAAATTCGGTTGCTGTTTTGGCTTACGGCGTAACGTTTATTTAGCCTTTTGGGGACTAAATACTGTTTAATGGGAGTTCCGTGTTTGTACTTTTTAATTGTTTCACTTGATTATGTTTACCAGTAGAAATCCATTTGGCAAATATATACTAAGAGATAATGTTTATGTGGTCATTTGAGTTGTTTAGTATTTTACGGACGACGTTGCCTGTGCTATTTATGAGTTATGTTTCTATCAATTGTTTAAATAAACTAATTACCTAGTTTAGTTTTTCTCAGAAAGCTGAATGAAGTGTTGTTTTGAGCAATTTTTTAAAGAATAATCGAGGAACCTTGTGATTTGGTTATTCCTGTGCTAAACTCTGTCAGTGTTTTCTATTATATTTAAGTATGTTTGTTGAAAATGTATATTAATGTTGTTGAAAAAATAAAACTGTTTTTCGCAAACTTGAATGTTTTTGAATTCAACAGTTTGCAAATGAAGGTTTCGCATTTCAATAATTTTACTCAATAGTACGTAAAATTGTACTTATTGTAAATGGTGATTGCTTAATTAATTTTGAATAGAGCCTCCATCTTCAGAAGTTTTTATAGAGCATTGATGAGTAAAATAGGAGAAGGCTTTTGAGTAACGATACTAGAGGCCTTTTGCGGTTTTGTCCGCGTACTTTGTAAGTTTTTTATATATCAAATAGTTCAGTGAACATCTAAATTTTAATTAATATAATATATTGATACTTAACTTCTTTAAAATATAACGTTTGTTAGAATGCTAAAAAAACTAAAAAAATAAACTAAATTTAACTAAAAATGTGTCATAAAATACAAATTGATAAATTATTAAGCTTGGTAAAGTATTTAACTTACATCTCAACTTCAACTTTAACTTCCCTTATGAAAGCACTTTTTAAAAGATGAGGATGCTAGCATGTATGTATGTAACATGTATGTAACATTATTTAGATGAAATTCTAGAGTTACAAGCAATCAAAATTCAAATATCCGCATTCCACGCAGCCGTCACAAACATGGCGGATGTAATACTGAAATAGCTTGCCATTTCATATCGATCACAAAATGAATAGTTTAGATGAGTAAATAGAAATGATTAAATGTGGTAAATCTTTGCTTACTACTAAAATTTACCTTAGAATCGAGAAGGGATACTTTTAGTTTGTTGTGTACTTTCAACGATTATTTTACTTTATTTGCATTAAAATTACTGAAAAATATGTTATTTTCTTCATAATGTCTTAGACGGGGATTTGATTACCTGACAATCAAATTATCCCCATTTGCATTTAATTAAAGCTTTTCACATTATACTGACCGTATTACAATTATAAAACCAATTTAATGAGTTGCCATTATTTTTCTTGAAATGCCTATCAATAGAGGTGTAACAAATCAACTCAAGTTCTCTAATCATTTAAATTTTTCTTTTTTTTTGCTTACAATATATTAAAAATCGAATAAAAAAACGCACAGGCTACTCCAACTTAACTTGTTTCCCTTAACGAACTGCAGCTTAGTCTAAATAGTAGCCGGTTATTCCACTCGAGAAGAAATGGGTCAACGACGTCTTAACTAATTGTTCAAAGGCTTTTGGAGTCGAGCTACTTTATTATATACTGGCTCGTTACCATGGTTTAATGTTTAACAAGGACTGAATTGAAAGAAAGTTTATTTTCATAGCAATATATAAGCAGGAAGAGAGGCATGAAATTCTTTGATACAAGCTTAAAAAAAACATAAAATTATGTGATCTTAGCTATTTTAATTGTCACTGTACTAAAGTTCGCGCAATTCATCATTACATAGTTTTTTTGATGTTAGTGCAAGCCGGTTATTACACTAAATTATTTTAATTGTATTGACATAAACAAGAGTAGGTATGTGAAATGGTACAATGTTAACTTGATCTGTTTATGCGTTTTGACGTAAAATAATATTTATATATTAGATGTATTGTAACATATTAATTTAAAGATACGCGAGCTTGAAAGCTTAAGAAGATATAATCATATTGTATTTAATTTAAAAAATAGCACAAAATTCTGAATATCGACAACCTTATGTGACTAAAAAGGGAAACAATAAATCTAAATCTGCTTTAGTACTGAAGTTAATAAAAAACTCAGGTCTTTCCGTATCTATCAGGCGCTGTTGCCAAGTAATTTCTCATTCATTAACTACCGGCGAATTTCCGCCAAAAGACGGTAACACCGATCTTTACCATTCCGCTCTTCCTCTGAAGATATGGTCGTACTTATTTGGAATCTCAGACGTGTCCACTGCTTAGTCTTGTTGCACACAGAGCGATGTAAGCCTTAATAATATTATATTTTGTGTTATAATGGTAGAACAGTCTCCAAATATTCTCTTTATACCAAAACAACGAGCTACGATTATGATGTAGTAGTTAATAATAATAATAACTTTTTATTGCAGCAGTTTCAATAGTTGAACGGTACTACGTGGATACTAGTCATTTTTCCAGGTTATATCATTTCTTAATAGTGTCGAAGTGGGTTAATTTAGTAACGTGAATTTGATATTGGTGGATTTAAAAGAAAGAAGCTGTGTTTTTTATTTGTTTGTTAAAAACATAATAGCAAAACGTAACAATCTAATAAAATCATAAGCTAGCTCCGTGTGTACCTCCCCTTTCTCAGCGACTAGTAAAGATTGGAACTCTTCCAGCCGATATCTCAAATGAGGTCAAACTCATCGCACAACTTTTCCATACTTCGTTTTTGAAGACCGTTTTTATTGGCGGAATCTTTTACTTCACGTAATTGTTTTAGTACGACGATGTTCTTTTAAAAGGTCTCTTAAAGTTCCTTTTTTGGCGCTTAATGGATCCATGGAACCATAATGTAAAAGTACGGTTAAAAAACGTTAAAATGTATTTTGTATTTCTTCCAGCATGATATATGGTAACCATACCTACACGGGTTTCGCATTTTTGTAAATCATTGCATTACGAGTTTCACTTTAAATTTTCGGGTATAATGTTATTAATTTTATAGGAGCTTTTGTGGTTGTAATATTGTGCTGAATTGTGGTATTTTTGTATGTTTATCGACTGAACAGTAATATTAACTAGGAAAAGTATTACGAAATTATAATACTCAAATAAATATATGTAAGTAGTTCAAAATATAAAAAAAAACTGAATCAAATTATTTTAATGACAAAAGTCGTACAAAATCTTTGTGGGTGGTAAAAATCACTCACACAAAGAAAATATTAGTTATGACCTTTTTCACTTTAGGGTGAAAATATTTCTTAATATTCGTTTTACTAAATTCGTACTATAAAGGTCACACAGCTCTTAATAAGTGAGAATGAGTCTCTTTTGTTTTTAATATAGCTATTATTTAAGAACCAACATCTAAACCTGAATTTGAATATATATAATACATTTATTTATCTATAAAACTTCTCATATTTTGCAAGTAATAAACTAGTGGTTTTGTCACTATAATTAAGAATCAAACGTAAACTTACATGTTTGATTCCAATTATGCGAGGGTCAACCGTAGACGATTATACTCCCACCCACCCTAAATTTTGAACCCGTTAAAGCAAAAATGTTTATTGTAAGGCATATATAACTGGGTATCAATAGTAGTAATATACTATATTGGTTTTCTTTTAAATGGTGAAACTGTAACCCAGGTCCCAATACAATGTTAACAATGTTACACAGTCATCCATTTTGGTACACCATTGTTCATAGAAATATTCTACAACTATTAAGTTTTTCTGTAATAAGTATTAACCAATATTGTGTCTGCTTGTAAAGATTCAATGAGTATGTGCTCAGTTAGAATAGCACTAAAGAAAATGCTACCAATTTTACTAGTTTTACAGCATAATAATATTTAGTATGTTTATTTAGTACAGTGACTTGAATGTAACTACATTGACTTTCTTATTTTATTTAAGTCATATCATGATAACAATTGGAAATTGAAATTGAGTGCAATGCTATGCTATATGCTATAATGCTATGCCATAAAGAAAGTCATAATTAAATTATGTGTTGGCCATAACTAATTGAAGGCCTTTCACTTTTTAAATTTTGATGATAAAGCCCAGCCAAACGCTTCTGACAGCTGATTAACAGCAAGACTGTTTCGTTTAGTTGAATAATAACTTTTTTTTTTGTAAAGCAAGCATAATATCATGGATAGTCAATACCAGATAGCAAAATCCTTATCCTATCCTTATCCTAGTTTTTTCCGTGCTTTGTACTCCGTACTGAATACTGATTGTGTAAACGTACAGGAACAACAAGAACAGGAACAAGATTTTATAATACATCTGTGGTTTTGATTATGAGGCTTCGAATGTATTTCTTTGTTAGGCCTCTTTTTCTAGGGAAGCATTATTTCCATGCTATTATATTGCGCTATTTCATTCTGGTATTTATATTTGTAATTAAAGATAAATAATAAATAAGTGTTGGTAATTGGTAGGTACCTCAACGCGCCACACGCGGAGAAAAAAGAAATAAACAACCCACAATTATTACCTTGCACAATAAACGTGAAAGATTTTCAATTTTCTCCACATGATTAGCATTGATATTTGCTGTACATTAATCCCAATTTATCACTTTACACGATATACATGAAGTCACTTAAATATTCTCAATATGATTCACATCAAAATTTGATGTACACTAATTAGTATTAATTACTTTACACGATATACGTGAAAGATCATAAATATTAGATTAAAATGGAGATACGGTGGACACTAATACACATTAATTGCTTTACACGATATATGTGAAGCTATATAAATAATCTCAACATGATTTACATGGAGATATGGTGGACACTAATACACATTAATTGCTTTTCACGATATACGTGAAAGATCATAAATATTCTCAACATGATTTACATGGAGATATGGTGGAAATTAATACACATTAATTGCTTTACACGATATACGTGAAGCTATATAAATATTCTCAACATGATTTACATGGAGATTTGCTGTAAACTCATTCATATTAATCACTTAACACGATATACGTAAAGGAGCATAAATATACACAACATGATAAACATGAAACTTTGGTGGATAATAATGCACATTCATTGCTACACAAGATACACGTGAAACCATTCAAATATTCTCAACATGATTGACATGGAGATTTGCTGTAAACTAATGCATATTAATTACTTAACACGATATACGTGATGCATCATAAATATTCTCCACAGGAATTACATGGATTTTCACTAATTTACTACGATTATTGCGAGTAAAACGCATAGCATCATCATATAAAAAGTAACGATCGAATAATTAACCGTTTAGGTTGATCTGAGCAGTTAAATTGAGAATCGTTGTGAATAATGATAGAAAACAATTAAATCTTATTTGCGCCAGGGCGCGATGTTGCATGCTCATTCTCTATTTGTACATTATTTTGTTACATGTAGTACCTATTAAAGTCTTATAAAGGACTAATTTTTTAAGAAAAAGTACAAAAGGTGGGTACTTGAGTAGTAATTACAATTAAGTAAAAACATAAACAACCATTATCATAAATTCGAGGGTAGTTCAAAAATAAGATCGTATGTTAATAAAATAAGTCACTCACCAAAGATAATTTATCCATAAAATTCCGTCATAGACAGAATTCCAGTAACCTGGTCTCACAAAAGCAATTAATATTCACTGGTTTTGTCGTAATGTTTGCTTAAATGATTTAACAACGTTAAATAACCGTTATTTTTGTTTAATTTAGTTTTTAGTTATTAACACATTTCGAATTTATAAATTTGAACGTTATAGGTATTTGGAACGGTTCACAATGTTCCTTAATAATCACTGGACACAACACGTAAAGAATATTTAAAATTAAATAGATTTTTAAACAAATTGTTTAAGGCGTGCGACAGCGGCGACACAAAATCACGTAATGGCGAGTTGCAGACGCCTTCCCACGTGGTGAGCCGAGTGGAGCGGATACGGAAACGAGTGAAGTTGAATTTTGCTTTTTTAAAGTAGTTAACTATCTAAATGTGTGACAGTGGCAGCACAATTCCACAGACTGCTGCTTAGTAAACAATATAATCGTCTTCGGTTGACCCGAAGTATAATATAACTTTTTTAATCACAAGGAGTTTTTGTATGTTCAAACGACACAAATTCATGCTATGATTTATCAAATAATCAAACTAAAAATGTTTATAAGGCTTTTAAACCTCTCAAAACCATTTCAAAGCTTTTATTTTACAAAATAAAAAAAAAATACGGCTATCCACAGTCCACAAAGCATCCACATTTTTCTCGTAACTTTTTCCACAATTACCAGCGGTTAACCAAAATACAATAAAACTTGAGACATAAAGAACGCCTCCAGCCTTGATTATAATTATGTCTAACGAGGGAGTCATTTCGCAACAGTAATTAAATTTAATGGTGGCGCCACATTCGTTGTTTTATGATGAAATTATTTTAGTCTCTTTTTTAATTCACTCAATGTGAGTCGGGTGGTATTAATGTGGTTTATCTTAAATTTCTTCCTGGTTAACTGTGGTTTTAAACGAGTTTAGACAAATTATAAATGTGATATGTATGGTGTGATTTTGTTTCTTTACTAAATTAGTTACTTTTTTAAGCTGTAAAGAAAATGACACGTAAATTTTGCTATTAAATAATTCAGTTATGCAAAATTGCTTTATCCAGCTTTAAAAACATTTTTAAAAGTATTCTTATTTTTTTTACAAGGATTGGGTTTGCACTTGACCGTTATTCGCCTGATGGTAAGCAATCATTACGGTCTAGGATGGAACATGATGATGATATTCAAATAGAGATCATCATGTCAGCCCGTGTTCACCCACTGCTGAGTATAGGCCTCATCTCCAACGCGCCATAATGTACGGTCTCCAGCCTGTCTGATCCATCTCCAACCCAACCTGCTTAGAAATGTTATCTGACCATCGGGCTGGAGGTCTGCCTCTGGGTCGGATAGTGCTTCTTGGATCCCACTCAGTGACTCCATCTAGAGACATCCCCGCGCGCCAAGTGTCCTGCCCATCTCCACTTCAACCTGGCAATTGTATCCCTCCGACGTCGACTTTAGTGTGATGTCGAATTTCAACGTTTGGGATACGATTTACCAAACGAATTCCTGACATGGCCCGTTTCACTTCCCTATGAGCTACCTTGATATTGTGGATACTTCCTTAGTTAGGAGCCATGTATAAGAGAAAGAGCAGATTGGTCTTCAGGCATTGCTAAATAGAGATCAACATTGATAAATTGAAATCGACTTAAAATTATGCAATAAGTAGAATAAATATTATTCTTCATTGGTTTTACTATCTATGTAAATAACGCAGAACTGGCTTTATCATCTTTTAACTAAGTAGGTATCTTGAAATGATTATTCGACCGCGAACAAAGAACACGGTAGTTTGGAAGTATAAAGTCGTGCGCGCAGATTATAGTTGAAGACAATTTAATAGCACATTCATAATTTACTTTTCTAAATTAATATATTTTTTTGTTACACTATACTCTTGAGTTTGATTACAGCCTGCCTGATGTTAAGCACCACTGTAGTCTAAAATATAGCACACTTGCCTCATTCTTTACCTATATTATCCAATCTAGAATATGCGTCTTCAGTATATTTACCCAAAAAACTTCTCCAGAGAATTAATTCTGCGGGTGAGCTACGACCTTCAGTCATGAGGACGTGAGGAAGAGGGTACCTATAACCATCGAAATATAATACCTAGAACTCTCTCTTTCTATCTGCCTGCCATAACAACATTATAAATTTGATGATGAATAAATTTTTTACTGATGCCAAGGAACATCTTGTAAACTGTTTCTACTACATATGTACATATAATATGACAACGCTTTTAATTTCAACATCTTCAGCCGCCATGTTAAGAACTTGAGTATGATAACCATACACTTTAATAACCACTTTATTAAGCCAAGTAACGTATAAACTATTTCCAATAAAAAACTGATTTGTCTGTTTACTTGTTGCGGTATAATTATAGGACCTTATAAGCGAGTGCCAAATAAACTGCCAGCGACTGTTTAGCTCTCGCTATCAGTTTTACAGACGAACTTGTAAACTTTCCTTTTCAACTCTCGGATAAGCACTTCCTCTTTTTAATGAATTTAGAGAGCCGTGGCTTTAAAACAATGATCTCTCCTTAGAAGAGAATAGAAAAGAATTCATTTATTGTCCATAATGTCATAATATATTACAGTTATACACAACTAAGTAATACTTAATTTCAAAACAGACTCGTCTTTATCTTACTTCTAGGTGTACAATCACCTTTACAATTTTAAATATACTATTTGTGCTATATTGTTATTTATATTACAGAAGACGATTTATCGATACTAATTTATTAAACCACATGCTACCAATTAAAACTACCCGTGGTTGATATGCGTTTTTAAACAATAT
This sequence comes from Macaria liturata, assembly GCA_964023185.1. Classification (NCBI taxonomy): domain Eukaryota; kingdom Metazoa; phylum Arthropoda; class Insecta; order Lepidoptera; family Geometridae; genus Macaria; species Macaria liturata. The sequence goes on along the minus strand of OZ026824.1, from coordinate 363,148 downwards.
AAACTGGCTCAGGGTGGCTTGATAAACTTTTGACACCATAAATTGGCCACTCTCATTCGATGAGAAGGAGAAGATAATATATACATATATAGATATATCATAAACCTAAGTCCATATAACGTAATTTACTCAACTGTACATATATATGAAAACATTCTAATTGGTATCATTATAGAAATACGAGAAATATACGTGTTTTGAGCTTTCATCTGTTGTTGATAAATTTGTATAACTTGATAATAGGCATAATATAAATATACAAAATTAAAAATAAACTATATTATTATAACCATTTTTTTTTGTAAATTTAATAGCTTTTTAAGCACAGCTATTCGTTTTTTAAACTTTGAAAAGCCATTACTAAATTATGCTTTACAAGCGTCGACCCTAAAGGAAATAGAAAACAGCGGTAATGGCGAATTTATTTGCTCCAATTTGTTTTTATTGGCTAATTCTTCGGCTCGGATAGCTTGGGGCGCCCCCTGCCGACCTAATACGCATATTTGCCAAATCCCTGATGAAATGCCCACGGCTGTAAACAACCAGATTACATTCTGTAGACACCTTATTACAATGAAAAAAAAACACGTAAAAAAATACTTGACAATAACACATGTGTGATGGTTATTTGCTAATATTATCACGTGATACATCGGCATGCTAATTGGTTCATCGCTATGACCACGTGATATGGTTGGCTGATGATTGGATAGTGCAGGTATCTAATAATTTTATTATGGTATGGTCAATATAGTTTAATTATTTTTGTTTTTAAAACAAATACAAATTAATTATAGATAATACCACAAATTACAAGTCATATCTATTCCTATAATATCTATGTATTACATGTCAACTTTGATGAAAAACTAATATAATTAAGTTTGCACTACAATACATTACTTAAATGTGATTAAATTGTGTTTGAATTTTTAAATATTTATCAAAGTCATAAGAAGATTGTGTCAACAACCAAGCTCCAAGCTTGTACAAAATAGAACAAAGGAGTCATTTTTACACATAACTATCAAGTTATGTGTCTTTGAGTTATAAAATCTGTGTTAGTAAGTCACTGTTTACCGCTGGCCCGTTTTTTTATTCGCCATTTTGCATATAAATAGATAGGTTTTATTGATCGTAAACTACGGGAATGCGATGGGAAAGCGATTAATCAAAGATGCGGGAACTGAGAAGTCAGACGAGTAAAACAATAAAAGCGAAAAGATGGCGATTGCAAAAATATGTTGAAAGATATGTTATTGTGATATAAATAACCACGAAAACTAATTATCAAATAGAAGGTAGATATAGGTACATAGGTAGAAGGTAGATATAGGTACATAGGTAGAAGGTAGATATAGGTACATAGGTAGAAGGTAGATATAGGTACATAGGTAGAAGGTAGATATAGGTACATAGGTAGAAGGAGATACAGGTACATATTCCTAACAAAAGATATCTAAAACGTTGCATTATAATTTTCGAGTTTGTATCTATACTATATCTGCATACATATATACTCAATGATTTTTTTATTCAAGTAAATGTTGATCACACGTCGAACATAAGACAATATTCTATTGGAAAGAAGTGCATCAACGGAATGCACACTTTTAACAACATTTATAAGTCAACTTTTTACATTTTAGACTCTCGCTTGACTACAGCTGCTTGCCTGATATTAAGTAACATTAAAATATACGATCTAGCACGCTTGCCTAGAAGAAACCGAAGACTAATATATTATAGTAAATCATAGTAGTATACCTAATCTGTCTCTATAGAAACCCACGTAGAAAATAAATAAAGAATAAAACAAAAGTTATTCGATAGCGGAGTCAATATACCACAAGATGTCCTAAAATGTACGTGCGTACTTTTGCAAAGTTCAGGGAAACTTCGCAATAAGCTCTGCTTTGAAAGTTCTGCAACTTTTCGATGGGTGCATATTAATATCGGATGTAACAGGGATTTGTACGTGGCGAACTTTTGACACGTGTTTTGTAAAAAGAGGCTATTTGTAGTAAAGGTTTTTGTCGGATATATAGCAGCGTTGAATTTTGCGGCAAAAAACTGTTTTTTAAAATGATTAACTGCAACAGTGTAAAAACAATATTATCGATTTTTTATGATTGCAAACCGTTTATAATTTTTATTTCGCTCAAACAGCAGAAATCTATTGTCTAATAGAGTACAAGTTAGTTTAAAAATCTTTTTCAGACTGGCTTAATTTATGAGTCAACTTAATTTCTGTATTTTGTCTTGTTTTACTTCAGGTATAATAAAATTATTAAAACCATTGATAGTCGAATTTAAGAAGAATTAATAGGCTCCGTTCAATGTTCTACTTGATCAGCTTTGAACCACTATTAAAATAGTATAATATATAGGGGTTTTGTAAGTACTATTGGGTTAAAATAATTATTTTAAGGACTTTGTACGACCACTTATCTTACTAAACTCCCCGCGGAACTAACTCAGATACTTACTCTCCGTCGGAATAATTCATAGCAGGTCGCTACTGAAGGTTAAACCTCATAGTAAACTCAACAGGGTGGTACTATGAGACAAAACGATAATGGAATTGATGTTATTTTGAATCACGTTTTGAATTAGAGAATTGGAGATTGTGAGTTATTATTATTAAGCTAAGCTAATTTAATGTTGTTTAGTTTAATTCATTATTATAATAAATGATATCCGAAAACTAAATCTGACAAGAGACGAAGTTTGAAAAAAAGTGATAAGTTTTAACATTTTGAATCGCTCACTCTCCCTCTTTCTCTATTTGAGTCGTTTTTCCTGATGACTGAGGGTCGTGAATCCACCGCAGAATTAATTCGTTAGGGAGTTTTCTTGGGCAGATACATCGTGGCGAGCGCCCAGGTCCTTCCACGGAAGACACATGTCCTCGGATATTGTAGTCCTCAAACATGTCGGTTTCCTCAACATGATTCGCTCTTTTCTTACTGATGATCTATTTATTTGTTGTTGACAAGACACATACTGTAACTCAAAATCGATTTCAATATTAATAAAATGAAACTTGATCGATCCCGCATTATCATCTAACAGTTCTAACCACTAGGCTAAAAAGTAAAGAATACATGTTCAATGTAGTAACCGCCGGAATCAAAGTAATACATCCCTACAATAAAGTATTCATGTATATGTACATAAAACAGTAGTAAGTATCTAGACAGCTCGTTTGCTCGCCTAATAAACGCCAGTAGAGGTAGCATGGACACTGTGAATGATGTGATAGTCACCCAGTCAATGGGAAAAAGGATTCCTTTATTTTTGAGTAACAAAATGTTAGGCATCATAATGCTTATCATTATTTTTTGCCTTGAAATAAACGGATGCTATCGAATTCAAATGTGGAATGGAATGTTTAAAAATTGACGTTAAATGTATAGATTCTACATAAATTAAACTTGCATGGTGTTATTTCTCTGATGCAATTGTTATCGTTTTAATTCATATAAACGCTTTTGTTTTGGTAATAAATCAAAACTACTGTTCGCTAGTAAGTTTTTATAATTTTCTTCTACAAAACTACTATTTTATAAATAAGAAATAAAAACATCCAAAATTTAATGAAACATTGAAGGCACCCACAGTTTTCTGCGTCCATACTAATCTCGCAGTTAGTGGGTAACCGCACACGTGGTTAATTTTACAGGTAAAAAATAGCATTTCTGTACGTGCTACCAGTTTTTATTTGGTACTTCCGTGAGACGCGCGCGGGCGAGAATGGGGTGAGTGAGTACTTAAAAAGTTAAGGTTCCATTTTAAAAAAATTACAGTAACATTAATGAACTTTAAGTTTTTTTGTCCGAAAGTACAACAATAAGACAAGAAAATAAGATTTAAAAAAGCAATTAGAAGAATTGAAAACATCTGTTTTTAAAGTAGTTTCATAAAAATAAGTAAATATGTGAGTTATCCGAATTAATAGATTTTTTGTGATAGTATTAAAATAACTTATTACATTAGACTAATTATGGACCATTATGGATCTGAGCAATGGATCTAGTGGGAATAATCCAAAACTTATATTTTCATTGCTACAAAAAAGTCACTAAAGGCCACCAAATATTTCTAATACAAAGGAAGAAAAAATAAATTATATCGCACATTAATAGAGACTTACAACTTTGTAATTTTCTGTACAGACTCGTAAAAAGATAAAAAAGTGTTAACGACTCATTCGAATTTTAAACTACGTGTTAACGGGTGTTGTTTCAAATTAGGTTAACTCAGCTTCGTAACTCTCATCTACTGACATAGTACAACTAAAATACAAGCCAAAAGAAAGAACAATATTTACTGTGACAGATTTAAAAAATAAAATAAAAAACACACATCAACTACACAAATTTGCCACAACACAGCCCTAATTCAACATAATGCTGGTTGCGTGGAAGCAACCAGCGTTGGTCTTCCGTAGAGACAAAAATATCATAAGAAATCATGATAGTTAGAACACCAGAAGACTAGCTGTATAAAGCATAGGTGTAAAATCTAAATAAAATATACATACTTCCTCATTAATGAGGGTCATGATTCTGATGCGGAAATATTTCATTGACAGAATTCTCATGTTTAGATGTCACATGGTTAGAGACAGAACTATTCAAGCAAGACACAAGCCCTCGGCTTTCATTGTGTCTCCCAAACAAATCGTTTTATCTCACGATATTTTTATTTATCGTCAAACGAGTGCAATTCATACATTCCTTGGAAAACAAGTCATTAGTGTAGCTAAGTACAATTCACAATCATTCACAGTAAAGAGCAGCTCTCCTAAATAAGTTTACAATACCCTATACTCTCAAAATTATGACTCATATACATATATAACGTTAGCATTATCCACTATTTATAAAAATGGTGTTCTTAGACCTGTAACCAGTCCGTTTCTATTCCATGTCGTCGCTCTCATCCTTAAAATGGGTTAGGTACGGTTGATTAAATCGAGCCGAGCAAATTGTGTTAAACATAAGTTCATAAAATTTTAATATAACTCAATATCAAATTGTTAACATATTTAAATTCGCATTAAAAAGGGATTAATCGAGAATTCGTTAAGCTGTGGTGAGGGATACAGTGAGCGCGTTTTAATTTGTGAAATATTTATAGCTAGTTTTCATCCAATACACGATACATACACACATACTTACTTTAACGAATTTGAGGGTAAATTTTGTAATAAAGTCTCTCTCTTGAATCGTATTTCCTCATGATTGAGGGTCGCGACTCCCCCGCAGAACGAATACGTTAGAGGAGTTCTTTTGGACAGATACATCGTGGTGGGCGCACATGTCCTCGGATGTTGTGATCCTCAAACATGTCGATTTCCATACGATGTTTTCCTTCACCGCTAAGCGAGTGCAAAATTCCACACATAACTTGGAAATGCAAGTCATTGGTGTAGGGCTGGATTCGAACCAGTATACGTATAGATGAAAAGCAGACACTGGAACCACTGAGCCACACTCGCTAAATTGTAATAAAATATTTGGCATTAATTTAAACCATTTTTGTACTTTATAAACTTATAAAATAAATGCTCTATACTTATATATGTTTTTATTTTATATTTATTTATATGCGCGTGGATTTAAAACATCACTGTATAATTACGTTGACATTTTTGCAAATAAACTTTATGAGCAAATCAGCTTATGTGAGGTATTTTTTATAGCAATAGCATTTGTCAGCCATTTTTAATTACAGCCGACGCCATTGTGGAACTCTCGTCGCCATCGAGTACACCGACGTACTCCAGAAATGTTAGGGAGGGAGATACTGGTTGAGTTTATTACTAGAACTTTGTTTATATTCTTCTCCTTAGTCATATTCGTCAATACTGAGGATCGTGACTGCCCCTCAGAATCTAATGGTTATGAAAGTTCTGGGCATATACATCTGTTTATATAGAATAGCAAATATAAAAAAATATAGATCTCGATACACACATCATCATCATTTCATAAGCTTGGTTGAATAAGATTTGAATTTATGTTGTGCTGTTAATATGAACAAGTTTTTTGTTTCTAAAAAATAGCAGAATTACAAAATAAGTAAGTTAATTATTTGCACTTTCTTATATGTGAGCTTTTTTTGCATGGCATGTACAGGTTTTAATGGATTACCATTATTATAACGGTAAGTGATATTAAACTTTAATAAACCACAAACAGACTGCTAGCAGTGTATGTTGTTTACTTTTACCTGTGATATTACAATATACTATTTAATTTCGTAAGGACATATGGCATTTTACGATGTGTGAAATAAATACAAAACTGTGTAATGTTTGATAGTGACATAATCATAATGACACTTCATTTGCACTATACAATATATAAATATTCTGTCAGTAAACTTATTGCTCCCGTATCTCCTAAACTATTTAATCGACGGTAGCTCTCAACCAATAATAGCGCGGACCGATTGTTCCCAGATACATTTTTGTAATTGCTGCACTACTTTGAAAGCTTTTAAGGGCTTTTGAAAAGTTGCTAAAGTTATAAGACGGACACTTCGAAAGCTGCTATTTTGCTATCTCTAAAACTGAATAATAAGAGACTGATGATAAGTTACGTATTGCAAAGGTTAAAAATGTGTACGTAAAAGGTCTATAATGTTATAATTCAAATGTTGAACCACCATTTGATTGTACTTTGAAAAAAAAAAACATTTATATTAGTCAACTGAAATGTACTTAACTAATCAAATGATTACCTATGCGTTTATTGAGTATCCTCAAATGAGATTTGTTCAACCATTACGTCGGAGTAAATTCATTGCCCCAGTTATTTATATATTCTAACCGGCGCGGCGGTCGTTAGTTTTGTTTTCAAGGTAGAAAATAAAGCAAAAGACTTTATTCAGGCGTCTACTTTCAGAAATATTGGGTAATTTGGCATAATATAGCAATTACGCGAAGGTCGAATACATTTCTAGCGAACATTCTGAAGAAGCCATGTTTTATTAAGTGTGTCATTACGCTTCTGGGATAAAATAAGTATCTTTATAAATAGCTAGGTGAGTGATTATTTAGACATGTTGGATTAGCTGTATTTTTGCATACCAGTGTTAATATGTAAGTATGATTCTAAATTTTTAGCACTTAAATCTGTATTACTTAACTACATCTTGCGAGTAAATATTTCTTTATACTTATCTTTGTTTTCTAACAAAGCTTAGCTACGTTTATATGTCAGAACAGTATAGTAAAGATAACTAAATCTTGATAAAAATATCACTAGGTACCTTTATGAAGTAAGCAAAGTCTACGTCATGAGCTTAATGGATCATTTGATGCATTTCCCAAACAATAGATAAGTTCAAAACTCAATACTCAGGTACACAATTCCCGAGCATTTTTCTTTCAAGAGCCTCTCAAGCGACTTGACAAAACTCAAAAATATTCTTTCGTAACTTCCTTAAATTTGCTCTTGAGTTAATCAACACAGTTGAAGTACGCCTCGTACTTGAGATGTTCGTTCGATACGTCGTGCGATCTAGCTGATAAGGCACGCCGGTGCACTCGAGGACAGGAAGACGGGACTTGGAGACTTGTTCAGGCTGGTTTGGATTTTTGAACTGGCTTTTGGATGCTGAGGCAGCGGGTTTGGTGAGTGATTGTGATGGGCTTACAATTTTAAGTACATTCATAGTCATTCTTAAGTGGGAACAAAAAGCTTTTTTCTTCAGAATTTCGTTCTAAGAAACATTATTATGGTAAAAAATACGATTATTTTAACAACGCTTTAGGCGGTTATAGTAGAAAGATCTCGGATACATATGTATATTTAATGTTGTTTAATTTATCTGTCCATGGTTATTCGACTCAAGGACAAGAAGGAGCCTGAAACAATATATATATCATTACAAATAAATCAAATACCATTTTATGTCATAACAGAATCAAGACAATCACTTCACTTTACAGAGCACTACAGACCCTCAATTTTGAAGGGTATAGAAAATAGGGCGACAACTGAAGGGCTTACAGTATTGCTGTAGGATTTCAATTTGACATAACAATGGGGACCCTGTGACGTACATATTGTTTTGGTTTACCTTCCCAGGACTTGGTGTTTGATTTGGTTTTGGCTTTTTGAGATTATTTGCAGACAAGTTGTGATATTTTGCAGCTTATTTGTTTATTATGTATATGGTATTCTATTACATTGTTTGTACTTTGGGAAATATAAATGAACGTGTGATACGAATATTATTTTTTTTAAGATTTAGTTACTAATAGTAAAAGGCCCCAATTTTTTTTATCTGTGTAATGGAAATAAAGTTATTTTTATTTTATTATGTATATGGTAGAATTTAATAAGAGTTGCCAAAAGTTTTTGAAATGCTTTGAAAGTCTGTAAATTTATATGTTTTCGCTTCGCTCACTTTGCTTTGTCAAAAAAGTATCACTCTCAGGACGCGATATTATCACTATATCAAAGATCGTGTAAGTACCAAAATATTATTTATTCTTTCTTGTAATCTTTACTGTTGTTTGTGTTTCCCAATAAGTATGCCATTAAATAGTGGATGAACTAATATATTCTTATAAAAAAGAATCATCATCATCATCCACAGCCTTCTCTATCCCACTGCTAGGCATACCTCTCTTCGAATGTGCCAACTGCGTACATCTTGTGCAGACCTCATCCGTAAAGAACCCGCGACTCGTACAATGTCGTCGACCCATCTCGCTGCCAGACGAAAACAGAATATATTATGTCAAAACCAAGTCTCTCCACTTAGTTCATCTGAGGTAATAAGTGAGATCCATGTAATGCCTGGTCGGTTATCAATTGTTTACAGATGAATTTGATATAAATCAAAACAGTAAGTAAAAATATTTAGTTAAATTATTCTATTCTATGAAGCTAATTTCAATATGAAATTCAGCATTCATTGATGCCATAATCAAATTAATTAATAGCAGTTTCTCCCTAGTTATATTGACTCTAATAAATTGTGGTACAGTTGCCAAACTTGGCAAATTAAGGGCTATAAATGGTTAACAGTTATTGAGACGTTTCGAACCAGATTTTGTATTACTTATGTTAAAATACAAAATCTAAATATATTACCAACCATGTAGATATTAACTATGTAGATTTAATTACTCATTTTTCCATGGTATTTTTGTGGTAAATAAAGTTGACAACAGCTATTTTCTGCTACGACTAAAAAGACTTATTTTGTATATAACCAGAAATTAATTTATCAATCACTCCAATAATTTTAAAACGTTTTTTTATAAGATTGTGTAGGTTATTTTCATCATCATCAGCCCGCCATCGCCCACTGCTGAGCATAGGCCTCTCTTCTTGTACGCCACTCGTCCCGGTCCTGCGCAGATTGAATCCAGGTGCTCCTTGCGGTTGTTGTTTGTTAGGTTATTTTGCTTCGTGAAAATAAATATAGAACTATGACATTTACTGTTATTGAGTCAAGTCAGATGCCTTCAAGCTTTATTGATATTGGATTGAGTAACATATTAAAATAAGTCGCTTCCATAATAAGGAAAAAGTATAATAGAAATATCACAAGTCTGAATTTGGAGTATTTCTGCAGTACAAGCAAGTTTCTAGAACAAGAGCAACAGTATCAGGCATAAAACGATCGACAACGTTTATCGGACTTTACTTGACAACAAGAAATTTAAGGAATACAGAATTGTAATTCGATATAAGCAATTAAAAGTACTCAATTTGTATTCTAACAAGTTGAACAGTCTCAAATTTTGTACAAATATTTATACGATGTAAGTTCGACGATGCTTGGAAGTAATACGAGAACTTTGAAATTGCTTTATTTATTGTTTTTGAACTTTTTTGATCCTTGAGATATTGTAATTTTGTACTCAAGTTTTAGTTGTTTCGTAGACTTCTTTGTACAATATTAATTAATTGAATTATGAGAAATGAAATGAATAGTAAGAAACATAATTTTATTTGCACGAAACTAGACCCAAGTAATAATATTGTACATCTACCGGGCTAATATATCGTAATCAAAATTATTTTTGAAATGGTTGGTTAATTTATTAACACATTTTTTAGATTTTGTATTATTTTTATCCGAGGACAAGGTGTCTTCCGTGGAAAGATCTGGGCGCCCACCACAATGTACTACTCAAGGAAACTTCCCCAATAAGTAAAAAAAGAAATCGCGGAGGAGTCATGACCCTCAGTCATAAATAAATACGTGTCAAAGAGATTGTTGCATTAATTCTTATAATATGCTTATTTACCACAGTTTACACGAAATAATACTTCTACAGTGCTTCTTTGAATAAATCTAAAACTAGCCACCATTTCATTTTTCACTAAAGCGATGGGCATGTAAACAAAATAAAGAAAAAAAAGTGGTAAAGTATAAGAATCTACCAAAATCAAGTAAGTCTAGAGCGTAACGAGTAACCAACTTAGATAAGATAAGATAATCATTTATCCATCAATAGAAATAGTCAACTTATGTACTAAACGTTAACACTTGGTAATTCTATTGTCTAGTCTTACAAAAATATTTATGTCAGTTAAAAGATTTTAAACATGTCTAAAATTTTCCAAAAGTATTACATTTTTTACTATGGTAAAAATGACAGAATGTCAAAATGTCAAATATATCTAAAATGTCTAATTAAATGAAATGTCAAACTAAACTACTACTACTTAGAACGTAACATAAGTGTAAGGTAAGAATCAACCAATTTCCACCGACGTAACTCCCTAAAACCACGTAAGAGCGTAGCTGAAATATATAAGAGGTGATATGAATCCCGTCGTTCCAGCACATAAATAATTCTCACGGTGCTGTAACACGCCGAGATTGCATGCCGCCTTAACTCTCTTAAAAACGACTTGTTCCTCGTAAAGGTGAATAACGACTTGAGAGACTTAGAGCGTTAAATAAATTATGCCAATTGCTTGATTGCAGGTTTATTGCTGGGATTGCGTTATCGGGATGTGTGGTGCTAAGGTTGACGGTTGTTGCTTTTTTTATAACAGTTGGTTGTCTAGTAGCGTCTTCTAGTGCCTAATTGGTTTGTCAGTCTTTCAAAGAACTTTTTCAAACGTGTTATCATAAGTATATCAATCTGGTTGTAATTTTTATATAAATATTAACAAAAAATTATAACCCAGGGGTCTTCAAATCTAGAGTAAATAGGTTTCTTCTAGGCAAGCGTGCTACATCTTAGACTATAGTGGTGCTTAACATCAGGCAGGCTATAGTCAAACGTAAGCCTATTTAATGTAAAAAAAAAATATATCAAAAATGTGTACATATAACACATGTTTTATCTATGAAATCTTAATCAATTTCTTCATTCCTCGTGGTCATGTCTAACTTGAAGTCTTGATCACTTGATTTATGCAATAGACCCTCTAAAACTATATTGTTGCTCTCGTCTCTTTTACAGTGCAAAAGTAGTTGACCATAATAGAGATTAAATGTAAGATGTTCCTACGTGAACATAATTATATTCGTAAATAGATCATGTACTATATCAAGGATTCTCACCTTCTCTTTTTAATGCAATACATACTTGTTTGGAAACTCTTCCATTCGGAACTCCATTCTCATTTAAACTCACCCTCCACATAATCTACACACGACTACAGATACTGCGTGCTTCACCGACAAACTTAGTTCTAACTCGCCTGGCATCCTCATATCACTGTTTACGGCCATCTTATGAGTTACAAGCAAAGCTTTCAGCCAGGAATGGCAAAAGTAACATTCCGTCCTTAAGCCCTCCAGATATTTGTGCCAAGCCTAAAGATATCTGAATCAAAATGCTTTGTTAAACTTGTTTGTGAGCGGAAATATTTTTTGGGATGCTCAAAGGCGTGTGATGAAAATACTTTTGCGTGTTAGTTTTACAAAAAACAGATACTTAAGTGATAGAGAGAAGCCTCTCTATCACTTAAGATTTTTTTTGATAAATCTTTAATATTAGATATGCTTATTTCCACCATTTATTAACTTAAATTAATTATAAACCACTTAAATTATGTTTACTACATACCAGAAACATAAGTTAATATTGTTTACGCTTGTGCGGTATTGCTTCAAGAGGTCAAATGCATGTCTTTAAAGTGTAAAAAAATATTATTGTACCTACATTGGGTGACTATACCTTAGTGAAGTTTCAGGATGTAATGTATCGATCTAAAGGAGTTTTCACTCTCATTTACAATGTACAATTTATAGAACATAGTATAAAATATGTATTAAATCTTTGGCCGTTAAAAGTATCATAGGGCAACAATTGTGTTCTTTTATTCGAAGACTTCATTTGTTTACTTAAAAACTATAAGTTCAACAAGTAATTCCTAAAACCAAAACACAATAAACACATCCCTGTTTCCAGTCACCTGAGCCGTGAATATAAAGCCTGTTTACGGAAGGTTGTGTTTGAGCAGAGTGGAAGTGACGCCGGGGCTGATTCTGATACTGGACCTCGGATAGGTGTGGTGTTTATACGGGAAATAGGTTTGTATTCCACTGAAGGTAAGTACTGTATTATCTGCATTCATACACAATTTATGGACAAGTCTTGTCTGTATGCGCTATTCTTCCAGGTTTTTGACAAGTTTTGTGGGTACCTTAAAGCCTATGTATATACCTACGTACGTGTTTACTTTTCCCAAAGTTCTTTCAAATATAATTTCTCTTTTTTTGCTAACTTATACCAACCTCGGCCTTACTCTCATATTTAAATTATTTAGGTTTATTATTAGGCTTTGCAATGTCTAAGCATAGACACTATAGATTCGAAGTCATAATATAGATTTAACACCTTATATTCTGTAAAGGAAAATTTTACGCTAGATTTTAAACATTTTAAGGAATTCTCAGGCATTTTATTTGGTCGTTTTGTTATGAAATTTCGATAATATTGGTACATAAACGTACACAACATAATCTATATACTTTTATGTTTAGATACTAAAACTTTGGAACGATTGATGAAAGAATCGTTTTTTTGCAAGCACCAACAATATCTAAACAATTGAGAACTTATGTATCTCACATAAACTCCAGTTTCCAAGCGCCTATCCTAGATTCTCTCCCTCGCCTCTTATGTGGAGTATTAACCTAAGGGTTGGAGGTCATTGACCTGGCAGCCATTAAAGGATAAAAGCTAGCCTTTGTCAATAAGGTATCGATGGTTTTCAATTAGCTGATCGTGATGGGGTCTCATTATGTGTGTCATTTGATCCCTGTGATACAATACAGAGGGAGGATGTTTATGTATCCTCACTAAAAGGTATGAAGTTAATGGCTGGTAATGAAAATATAAATTGGTATTAGCAGGAAAAGAAATAAGACTTTTAATCAGTTGTTTTTTTTTTTAAGTTTTGAATTATTTTTTATATATTAAGTAAACAATAATGCCACTAACCCAGGTACATTATAAAGTAATTATTAGATATTTTTTTCTAGTTTCGTTAATTTTTTACTTCAGATTGATTTATTCGAGCATGTTCATCGAAAGCTATCAAAACTGAAGCAATATAAAATAATGTAAAATACGTTAATGTCATCTTGTTTCAACTTCTCAATAAAAAAAGTATTAACAAATGCACAAAAATACTAACAAAAATCATTTCAATGAAACACTGCCGAAACCTTAAAATGTCATTATTTGTGAACCAAACAAAGAGCTCTCAATTTACACGTACCTACCTACATTATTATATTTACCAAAAGAACGAAACAAAATATGAATTTCATTTCGACATTTCAGCGAAACCTTCCAAAATTCTACACGTGGCAGTCACACAATATTCTGGCTTAAAATAAAATGTTCTTTGTGTAAAAAATATCACGTTGTGTAAATATAATACACATTTTGCATACATTACAACAAATTTTCGGGTGAGCTACATCAAAGGAGGTTTGACATAGCTACATATATGTATATATTAGTCTTTACCTATGAAATTGCCGATTTGTATGACGAAATTGAGAAAAATGAACAGATTTAGATGCAATTGATAACTATAGTTAGATGGAAAAAAAGCTATGCACTGCGTATATAAATTTCTCAAAAACAGAGTATGTATAATGTTAAAAATATACCTAGTTAAAGGGGTGAGGTTTTAGGTGTTTTCAATGACTTCTCTTTTTATCTAAAAGGTACATAATTCAACAATTGATACAATAAAATTGTATTTGGAAAAAATATAGCTGAACGTAAAAGTTACAAACAGATTAAAATGTAAGAAAAAAACGGCAATTTTATAGGTAAAGACCTATTATATAGAGTTAGATGAATAAGTTCACACATTAAATTTCAGGTGTTTTTTAGTGAATAGAGAAACATCCAAATGAAATAGATCTGTTTATGTATTATCTACTTATTATGCAGTACTGCAACAACAAATCAAATCAAAATACTTTATTGTACACCATTTACATAAGAACACAAATACCTATAAAGAAATTAAGAACATAAGATTGGGACAGAGGGCGGCCTCATCACTTGGACTGATTTCTTCCAGGCAACCTAGCAAGGACAACATCGACAGGAAAACAGTAACGCTGACATGTCTTACAACATCAACAAAATGTGTTTGTGTAGGAGTAACAGGGTCTAATCTATCTCCTCCTATATCCTATATTACACTAATCAGTTCAGCTCTTTAGTGTAAAATAGGCATAACAACACAAACAAACATAATTGATCAAATAATTACTGAAAGCTTCTTAAAAATTACAATAATTATAATTCATAAATACCAGTCAACGAAACAAATTGATCGCAAATAAAGTTTATTGCAGTTACCTATCTCATTTGAAGTTAACATTTTGTGGTTAAAATTAATACAAAATATTACAACAAAAATGTGAGTATAAGTTGTATATTTACATACATCAGTCAGTTAGCATAATTATTCTAGATTGTGGCTATGGCGGTTAAATCTCCAATTGTTAATTTAAAATAAAAAAAATGTGGCATTTGTTTTATTTGTGGTCGTTTCTATGTAGGTATAATAAGTATGTATTTACAAAAGTATATCAATATTACATTCGTTATTTAGTACCCACGACACAAGCGTTTGGTTAGTGTGGGGCTAGATGGCGCTATGCGCAATGTCCCGGGATATTTCTTTATTTTATTTGTATTCGAGTTATAATGTATCACGTCAAAAATAACTGCCTGTTCATTCTGTAAGTTTGGCAGTGTAAGTAAATCCCAATTTTAGCCAGTCATTTACATTTAGCACCTAATTCTGACAGGTGGCGGTATAGTTCATGCCAAACTGTAAGGCCTATCGGAATATAATAGTATGGGTTATGGTCCAATGCTTTGGATTCAATAATATGTTTTTTCATATATTTTTAAGAACATTTTAGATAATTTGATGATTGTATCAGTGTTGCAGATAAATTAAGTAGGACATTTTAATAATGAATAAGAAAAAAATAATAATAATTATTATGTTATTACACTCACATGAGGGTTTAGATTCTCTTCCTCTCTCTCTTATGTCGCATAACTTATCTGAGATGTCATGTCTGAGAGAGAGAGAGAGGAAAGTGCGACATTGTAGTGATTTTAGTGAAAAAAATATTTACAGTATTAAACTTATTTCACCAGATATTAAATAGCTTTAAATTTGGCCAACAATTATACATAATATTCGCACACGGGTCCATACATCCGCTAGAATGGAACCAGGTTAATGAAACGTCTGTCAAAACTGTGCACACAACATTTAATTGAAAATTGCTTTTTGAAGCTCTCACCTGCGAGTTTAACCTCACTCGACGTGGTTGATTACAGAGGATACAACAGTTATATTAAACTAGTAAACGTACGCGGCTTCGCTTGTAAAAAGTAAAAAACGCTTTCAGGATAAAAAGTAGCCTGTGACACTCCAAGACTTCATACTACGTACATACCAAAAATCATCATTATCCTTTCAGCTGTTTTTGCGTGATGATCGTTGAAATAAACAGAGACACAGATAAACAGACATATATTATAAAAAAGGCTAAAACGTGTCTCATTATCGATATGTATAGGTGACCTCAGTATAAAAAAAAACAACCTGCGTTTAACCATAACTCGCCTGCTGGTAAGCACGGTTAAAGAGATACGCTTGTTTGTTTTTAATCAGAACCGATTAATTCTATTAAATCAGAATGTTGGGGTTGTGTAGCATGAAATCAGTAGTTGCGGAGGAATTGCATAATTTAATTCCTGCAGACCCATTTCACCATCGTACGAGCAGGGGTTCGGCAAGGAGGCACCGTTATACAGTTGAGGTTCCAAAGACCCGCACCAAGCTTTTTGCTTCGACTTTCATCGTGCGAACAGCCAAACTTTGGAACTCCTTGCCCAAATCTCTATTACCCTCAAACTATAATTTGTCGGTCTTCAAGTCGAGAGTAAACTGGTTACTTCTAGGTAAGCGCGCAAAATCGTAGATTACAACGTTGCTTAATATCAAGCAAGTTGTAGTCAAGCGTGAGCCTATATCATGCAAAAAAACTGAAAGAAGTAAGGCGCAGGTAGCAAGGTAAATGTAAGTGATAAGGGCTCGTTTTCATGCTTAAGAAGGCTAATTTCATATCTGTCAATTGCATGGTGGTAGGATATTTCTTATATCTGCTCAAGTATCTACTGATTTATTGATAGTACCGTTAACCGTTATCATGGCACCAAGCACCCCAAGTTGAACTCCAGTAGCCTTAGACAGCCTTTAAATAAGGACTCGACTACATTGTTGTATGCGTGTATGCCTCATCCAGTGATAATATTCAATTCTGTTAACTAGTCTGTATCTCAATGATATTGAGTTTCCTTTGTTTGCGAGTTTTTAAATTGTATATTTACAAAAGAGGGCATTGTTTAATAGAATATTGTCGAAGTAAGAGTATAATAGTTTTGTAGTTTGATATAACGAACGTAATATTTATTGGATAGATATTGAACATCACTTTAATGGGGCTACCAATAATAAAGAAAACAATGCTAGCTAGTTAATGTTTTTGTGGAAGTTTCGCTCAGCCTTGTGTAAAAGTAGTAAATATTGTTAAAAAAATACATAAAAAAACCTTTTCGGTGTATATTTTGTATCATCGCACTTTTTGTGTATAATATAATATCATTTTACCTATCCATATAAAGCTATTATCATTAGTTCATTTAATTTATGATATCAAAATGTACTTATAAAAATAATTTTAAACTGTGAAAACAACATCATTCCCATTACAGTTTTAGAGGAAAATCTATTGTAACCCCATCTATTGTAGATAGGGAACAAAACCCGTTCCTATACTTATCATTGTACCTACTTTGTTAGTCTATTGTATGCTACGATTTTCAAATCGAAATACCGCCGTAATGGGTCTATTTCAAATAATCTCACCCTTTTCAACGACTGCAAACAAAAGATTGACACGGACAAAAGATACTACACAGGGTTAGGAAAGAAATAGTTTCTTTATTTATATTCTTCTTCTTATCGAGTGAGAGTGACCAACTCTGGAGTCGAAAATTATAAAGCCGCCCCAAAGGCATCTGACATGGTAACGACTGCTATACTAGACAAACAGTTGTACATTTATATATTTAGCAAAATTTTTAAAGGTGTGTTAAGGTAAAATGTGTTAACATTTTTAGCTTTCAGTAACAAAAATGACCCCATGAGTGATCACGAGCGAAAAATCATTTTTCTTTCATCAAATGAAGGTCAGGTTATGGTTAATGGTTCCATACTATCATTTACAATCCTTTTGGTCAACTAATTCTAATATTTTTTGCTTACATAATTGCAATTTTAGTTAAATAAAATAAAATAGCCTTTATTCTACTGCCACAAAATTAATATGTTAGTTATAAATTTCACACTTCACTTTGATTTTTGTCAGCAGAAGTTGCCTGCTTGGCAAAGGCCTCCCCTATTGTTTTGCAATTTTAGTTACTTATGTATAACTTTGTATATGAATAGAGTAAAAGGTAATGCCAGAGTAAAACGAAAAGCATAACCTTAGGAAATGAAAATTCTTTGCTGATGAGAAAGTTCCAACCTGACGGGAATATAAGAAAAACCACGAGACCTCTTCTAATAGAGTTACCTGACGGATTTGAACTGCAGAAAGAAGATTAAATGAATGGATGGGAGACTATTAATTGTCGGTAGAAGAAAACAAAAAGAATTAGAAATAGTTTAAGAAAATCTCACTATTGCATAAAAAAGATTGCTTTCGTGGATTGGATGACATGAACGATGAATCATCCTGATTTTTTGTACGGCGAAAGCATGATCCCATGCTACAAAACTTAGTACAATAAATCAGGTTTGAAAATGACAAAAATCATTCACTATCGATAAAGTTATCAGGCATACGGAATAATATTTGTAAACTATAAAACCCAAAACAAAATAATTGCACGTAGTAGATGTGGTAACTATTAAATTTATGTTACTAGAATATTTAATTCATGATATACCTGTCTATGTACATAAGTGAGTTATACACATCTTATTTTATGTTACTTTAACATTACTGATTCTTATTTTATAATCTCCAAGGTCAAATACCAAACTTATCCAATTTCTCACCAAATTAGTGACTTGGCTTTTTTGGCATCTGCTAAAGTGGAAGATTTACCTTATTTATACAAGTAAGAACATTTTATTGATTGCGTGTATAAAATAACTTCCTCATTCTTTCTTTTAATTATTAACATGCCTTTTGTTAGTAGATATAAATATACAAAGTAGGTATAAGTAACTAAATAATATTCAATTGTAAGTTGTTAAACCACCCTATACCACCCTATACGCCTCTGTTTTACAATTGATGTATTGTAACAATCCAACAAAATCTATAATTGAACATGCTAAGCAAACCGTATACGTAGAGTAGATGTGAATGTTTCATTTTTGGTTTGAAAGGTCACCCATCCATGCATTGACCGCGCTAATAGTTGCTTAACTTTTGTAATCGTGAAAGCTCCGCTGAATCACAGGTACTTTAAGCTGCAATATGTATATACTATATATATGTTGAACCACTTCAGATCTTACATTCTGGAAGTTTCTCTGGAACTGTTTAACTTATGAACATAAAAGTTTTTAACATTCTTCTTTGAAAAGTGGCGAAGTTGTAGAAAATGTTCAGTCTGATAAGCCGAGCATAAGTTAAGAATAAGTTTGCAGTAAAGACTTGATTTAATGCTTAAATGTACATTCCATCTGCTTTAAATCTCTTTACTTTGTTTTGACTAAAATTGTTAAACTCAAATTCAGTGTTTTGTTAGAATTGTGTGACAGTTCTTTACAAAATGTGTAAAAACTTTACAGTTTGCAAACGTTAATCTGACTCAAAGTGAATATGTCAATGATAAAAATATGTTTGAAATCTGGGGTCACAAATAAATCGACAATAAATTTTATACAAATTATACGACGATAAGAAGTGGATTTATTACCAAATTAATAAATATTATTTAATTTAAATTACTATTCATTTATACCAAACTTTATACTACTTTCTCGCAAACTATGCCTTTAGAATATGTTTATAAAGGACCTTCTGTGAAACAATTAGAAATTCAAATGTATTTCCTGTAATCGCCCTCTATCAATCATTCAAGGTTTCAAATCAGGGCGGAGCGGCGCGGCATATATTTCACGGATACCTCCGGGGAAAGGCATGGATGCTGTAAATCTAAAGAATCAATAGAAAGGAAATTGGTAACGTTATTAATAGAATCTGTATCAAAACTACAACTAAAACATTAAAAATACGCTCTCAAACGAATGGGTATGTGTTATACTAATAGGTTATAAAATCAATCCATCCCTTTAATATAAAACATTATGTATATTGAGAAGGTTTATACTACAAGAAATGATGAAAACAAAACTTAAGTTACCAAAAATAAAAGTAACCAAGGAAACGGATGAATGACAATAAATAGAATTGAAACGAATAATACTAAAATTGACATAATTATGTTACTCATGAATCAGGCGTTACTCTGCGAAAATCCGTTACAAACAACACTAGTACACGCCTCCAAAGTTTACATCAAAGATATACTTTTCTAAATATAAAATATTAGTCGTTTATACCATTATGTTATATCCCTGTAACCGTGTTCAGTATTACCGGAGCCAAGTTCGGGCAGGTGCGATCAAATGACGGATCGAAATTGTTTTCCGATGTCGCTTAACGGCGCGAAACGTGCAAAGGCATAATCAGACTGGAACGGTCAACTTTGGTTATGTTTTGTAAAACAACGTTTATAAATAGTATGTAAAGTTAGTGTAAATAGTTAATATGTAATTCTTGTATGTCAAGTGTTGTGTGTTAAAATAATAAGAAGCCGATGTCATTTTACGTACTCTTTACTATGTACATTTATAATAAAAGTAACGTATGTACATATGTTGCCACGTTTAGGAGCGAAAAAGTAACTAATAAACATACCAACAATAACATTCTCATAGATGTAGAAATGATAAGATTATACACATGATTATATTATTTATCGTTATGATTTTTATTTTGATGTAAATATTTTCATAACAGTGGACTATTTTTTTGATTTCTTGTCGCTGCTTATGCAAGATTTCTCATTGATCATCACTTAAGTGTTGGCTTCTCTGAATTATAAGGGTTTTATGGCTTTAATTTACATACGTCTGATTAAGATTTTTGTATTGTTTTTCTTTCATTCATTGTTTGTTTATAGGAGGTTTTAGTGTATAACATTCATATCTAATGCTAAGCCTCAAGAACTACGAATGCATAGCTATGCCACATTTTCAGTACATACATCTGAATGCCCTCTTCCATCCGTTACAGCGCAGGAAACAAAGCATGCAATCTGCAGTCTAATCTGCAGCAGAAGAGCGTAATTAGGGTTACAACCGCGGGGTTTATCAACGTCCTGTGTGGTTACATGCTAGCCCTGACGAACCATATACATGCGTCAGTAAAGAGTGTTTTTGGCCAGAATTTCCACTATTAACCAGTTCATTTCGTGGATTTGGTTACCGAATATATATTAAACTAGTAAGTGCTCGCAGCTTCGCTCGCATTAAGAAGTAAAACTTGCATCCCCTATTTCACCCCTTTAAAAGTGGCATTTCCAAAAATCCTTTCTTAGCGGATGCCTACGTCATAATATCTACCTTCATTCCAAATTTCAGCCCAATCCGTCCAGTGGTTTGGGCTGTGTGTTGATACATCACTATATCAGTCAGTCAGTCAATCAGTCAGTCAGTCACTTTTGAGTTTTATATAATATATAGATTAAATTTGTTGGTTTTTGTTGATGTTTGAAGAATAGAGGTAGTAACATTGACATTCATAAAACCACGGGCAGTCATTAGTCAAAATCCAAAAATCAAAATCAAGAATCATTTATTGAACTTAATGTTTGATACAAGTTTGTAGCATAGAACATAACATAACATCAAACATTAAAACATTAGGTACATTTAGTATTAGTAATCCGATTGTTTTATTGTAAAGTTAATAATCAAGGTTTTCTTAAAAATACTGCTCGTTCTGTACTAGACCGTACAACTTGACAGTACTAACTTAATTCATCGATAGGTTCCGATCGATCAATTACTCCTGTTCCATTATAAAATCTTAATTTTTTTCGGGCTTTATTACACATTTATATAAATATTTTGTACAGAAAATTTGTTCCTAAAACCATTACCAGAATCTAATCACCGTAAATCACCTTTGAATTTCAAACAAAAAACAACTCTAAAACGTATAAGAATCTATTACAGCTGTCATCCAGTCGGGTCGCGCGAATGTACGCTCATCTCTAGGGATACACATTACACGTTGATATATGCCGTGTCGCATCCCTATTTACATAGGAAACGTACCTACATGATTGATACAGTTTTGAGGTGCTTGTGCACTGTTCTGATATGGCATCTGGTGACAGATGGCAGTTGTCAAGTGAAGGAGAGGACAGTTTGAGATGGAGGGGTGTGGTGGAGTTGATAAAGCTTGTGTTTGAAGATGAAATTTGCATGCCATCGTGCTGTGTTCGCTGGCAGAGAGAGTAGAGCGATAGAGAGATAGAGCACTGGTGATCTATGGTTCTTATTTTGACTCGAGCTGTAGTGTAAACACACATTAATATGCGTAAAATAAAAACTCAATAGATCACACCTCATTTAGTCCTCTTTATTGTTTATATTACCGTAAAAATCTTTAAGCAAACACTACAAATATGTGACGTAGTTATTGGTAATAAATACTTAACTACCTTCTAATAATACTCGTACCTTTTTACTAGGGGCACACGTGTTAAGAATATTTATTTAAAATGTGAGACATTTTAAACTTAAGTATCAGTAGCTTAAAAAACATTGTACAACATCAAATCATGTTAATGAAATGAGCGAATACCTCATGTCAGTAATATGTAGAGTGTTTCTCACGGATTAGGACATTCATCATTTGTAACAGCGCGGCCCTTTGGAGGCTGACACATAAATATTAATTTGACAGCAAACTTGCTAGTTTCTTGAGGTCTCTATTACCAAATTTAGGTAATAAATATTTGATAACTTTTAATGGAAAAGTTGCATTAAGCTAGATATTTAGCAATAATTTAGAACCCAATATTAGCGTAATGACGTAGGGTCAACTTTTGTTGAGCTTAGGTATCATAAAACATATTTTTCAAATCTTTTAGTAAGAAAACTCTGTCTTAACTGTTCGTATTGGACAATCTATTGAGATTGTATTTTGGTTCATTAAATAACTCTAAACACCCTTATCGAAAAGGCTCTTAATTGAAAATTAAACATTAAAATGCTTTGAGGAATGTTCGCCAAATT
The DNA here is from genome assembly GCA_964023185.1 of Macaria liturata. Lineage (NCBI taxonomy): Eukaryota > Metazoa > Arthropoda > Insecta > Lepidoptera > Geometridae > Macaria > Macaria liturata. The sequence goes on along the minus strand of OZ026824.1, from coordinate 340,259 downwards.
GTCGTAAATCTTGAACTCAATCGGAATTTTAATTAAGGATGAAAAATGAGACTCGCTATCAGGAATTTTATGCTAAATGTGAAAAGTTTGCAAAATGAAGGCAAAGATATTTTTACCTGAGTTTTAGGTCTACGGTTTAAATGAATTAAAATGTAGATACTTGTTGTCGCGACTAAATACTACCTAGAGATCATTTATTATTGGTACAAAATACGTTTGAATGAAAGTGAGTAACTGATATGTATTAATTTTATTCGGCGTCTGATTAACATATCAATAATATTTTTATACACACCATTCAAATATTTCTCAGATTTTCCAAAATACTTGCTACATGCTTCGCAACAATTCTCTTGTAAGAACATTTTAACCCTCTAATCATTATTAATAATTAAAACGAATGTGGCTGAGTGCTACATATTATATATGTACCTATAGACATTAGACAGACTTAACAAAAGGTGCTGTTTATTATGATTAAGACCACAAAACATCGCGTCTCACCGAAAAGCCTCAAAAACTCGCCAGTTCAAAATGATCTCTGAAAATTATAATATCTCGAAAATTAGGGCCGAAGTAGCTTGAAATATATTCGAGGCAGGGCTCATATTTCGTTGGTGTTGCCACGTGTGGCGCTGCCAAATTACCCGTCAAAATGTTAAATGTTACTTGTTACTGCGCGAATATTTCCCTGGTCGTGTTTTAATTTATTTTGCCCTTTACAATAGCTCGCTTTTGAGTTATTTTTACGATTAATGACGTGGTGTTTTCGCGTTCAAATTCGAATATGTTTTGGTAGTGTGTAGTGTCTGTCCTTATTTGGCTATTTTTTGCGCAAATGAAATGAGTCATAATTTTGACCCATTATTTTTATTCGTGTAACGAAAGTAACATAATATTGTACACTAATGTTAGCCAAGGTTTCCTTTATCTGATTCTGACGCTTTGTCTACTATATAAAATAGATCATATCAAAAACATTTTTATAACAAGTTTCCACTTTTCTAATATAACAAAAGAATGTAAAACTATATATTTTACTTTCATTCAATCTATAAGTCTCCGTTTTTTTAAAATAATCTTAAAAATGAAAAAAAACTTCAAATAGAAACTTACAATTTTACGTCCATCCTAAGAAATAAAACGCAAACCGATACCCTCTCAATAGTTCCCAACAAGAGCGAAGCAACTATTGAGTACTTATTTCTCAGTTTGCTTCTACCGTTTACTACCTTTTATTGAATAAGGACGTTTTTACAGAGAAACGAACCGTAGGAAAAGATAAGACGGTTTTTCCTGGTGTTTTGGATTAGCATTTTAAAAGCAAATGTTGGTGTAAGTAGGTTATGTTAAAGAAGGGCGTTTATTCTACTCTGTGTTCAGTATGTACGAGTAGGCATGCACTGTAATAAATCCAGCTGGCAGGTATAGTAGGTACAAGGAATACAACAACTACATATGCATCATATAGGTATTTTATACAAAGTATTTGTAATAATCAGTGAAAGATTGTGTTAATTATAACTCAAATCTCAAGAAACTACCGAAACTATGGAATACCAAATGCTACAGGTGCGTATACGAGTATATGAATGAAAGGTATATATGTCTCATATTTACGTAAACGTATGCTAGACTGCATTAATCTGCCTTTACCTTTACACAACAGTATACAAAATTCTCTTTGTTTGTTGCGATTAAAGCTTGCAGAGACGCATATAAACTGTGATTAAAACCAGTTATACAGTAGAACTGCGTCGTGTACGCCACTACAAATTTAATTTTCTTTGCTAACGAACTAAAGTCAAAGTGAAAATTAGAACAGAAGTAGTGCTGCTGAAAATTATACTTGATGCTCGCGAACCGTAGTTTTTCATTATGTTCTGTTTAACAGATGCATGTATTTTTCATGATAATAACTTTTCTTGTTGTATGCTATTTTTAATACATAGAAAATACACAATGTTCTTAAGTCGAGCGTAAATAGGTTTCTTCTAGGCTACAGCTTGGACTATAGTGAAGCATAACATCAATTCAGGCAGGCTATAGTCAAACATAATCAATAAACATATTTCGAGTAAAAAAAACAATGTTAATTTTCACTACTGTTATCATTTTATTATTAGTAAGTTATTAATAAGTGTTGTTATTACAAAGCTTTGCTAACTAAAAACTAAAGGTCTTTTTTATGTATGAAAGGTTTGTTGTGTTTAACTACAACTTATCTGATATAGAGCAATTTAACTGTCTGGAGTATTACGCGCTTGCTATGCCTGTGAATATAATCCAAATACCTTTTATTTTCAGCATGATATTTAGGATTTATAAATGTAACTCACTCTAATAATGAATGAGCGTTAAAATCACAGCGCAATAATTTAATTGTAACTCTAACGCCAAGTTAAACTAACTCGTTGGGTAGTGGAAGCGGCCACAATTTTAACTTAATAAAAACTTTAGAGTCAGTTATAATAAACCGTTTTTGTTAAAACTTTTAGTTGATAAAACTAGAACAGACGTCACGCTATCAAGCTGTTATGTTCATTGTTTATGGTTCTGTAATAGTTATCTAATCATATAATAGAGCTGAAGAGGGGGTAAAATTTGAACATACAAGATATCAGAAAAAAAATGTATGCGTATACTTTAAATCCATAACAGAATACGTTTCAACAGGTTTTAGAATTTTGGTCTGTTTATTTTAACGCCCATAACGCAAGAACGGCTTAACGGATCATCATGATATTTGGTGTGTAGTTAGTATACAATTTTAGAAATGTCATAGGCTACTTTTTATCTCCAAATGATGCGAGCGAAGCCGTGGGCGTCTACTTATATTATTTAAAATCTTGTATCAGCGTTTCTCGTCACATTGACCAAAAAAAATTGCAAAACACCACCTTCACATTTGAAGGTAGTAACATCATTTTATCATACTTAAAACTAGCTAAAACCCTAAATAAAATGTTCTAATAAAATTTTGTTTTTGATATAAGTAAATAAAATAATAAGTGAACAAATATTCCGAAACATTACACACAGCGCCCCATATTAAGCAAACGCTTGTGTCGTGGGTACTAGATAGCGTAAATTAAGTTGAAGTGCAAATTAACAAAGTCAATTTCGTAAGTAGGCATATCGAATCACTGAAAACTGTTTACCTAATAACGGCGCCCGTTAAAACAAATTGGAAATCGAAACATCGGCAAGCTATTTCCATATTCGGAAACGTCATAATATTGTCGATTTAATCAAATTGGCCGAAATGTAATACAACATGGAGGAACGGAAAGTGCCAATTAAAAGTTTTGGTGCCAGCAAACATGGTGTCAATATTTATAAGACGGGAGCCTTAAAAATACGCCGCCGGCATCTTAATGGAATTACTTTTGGACTTGATTGTGTTCTGATGTTTATACTTTACGAATATAGTTCACTAGTGTTTTTCATCGTTATCATCATTGGGATTCCTATGCTTGGTATAGGCCTCCTCATAGTGTTTTTAATTATTAATAAACAGGAAAGTTAACTAGGAACTATGAGAGGTGAAAATAAGAAATAATAATATATTACTAGCAAACCCGGCAAACTCTGTTTTGCAACCGATTTTGCAAAAGATGGCTTCGTTTTTTTTTAAATACCTCATGGAGCCCAAGACCTTTCCAACGAATGCAAAACCGTGGAGATCGGTTCGTGCGTTCTGGAGTTATAGCGTCAGGAAGGAAAACCCGACTTATTTTTATATAGTAGATATAGAGAGCTGTATTTTTGTCTGTTGAAACTATGAACGATTCTTATCCTAATGCTAATGAGTCTTGCTATAAATTATACGAGCGCAATACTAATAATATAATAAAGATAATAAACACAATCTTAATTTAATTAGAAATTATTTAATATTTAATAATTACAACGGGCAGAACTCGACCTTTCTTCTTTCTGATAACACGCCAGGAATAATGTTCATTATAATAAAGACTCTAATACTAAGTACATTATATAAATAATTATTAACTTAAAACATAATTAGCCAACATTTCATTCTGTCTATCCATTTAGCGTTACGCCATTTACGGAAATGGCCAAAAAAGAAAGCTCCGAACGTGATGGGCATAAAACGAATTAACTTTACGACCTTTTTTTAAATGACTACCATATCTCCGCATAATTTGGATTAAGGACACATTTTTTGGTCAGCCATCTGAAGAATAGATTGACTGCGTGGTATCTAAATCCATCCTTTATTACGCAACAAAATTACTTCTATTTTATCCTTTTATATGCTTTAGATCTTTAAACTAACGCAACGAATTTAGTTTTTTAAACAGGTATTTTATTATCAGAAACAGTGGTTTAATGGGAAGGTTTTTATATATATTTCATGAATAATATGATCATGTGAAGCCGGGTAGGTTTACTTCATATACTAAAGTACGCGTTTTAATTAACATTTGCTGACCAATTGTTTCGCTAATCAATTAATAAATGCCGCCGCCGCATAATTTGGATTTAGGCCACGAATAAATTATTCTTCCTTGTTAAGTGTTTTTGGCGCAATTTTTAATTAAACTGATTTTTAAATCAATAAAGTGAATGAAGAGGCGGCTTAATCAAAGCTTTTGTATTGATGAAAATGAAAAAAAAATGTCGGAAAATGTAGGTTATTATTATTAAGTGAGATAAATTATTTTTACATTGACTTAATTATAATAAACTGCCATTATTTTTATTGCTCTTCTAAGTAAGTAGTGAATTCTGATATTATTTAAACACTTTATACTTCTGCCACTGTTATCTTATTAATATAATGGGCGTGGGCTGGTATTCAAAATTAGTTAGCATAAAAAATAGAAGCACTAACATGATACTGTTTACATATCAAATACTATAAGATATGGTTAGTCACTCTATTATGACACCAATAGCCCCTAGGAGAGAAGGCCTTTACCCAGCGAGCGGTGGGTCGATAAGGGTGTGTTTAGCTTTGGTAATAGCAAATGTCACAATTCATAGACCCACAATATAGGATTGTATTAAAACACAATACCCACCCAGCGGTCTAGCTTAGAGAGGCATTCATTGATTCCCTTATTCCGCATAATCCGCAAATCCTGCGGCATCAATAGCGGGCTTTATGCGGTCGTGAAATACAGCGATTATCATAAACGGGGCGTTTTCGTCATCCACTGCGAGTGTAGATTATATAATTCAAAGACATCTAACTTGGTATAAGATAAGATTAAGTATGTATGTACTGATTAAGTAGCAGTATTAAATATACTTTACTATCCAATTTCTATAAAAAATAAACCAAATCATTAAACATGCGTTTTGTAAATGGCGGTAAAAGCCGTTCTATCCATTTCGCACTAATGTAGGAGGAGCATAATGTGAATGTGCAGGAGGAGAGTAAGGTGCAAATGATGGAATGATTAAGACCGCCATTTATAAAACTTACTACAAATGAATATGGACAGAAAAGTAACCTAACACGGGTACTACGCACCTAAGTACTACGGTACACCTAGGTGAGCATATTCAAACAATATATACTTACTTTTAACTGCAACCTACCTGATATATAGCATTGAAGTCTTAGATGCCACAATTCTCTCTTTTTTATAATCCCTTATTGTATTAAGTTATAAGTATATAGAAGGAAGAGAATTTCAGAGATTCGCTTTCCTTAACAAAATACACGTTGCTAGTCTTTAACCTATTTTGTTCTCAATACCAACTAATCCAGCCATTCTTATAATAATTCTGTAATCAAAATATATGGCAACTTTCTCCATAATTCGGTATCTATCAGGTACGATGTCATATAACGGGCCATTAGAGCCTCGACAACTTGCGGAATGACGCCTTTTATTCTGCCCTCAGTATTAAAGTTGAAATATATAAAGCGTAGAGATGTGACATGGAACTAAAAGACATAATACATATATGTAATAGTACACTATTTTACTACCTAATGTGTGAAGTAATACATAGAAATCTATGTAGTGATTAAATTATTTTTGTGATGAAACTCTTCCTCGTGTTTTTACAAATCGTAAAAGAGCGTCTAGCCATATCTTATAGTTTTGGAATCTTAATAATATTATTAGATTTCTACGCAGCTAATCAATTGCTGTTGCGGTCAGTCCTTAGACACTTGTAGGAGTACCAGGAAAAAGTGTTAGATATTCTAGATTTGACAAAATAGAGTTTTACATATTTTTATATATTTGGGGACTACCTTAACACATGAAATAATATTAGTCTATGTTTATGCAAAATATGCATATATATAATTCAATTCAAGCAACATTGTACTTTAAGATTTAATGCATTTATTTGTGCCTGTTATTTTTTGTCAAAGTGGAAGCAGTATTGTCACTGATCATAATTTTTAACTAAAACTGTCCTGAATTAGTTGATAGTATCCACAAACGATGGCAGGTGTTTTCTAGGAGGTTTGTGATTAAATACTGGAGTTTGCTACTTTAACAAACCCAGTTTATCTGATAAACACTTTACCCTTCCTTCTCACCCGATTTCCTAACCCCAGAATTTAGTAGTCAAGTCTCACCACACCGAAGACGCTGGCGATATTTTAGCAAATTAGCGTTTTGTATTCTAAATGTCTGTCCAAAATTATCTAACAAGCAGAAATAGCATGGTTGCGCCTCGTGATGTCTGCTGGTAGCGTAAGCACAAATCCTATCGAAGAGGTAGCTAAATGTAGACAAGAATACGGAAGACACAGTTGAAAGGAGGGGTTATGTGTTGGCTGTAAATGTAATTCTTAAAACTATTGTCATTGCTACTTATAATCAAACTATATAAGTAACTAATGTTTATTTTAAGAATGTTGGTTGGAGTAGTTGATATTTTTTACTACAATTTATTAACATTAAAAGTACCAGATTTTTGGTAACTTAAAGACACAATACATAATAATATATGCTATTTTGTATAGTGATGTAAACCTTCGAATAGAATAAACAAATTTAGCGTATCAGTTGTTAGAAGTTATTAAAAAACTTTTGACATTTTTTTTCATCACCGACATGTAAATGCTACAACTAATATTTTATAGTGGCTTCACTTGTAACCTTTCTGCGCTCCAAATAGTTTTTACCGCTCCACTTTCTAATACCACATTGGTATTCCGTCGAGCACTTTCCGCTTTGCATTTGTGCTGTTCGTGAGAAGGATTCAATCACAGTATTGTAGCCTCTGGTGGTACTTAGCTAAAGCTGGCAAGTAGATAATATAAATCAACTGAATCAATTAGAAAGGAACTAAGGAACTAAACTAAATTGGCTTTAAAAGCGATGAAATATTTTTCATGTTTTCCATGTACTTAGAATCGTTAGGTATGTTAAGAAAACTAATGAAAACACGAACAATTCAAGATTAAAAAAAGAAAGATAATGATAACCCTTTTTGAACAAACATTTTATTTCATAAAATGTTTGTTCAAAAAGGGTTATCATTCAATGTCATTATGTTTGGCACTTTCTTTTTTAAGTCAGGTTAAGTCAGGGCTCTTCGGCGTGGTATTATTAATTTCAAAATATGTTAGAATTTGCTAGTCTTATACAATTTTAAACCAGTTTCATATGACCTAGCTTATTTTTAACTAAACCCAAAAATTATATTACTTTTGATAAGTACCTAATCGTTATGTATTAACAATTAATGTTTAAAATTGTATTGATATAATTACTGTGAGACTATATTAATTTACATTAGGACATACGCGTCTTGCAAAGCATGCTAAACTTAATTTTACGTTTTCCGCCTCAAATATCGTTATGGTTTTGTCGCAATAAAATCTCCTTCCCACCACCACCGTGTAAATATGTAAATTCTAGAAAGAGCCAAAACAAACCATATATTCCAAGTAAGATAGTACAGCCAGTAACCGGTTGTTTGCATTCAAGACATTGCCTATTCCTGTTGTCAGAGAAATAATATTTGTGCTCCCCGAGGCAAGCTTAGCTATAGGTACAACTATAGCGAGTTTGTTGGTTAGTAGATATAGGTATTGTAGCTATATCTGTTGTTTGGTTCATGTAAACAATGTCAAATCTGGGGTTCTTGATTTTGATTACTATGGTGCTTTGATTAACAATGATCAGAACCTAAGTTTTGCTAAATAAAGGTATCTTATATATATCTCATCTTAACCTGTCTGTTTAGTTTCTGAAGAGAGAAGGAAGTATTTTGCCTAGCATTGGAATTAAACAGGCTAGGGATTATAATAACGTAACTAGTGATCTGGAATTTGTTTCTTACATAATAAGGTTAAAAGAGTTCGTGAGGTTTTACATTATTGGAAATCGTTATAAAATCGTAGCATATTATTTTCAGTATGTATATTATTATGTTAACATCATTTTTATATTTGAGCGTAGGAATTAAAAATTTTAGAAAATTTACAACCACAAAAAATAGCCAGTAAATAAAATGGCAATGAAGAATAATATGTACGCACAATTTTGCTTAGACTTACATAATTACGCAGATCCACAACTAGCTAAAACACTATGATAATTACCTAAGGTAACCTAAAGCTTACAATATTTTTATACATATTTGAGCAAAAGTGCTCTGTATACATCTGGTACCTAAATAAATAACCAAGTTTACAAGTTTGAACCACCAGTGTACCACAAATTAAATCCATTATTCTGATTGCTGTAAAGTAAGCATCCCACATCTCAGCAAACTCTGCTCTTTGCTCAGCCAATACAGATACAACCTAAATCTCACAACTTTGTTTATACAGCGCCATATAATAAGTAAATAAAACGTTGCACGTTCGCTCATATAATAAAACGTGGGTTTGAGGCGGTACCAAATATTCAGTTAGGGATACATTGGGAACATGGAATACCCTTTGTAGATCACTAAATCACTGCATAGTACAAAACAAAGGCGCTTCCCGCGTGTGGCGCTGTGCCTGCATGTATGCTTAGATCTTTTAAACTGTTCAGCCGATTTTGATGTAGTTTTTTTAATAGACAAAGTGAATCAAGAGGAAAATGTATATGTATAATAACGCCTGCGAAACCGCGGGCAAAAGCTAGTTGCTTAAAAACATCTAATATCATTATCACTCTAGGCTGCGGCAATGCTTAACATCAGGCAGACTATAATAGTCGAATGAAAACATATCCCACGTAAAAAAACGGCTGGGTAGGCGATTTACACGCACCAAGCTACAAAAGTTGAATCCATTAACTTCTGAGTATTCCATGGCTAAGAGATACAAGCAGACGTGACTGGCAAGTCGAGACGTTGTCCACGTGATACAAGATATCATAAGGGTTTATCTGTAAACTTGGCGAACACAGCCTTAAATTTAATGCCACAGATTTATGGCAGCTCTTTGCTGGGATAGACTACTGGGAATTTTATTGTGGCAAGTTAAATTCAGGCAAATAAGAGTAGATTTAAAGTAGACACATTAAACACTAAAAATTCATGTCATTTCAAAACATAGCATAACCGAAGCAGCAGGACAAAATCAAATTAAAATACTTAACACCAAAATAAAATTGTAATAAGTGAAATTGATAAAATAAAACTAAAATTATTACATAATAGGCAAGTCGAACAACAATGGAATCTAATAACGAGGTATTGATATCAAATGTAAACCAGTAAAATAAAATTAAAATGTGAATGTGTGAGTGTGTAAGTGTGAACTCTGTGATGTTGTTATCCGCTTGCTTGCCCAAGGGGGGTCCGCAACGCGCAACGCGCCTTTGCCTCTGGCCCCAGCGCGTCCCTATCTAAAATGTCCCATGAAACAAACGTGTCAACTACCAGTTAACACGGGTAAATCTGACTTCAAGGTCATGTTAACTACTACGGTTATACCTGAAAATCAGCGCTGTAGAGCAATCTGCAGCATTAATGCTGAGGTATGACCTTTTTTGACGCACGGGATACATCAATGTAACTCATATATCACCCTTGTATTCTACCTGTTTTCATCTTTTTATGTTTATATTGTTGTGTCCTGTTTGTCAAAATAAATGCCTTGAAATTGAATTTAAATTTTGAATTTGAAAGACTACAATCAAAATACAAAAATGTCAAAACTCTAAATTACTTTGTTACCCACTAAGGTTTAGATTTAAAAATTGATTCTGCACCCCGATATAATCTAGAAGCTAACGGAGCGTCTAGCTCACATGTGACGTGAAAAAGTCAGTGAAAACCGAGTGAGCTGGAAACTATGGATGGATATCAAACTGACTTATTCTAGTTTGATCAGTCAGCCATGTTCGCCTAAGTGACGGCTCATGCAATATTAATGATGGAGTTTGTTTGTAACTACATTCGCCAAACATGTCGATAGAAATCTATGTTACTGATTGTTAATATTGAGTTTAACATTAACTAGTGGGTGCTCACGGCTTAGCTCGCATTAAGAAGTAAAAATTGCATCCCCTATTTCATCTCTTTAAAAGTGGCATTTCCAAAAATCCTTTTTTAGCGGATGCCTACGTCATAACATCTACGTCCAGTGGTTTGGGATGTATGTTGATCATGGAAATAATAGGAAAGAGAGGGATGAAATATAAAATCCTTGATGTTGATAGATCACTATGTCAGTCAGTTTGTCACCTTTGAGTTTTATATGTTTGCATGCTTCACCAATAATACAAAATTTGCATCGCCTTCAAAATAAATGACGGAAAATTTAACAAAATGCTTCAAAAATCCTCTTTTAATTAAGATTAAAGATTAATTAATGAAAAATGATCTCTTTTTCATATGTTATTTAACACTTGCCAACGATATTACGTCAAATTAAAACCGGACATGCAACTTTAAAACAAATATCACACGCCCAAACTTTATTCGCGGAAGTCGAAGCCAAATTAGAGTTAGAAATAGCTACACCACGTCCGTTGGTCGCAACTTGTCCCAACTATCGTTACGTGGTCCGAATCCTGGATCATGCTGATATTGGTGCCAGATGGTCCGACTGCGGACCGAGTATCGGAATTTTAGGTAACTCTATTTAAATGTTGTCTGTTTAGACGCGGAAATGCGGGTGTGTGTAGGAACTTTGCAGGCAGTTAGAGGTAGGTACTTGTACATAGTTGTCCGTCTGAGCTATGTTGAGATATACTTGTATCTGTTTTGTTTCATGTGTGGTTTGTTTGAGACAATTTTTGACTTAGTGTCGTCATTGTATTAGGAAGGGGTCGAATGTTAATATTGTTATGCATATCATAACAAACAGGAACGTATGCCATTACCGTATTAGTAATAAAAAGAACTAACTTCTATGTTCTGTGTTTGAAGTTACCATTCGGACCTTTTTAGTCTCCATTTTATGCGCGTGCAGAAATTATGTTCCCCGTCTCTACTGTCAAATATTTCATATTCAAACATTCATAAAAATCTAAAACAGAATTTCGGCTACGCGCGCTACGACAAATGGGTCTACGTTGCTACAGCGTAGTCTCCACGGAATCATAGCGACTGTTCTTTTTAATTTAAACTTTCGGAAACTAAACGAGTGTTGGTTTAATATTTTAATTAAACTTACCTTTGTGCTATACGTTGACAAATTGGGTCACCTGGAGTGTTTTATATATTAAAACGAGTGTACTGGGACTCACGCTATGACCTGGCAACACAACAAATTTAGAAGCTTCTTTTTTTTCAATTAGAAACAAAATAAATTTCGTTTCTTCCTGTGAGAGTTAAATTTGTAGCTGTATTCATTTTTTTGTAATGTAAGCTAAGCATACAACAATGAACTAGGAAAAAAAGTTGAAATTATAACTAAAAACTAAAATTTGACATAGTTAAAAAAAACTAAAATAACTAATTTTATAAGATATTATTTGTCGTAGTACGGCAGTCGATAAGCCATGTCAGAGGCCAATAAAGCAGTATGAAAAATCTGACACCAGATTTAGCTACTCGTATAACATACTTATCAGAAGTACATATTACTATCTCAACCAGTACTAGATATATTTGATTAAGTGTTTGTAAAATAAATACTGTTTTCTTGTAACTGTAATAATTAATGTTAATGGCTTCGGCCATTTTGATTACTAATAAATAAATAATGCAGCCTAGCATATTCAAGCATTCGAAATACACGAGAGAGTGACGGGAGGAGCGGTCACGAAATTTACTTAAAATTTAAGGTGCTTGGACGAAAGTTGGGAGTGAGTTTACTCAAGTAACTTAGTAGTTGGATCTCGGGGGCTTGTGACGTCATTCGAGGGCTTTTCACATGGGGAGTGCTATGGGGTTTAAACCGTATGACACTACTGTTTGATAGTACTGTACAGCTAAAAAATATTGTATACTTTTAGTCATTTATTTCTGGACTAGAGATAAATAATTCGATGATGCTTGTTGAAAATATATTGTTGGTTAAATTAGAAAAAGCATAAAATATATAATTTTTTTAAGACACAAAAAAAGAAAAAACAACTGATTTTAGGGTTCCGTACTTAAAAAGTAAAACGGGACCCTATTACTAAGCCTCCGCTGTCTGCTTGTCTGTCTGTCTGTCTGTCTCCAGGCTGTATCTCATAAACCGTGATAGCAAGAAAGCTGAAATTTTCCCAAATGATGTATTTCCGTTGCCGCTATAACAACAAATACTTAAAATAATAAAAAAAAAACTTAAGCGGGGTCCCCATACAATAGACGTGTTATTTTTGTTTTTTTTTTGCTCAATATTGAAAACTATATTACCTTTTGAAATAAATAATTAAATAACAATAAAGTTAATCTTAATAAATAGATAGAAACTTGAATATTTGTAAGTAAATATTTAGAAATATATTAACTATAAAATAAATGACTAAACTAATATATAAAATAGATGATAGTACCTTCGTGCGCGAGTTCGACTCGCTCTTGGCCGGTTATTTTTTTTTAATAGTGTCACAAATGATAAGCCACAAGTAAAGCTTTAAGATAGAGCCATTCAAATTATTAAAAGATTCATTCTACAGAGCCATCATAAATAATTAAGTCCTTCTGTAGAACAAAATTAAGTCATGAAATCATAGAGATAGATTAAGTCATGAATTAGAGAGAGATGTGGCGGTGGTATATGGATGAACACACATTAAAACTACGTTTGTTGTATGAAGCCGGTTAAGGAGCAGTCGCAGCGGAAGAACACTATACAATACAATACAATACAATACAAAAACGTTTATTGGGTTCAAAACTACTTACATCTAGGTTCACTATATTAATACATACAAAAACAAGAGTTTTCTTATAACAGTGTGTTGTCACCCGGACGAGATGTTTCTGTTTCCCGGGTGACAACGTCTTCCCGTCAGGTTTAAGTTTTTCCAGTTTTTCCAATACATAGTAACATAAGAGAAAAACAGTAGTAGTAAAATAGAGTACAAATGCATACCTATAACATTTTATAATTAAATTAATCATTAAGTACTTAGTAATAGTGGTTATTATTAACCTTTACAAGGCAGTATATAGAAGTAATATTTTTAGGATATAATATTTAATTGGTTTAAACAGTTTACAAATACACAGTGACATAACAATATACAGTAGCATTATATACACTATATACATCTTTAGATTTTCATGAATAATTAATAGTTATTCGAGAGAATAAATACAATTGGTAGAGTTTTCAGTAGAGCCATAATATTTAATTATCATTCAGTAGAGTCATTTAATAGTGTAACATAGACCGCATGGTGGTATACAGTATCAGCAAGGCCGCGTGTTGTTTACAATGTACTCTGAAAGTTTCCCGAACTGAAAACAGCTTGGGTCTAGCGCGGAAGGCTCGTGAAGTTACAAACTTGTACTTATTTGGTTGCGCCCAAGTATAAGGCTCTGGTTTTGTTTTCTTTAATACTAGTGTATACCCGCGAATCCACCTACGTGTAGGTGTACCAGTTACGTGACTTTATACTACGAAACTAATCTTGATCTTAGCATCAATAAAATGATGAATCGATTAGTAGGTACTTATTTACTTTTAATCGATTTTTATTATTTATTTTAATATAGTATTGATTTCAATCAATCTGTAATAATTTATTGTAGATGTAAACAAAAAATATAGCAAATGACGGAAAAAGTAAATTTGATTTGAACTTTGACTTGTTATGGTAGCGTTACATACATTTTTGCACCGAAAAATATAAGCAAAGCTAGATAAAATCACTAATACACGGTAAAAACTTGAAATTTATCAGAACATTTATCAAATACCTATCTACTAATTACACGAATTCAGAACTATCAGTGGAACGTGATTCCGGGAGCGCGAGCAATTAGATACGTCTTGTGCTGTCGAAATAAACTTTAATCGTTTCTATGCTATTTAATGAGTTTAGTTTAGTTTAGTTTAGAAGATTTCCCCTGTCTTTATATTACAGTTATTGGAAAAGTTGAAAGCCTTACAATCAGTAAATATATATTTCAGAAATCTAAACACAGAAAGGAAATATACCTTCTTGAAATATCTCCTAGAGATCCCATCGTTATTTGAAAGATATTTTTCATTTCATCCATTACATTTTTTACCCAGAGATCAATAGACAAGTAGACATTGCGGAGTATCTACTTTACGAATATCTTGCCCCTGGGAACGACCCTGGTCGAGCCAGGCTCTAATAACTTGACACCTTGACGGAAGACATAGGTTAGGTACGTGGAAATAAAAGTTTAAGGCAAAAAACATTACAAGATAAATGATTATGTACAATTGTATTATTTTATTATTTTACCATTCTGTACAGGTTTTTCTTTCATTCTCGCTGCTGGCCAAAAGTATTTTGTTAAAAGTTCAAAACACAGCACAAATTTAATTTCAAAAGTAGTAGCGAGAAATCATCGTTATATGCTCCGTTAACCGATTTTATATGTGATGCACTTCCATGCGAGTAAGCAAACAGAATATACAATCTTATGTTATCATACAAACAGAAACTTCTTTATCTTCTTATCGAATGAGAGAGGCCAACTCTGTTGTCGAGAGTTTTCAAACCGCCCTAAGGGCCTCTGACATGGCTTAACGACTGCCGTACTAGACTAACAGCCGGGACCTACAATTTAACGTGTCATCCGACCCACGAAAAGGCCTTCTTATGTAAATATGTATAACTATGTATCTACACCAGTACATGATAAAGACACCTACACATGTAATGTTATATACATACATGTTATGTACATATTCCATGCAAATTCCATTGAAACTTCCTAGCTAAAGTCATCTGCAGGAGATAGCATCTTACATAAGTAACCCGCGCCGCGCAAGTTCGCCGATATCTCTTATGAATCTGCCTTGAAGACATTTCAAAACTTTGTCGCTTGGGTATACGCTCTGTTGATACGTGAGCCTACCGACATAGAATTTGTTATGAGGAATGCTTTTTGTTTCGCGTTACTTATTTATTTGTCTCTTTATGACAGTTTGATGGAAAAGACTTTGTGAAATATATTTCTGTTCTTTCTTTATGCATGATAAGATAGGCACACCTTTTTTTTACTATAAAAGATAAGCTAGCACATTTATCTTGTTATCTATTTTCATAGTTTCGGAAAAATAGAAATTACTTTCAACTCAAACATAACTTGTAAAATCGTGTGGATATAAGAAATGAAATCAGTTTAGGTACAAACTCACAAAATGAGCGACTGTTGATGATACAGTTATTTAGTTAGTCAGTTTCACTCATAGATTTTATAGACAACAAATGACAAACTACAATTCAATCGTACAAAAAAAACTCCTCTTAATTAAACAATTGTCTAATTTGTTTTTTGTTTAATTGTCCTAATTAAACCGACTTAAAGAGACAACTGCTCGAAAATACCTACCTCCGTAACTAGAATAGCAATCTGCCAATTAGCCACTTTGTTCAGACTTGCGAGTTCCAGAGTTGGAGCCAATCGAAAACTAATACACCCAATTACATCGGCTCTTAGGATTCCTGGCTCTACTCGATGCAGGCAAAGAGTTTATAAGTACTTCACTCTGGTTGAAACGATTGGAATGCTTGCTACAGCTTTGCCTTTAGTTCATGCACGTAAGAAGGCAAGAGAAATCTGGTAAGTACATTGTTTTATTTATTCAAATTGAATGTCACAATCTCTCGTCTTGTTTCACACACGTAAGGCTCGTCTGCATAAAGCCATTTTTATGGAGTAAATTTATAACTAATTTGGCCATTATGTTTTTTTTTTATTATGTCAAAACAGAATTAAATTAAATTTCTTGATTAAGTTAAACAATTTTATCAACTACTCATTCAATGTTTTGTCTATTACCGAACAAAAACCAAACAAGAAATAAAATCAACCAAGTATTTGAGTAGCTCTTTGATAGGAAGAGATCGAATTCCAACTACAAATAGCAGACTTACCACAACGGCTAAGAAACATTTTTGGATCCTGCGGTTTCAGTACCGATGTTTAAAAAGTTTCAATGTTTAAATTCCAAGGATTTTACCACTTTATTATATCATCGAGATAATATAGCATTGTTTTCTACAGTGTAATATTACCGGTCGGTTTTTGACTCATTGTTTACATAATTTTTATTGTTGTGTTTGTGGACGCCCGCGGCTTCGCTTGCACTATTCAAGATAAAAAGTAGACTATGAGACTCCTTAGATCTCATACTAACAAAAAATCATGATTATATATTATGTTGATTACGTGTGTGAGCCGTTTTTACGTGATGAGTGTTTAAATAAACAGATAAACAGAAAAAATACTAGAAATTGTTGAAAAGATTTAAGCAATTTCAAACTAATCAACTATTTCATAAAAACCGTGTATGCATTAAATTATAATTACGTTACGCACGTAATTATATTAACGTGAAAATTTCCATTAAAATATAACATACATACGAGTATACTAATTGAAATGAATTCCTTTTCTTACCACAAACCTACGCAGAAAACCATACCTACATAAAATAGTTAGATACCAAACTCCTTAACACTATTTCCATCCCCCGACTTCCCTTGCCTCAGTGTTGCCAACAGTCCAACTTCGTAAACTAACTCCACAGTTTACAAAGGAGAAAATTGCCAGACGCTTACAGATTTCACACTAACAGACAAACGGACATGCATTTACTCAGTAAACGTGAATAAGTTTGGAAGTTTGCTCGTATTTTGCGGGATATTGTTTCAACTCTACGTTGATAATGGAAATAAATATTTGTAATGTTGTTTGTAAGAAACAATTGTTAAAACATGATATGATTTTAGACCCTGAGTTTTGAATTTAAAAATTTAATACGTAATTGGACTATTCATATTTTTACAAGACAAAAGACAGTGTTAAAGAAACAAATATTTTAATATTGTTTATTAGAACCACCCTAAGGTTTGAATTTCAAAACGTAACGCGTCATTGGACTTAAGACATAAGTCTTGAATCTCGCAATCGAGTACCACCTAACAAACAAATATCACAAACATACAAATCTTACTTTCTGTTTTGATGTTTGACGCAAGTTTAGTTACTTAGTTTTTATAGAAATTAAGAACCCATATTATAGTCACATATGATTAGATGAAATAAATTACTCAAAATCGCTACAAAGATCGAGATGATCTCTCCAAGCTGCAAAGCACTATACTCGTACATTAGGTCTAACAAAGGTAAGTTTCTATAGACTTACCTAAAAAACTCAGAAGTAGGTACGTGCAGATCTTCATCTTTCCGAGTTTCCTGCAACAAGAGAAAAAAACTTAGTTGAACAAGTTACTAGCTTGTTACTTTATTTTAACCAGACAGCGATTTTATTGAGATTTTATTTTTGAACTATTAAGTTGTGGAGAGATCGGCTGTATATGGGAGACGTGTATTACTACAGTATGAGGTTACGTGTATTACTACAGTATGAGGTTACGTGTATTACTACAGTATGAGGTTACGTGTATTACTACAGTATGAGGTTACGTGTATTACTACAGTATGAGGTTACGTGTATTACTACAGTATGTTACGTTTAATATTAGTGTATAAGGTTACGAAAAAGCAGTAACAAAAACTTTGCACAGCTCCACATTAAAAAGTGCGAAGCAGAAACTAAAAACGAATAAAACTTAAATGTTTTCAATGAGAAGTAAATCTAATCTAAAAGAAAGTTTACAATGGTCTTTAAGAAAGCAAAATCAGAAGCATGTATTTGAACTTGGAGCACATGACATCTGCTAATAATGTAGGATTCCCACACAGGTTTTTACTGCTTTGATGTAGGAATTCTTCCCCTGGACGACGGATTTTCTACTATTCACATATTCACTGCACTGGACACGACCATTAGAGCATTTCTCAGCATTTTCCCAGCTGAATTTTTACGAAACCTGACGTCAAAAGAATATCAGAAGATGTTTCTGGGAATATAGTTCAAAGAGCCGAACTAAACTTCGAAGAATTCGAGAGGTATAGTTACCAGCGCTCGAGAAGTTTCTATGGAAACCATAATGTAAGTCATTCATATCATTTATTTACCAACAACACCTACCTACATTACTTGGCTTCACAATATTCCTTCAAAATTGCCACTGTAGTAATTCACATAAACGAATTCCATAAGTGAGATCTTTATACACTCAATGTACACGAAAAATTTCTAGATCGTTGAAGATTTTTAATTGCCTAAATTATACTTTTACCTATTTTCAACTAATATACACTATAAACTAAAATAACAACGTTGACCATTGCAGAATAGCCGCAAGTAACTCAAGATAATAATGTCAAACTTTTGAAAAGAAATAAAAGTAAAAGCAAGTCGTAACTCAATAAAATAAGAAGGTTCTCCTGTTCGAACAATTTTACAGCTATTTCTAAACCAATAAAAATCTTTTCAAGCAATTTATGGCGTCATAATTTAAAATCCATTTGGTTAAGGTCAGGTTCTTGTGAGCTCTATTTTTATAGCCATATTATCCGATAAAGTATCACGACAAAGTACATAATATATGTATTAACTATACTATGGTATTATGATATTACATAACTTGATAACAACATTAGTATGTTCATACAATATACATTATACATGCTTAATGCTTTCAAAATGTTCGGTTCCGAAACAGATTTTACCTATCATCATCATCATAATCCACAGCCCTTGGGATCCCACTGCTGGGCATAGGCCTCCCTTTGTATGTGCCATCTGCGTCGATCTAGTGCAGACCTCATCCATGTCCATTTAATTAACACTGAATTTTCACTGAGACACAAATGTAGGTTATATAACTTGAAGACAAGTTACAATTTAACTTTTTTTAACCATGGCGGCGTAACGCTGCAATTAACAGAAAAAACAACATACAATCAATATGTGAGTATTTTCTATAGCAAATCAGACAAGACTTATTTCTTAAATGATGATGATGATGCATTCCAAGCCGATTTCGGCTACGGCGAACGTATTTCCTACGGGTAAGTTACTGATGCGTCCTCACATGACTAATATACCCTATTTTAGCGGTGAATGTTCTAGGACAGTTGCTACATGTGATGCCATTTACATACATACGAGTTATTATAGGTAATGTTCGAAGGCGGATTAGTTTCGAGAAGATTCCTTTTCTCGTCTAGAACGCGCCTTCGTTTGTTTTCAAACGTATACACATTATCGTGTATCGTAATGTAAAATCTAATGTATCCCTTCTTTTTCTTACATCAGAAGTGTGTATGCCTGTACACTGTAGATTCTCATTCAACCCCTTACACTTTACACAGGTTACGTATTATTTTGTCGGTGTAGAATGGTTCAGACGTGTAGATTTACGGCGTCCCAAAGTTGGCTCGGTTTGCAAACACCTGCGCCTAACGCTGAATACATGACAGCTCTTGTAAAATGATCACTGGAACGATTTATAAGGGGAAAGTTGGGGCTAGTTTTCTAGGTTATTGTAATAAGTGTGTTTGTACGGGTCTTGAAATCTAGTGACAATTATGACATTTCAATAAGATGTTTCTGAGTGCTTGCTAGATGTTTGTTTTTCAGTAATGAATGAACTTACCTTACAGATACACTAATTTTAATTAAGAATATCAAAGGCCATTTACACTGGGTAGCAAGAATAAATGAGTAATTAAATAGTTGTGGTGCCATTAAGCATACCACAGTTTTGCAAGAAACTTTAATCAAGAGTTACTCCATTTTCGAGTCAGAGAAAAAGCTTTTCTCTCTTACGTACCTTGTCAATTTTACCCCCTAAATATGTGAATGGACACTTTTAAATTTGTTTCTTTGAACATGTCACTCAATGTGTCTAGTTCATCATCATGTCAGCCCGTGTTCACCCACTGCTGAGTATAGGCCTCCTCTCCAACGTGCCACATAGTACAATGCATAGGAACATATTTTTCCAACTCATGTAGGTGGTAAACATAAGATATGTTACTTCTATATATCAGATCAGCAAAGTCCAGCCTTAGTTTTATAAGATTATTGCTAGAAACAGTTACAAAGATAAAATAAAATTGAAATTAAATACAAGTAAGTACAATAATTACGCTAGCGGGGGCTGGTACCATTCTCGTTAGATATAACGCCCGTCCAATACTGCAGCTGTCCGCAGTAGCCCTGGATCTTTCGAATTAACATTATAAGTCTGGTTGAGTTGAGTGGAGCTACTGTCTCTCTTTAGTAAGACATCAAACTAAGTATATATGCAAATAAAGTATTTTATTTGATATATTAAACAAGTCGCTATATGTAGGTACGTATTGCAACGTTGCGCGATAAAAAACGTGTCATTTTGAAAAATTTTATTACATTTAAGCCAAAAACCATCTCATTTTGCTTTGAAGGGTACGAAATTAAATAACAATAAAATTATCCCTCTTTTTCATCTATTATCCGTTATTTCATACCCATACAAATGTTAGCTTAGTACGGAGCTAGATGGCGCTGTGTACAATTTCCATATCTTTGTGTATTACTTTTATTTTAAATTTAGCAGCACACGCAAACGTAATGAATGTTCTTTTCCCTATAATAATGGAACAACAGAATGCAAGTTTAGTATATGATCAGCTGCTGATCTCTACCAAGAGTGATAATGATAATGTCTATGGAACGAGAGAGCTACGTATCTCATGATGGCAGTGTTTTAGAACGAGCTGCAGGAATGGAATAGAAACTGCTCTGACCTGCTTTTTGACCTGGTTTAGTAGATCACTGGTATTTTAGTGGAATAATTGAGTCTGTGATAACGTGTTATTTAATTGGGTTTTTTTTATATAATAGGTACCTTATATATAAACAAGTTATGTCATCTGTAGCACATACAATATCTAAATATATAAAACTCGAAGGTTATTGAGTGACATAGTGATTTATCAACGCACAGCCCAAACCACTGGAAGGATTGGTCTAAAAGGCATGAAGGTAGATGTTATGACGTAGGCATCCGCTAAGAAAAGATTTTGGAAATGCTACTTTAAAAGGGTGAATAAGGGAATGAAAGTTTTACTTCTTAACGCTAGCGAAGCCGCGAGCTCCAACAAGTATCTGATAAAATCTGCTAGAGAGTTACTTGTTTAGTTAGTTTATTTTCACTTTGAAAATCAGTTTTTGGTCGGGTCAATAGTTGTGTGAATGATTAGATTTGTTCTGAGAATTACGCTACAAAATGCAAAAAAAAACATAATGTAAGGAAATGTAAGTATAAATTAATGGATCAGCATAAATTTAAATCAAGTAGCTCTCCTAAAACTTAGTAACTTACCTACAAGCATTGGAAGTAAACCTAATATACCTTCCTTACTCACATACGCACATAATGAAAATCATCTCAACCTTCTCTTTGTGTATTTAACAACATTACAACTCAACACAAGTTTTCTCAAGTACGTAACTGCATCAGAACGTAAGCACATAATGGCTGCCGCGTTTCCATGGCAACGGAGACTCGGGCGTAACTAACCAACATGGTGTAAGTCAACCTGCAAGTGGCAGGCGCGGAAAGCAGTGGTGTAGTTGTTCCAGCTTATTTGGTAAGAGGTGCTTTAACAGCACGATAAAAATTAAAAAAAATATAGGAAAGGGAGTTTAACTGACAATATTTAATTAAGTATATTAATTTACTTTGCTAATTTACTTATGTACGTCAGTAACTATGTCGAAAATTAGCTCGACATATTTCGGAACACTGCGGGTTACAATTATATTAAATCATGCCTTACGTGAACTACAGTATAGGTACCTATATTAATTTATTAGGTATCTATTTATTTATTTCCAAAAGGCACAATGTACAGTACAAAAAGACATATATAGATCGTACATTTTGTCATGATTCCTTTTTAAACACAAGTTTATTTAAATCTACAATTTTAGATCATAGTTGTATTTATTCCATTTCTTGGTTTTTGTTACTACTATGACCACACCCATCTGTTACTATCTAGTAATAAGGTATATTGCTCTTATACTTTAAAGCTATAGTTTGCTACGTTCTAACCAAAAACCAAACCTGCTCAACGATTAAAAAACTACGAAATAAAAGTTTGATACTCGTCTCAATAGCACGGCAAGCAAGGCAGAGTTACGAGAACGTTACATGTTTCGAGCTAACTTCCAAGTGGCAGTGTTGTTAGCAGGCTGGGGAAGGCTTACCTTTACATCAATACACTTGCGCGAAGCAAACTAGGTATATCAAAAACATGGGTAAAGAGTTTCGAAAGCAGTTACTTTTCTCTTTACTTAGTACTTAACTTTACATAGAAATGTCACTCTCATACGAATTAAATTCATAAAAAGTGTGTAAGAGAATGGTTTTCGCTGGTGTTGAGAGTTTTCAAACAACAATAGGGGCCCTCTGACGTCTTAATTTTACCTACCTGTTTCTATTATTTAAGTAAATCTCAACTCTATTTTTAGATGGGTGATCGATGTCAATATATATAATCAATAAGTACCATCGGCTATTTAGATAAGTCTGATTATAATTAACAAAAAAACATGTTGTTCGGCATACAACAGCAGTCATTCTACCCATAACAGAAGTAGGTGAGTTGCTTGAAAACCATGACATCAGAGTTTGCCAATCTCATACAAAATTTCTTCAATGTTTTATTATTTTCAAAATAATTATCATTTTTATTACACGTTACCTAATAAGCCGAAATGTGTGATAAGAAAATAGCAAGTTTTTGATTAGATTTTTCAAGTTCAAATTAGAAATTAATTCTATAATTTTGACAGAAACTTTTTCTTTTAGACATAGGTAGCAATTTTTTATTAGTAGAAATAAACGAATTTAGACCTTACCTGCTAACAAATCGTATCACTCGTCCTCCAAAATTGAATGTTTCAATAAATTTTCTAGAGCATTTTTCTCTTATTTACTCTTTTTAATGGAATCAATCTAGAATCCAGACAAATTGATTTGAAATAGAAAAAAGTATAATGTTGTATGGATATTGACTGATATAATATTTAATACTGATATTGATTTGACTGCTCTGTTAGCTTAGTTGGTAGTGGCTCTGCCTTCTAATCCAGGGGTGCGGGTTCGATTCCCGCATAACACAAGTAATTATGAATATTTAAATTTGTAATTATTTGTGTTGAGTCTGGTCGTTTCTATGTATAATAAGTATGTATTTACAAAAGAAAAGTATATATGTATTATATCCGTTATCTAGTACCCACGACACAAGCGTTTGCTTAGTGTGGGGCTAGATGGCGCTGTGTGCAATGTCCCGGAATATTTATTTATTTATTGAATATTAAATAATAACTATTAATGAAGCAATTTATAAGATGGATTATCTAGTTACTTTAATAAAAAAAGTAATATGTTTTAAAGTAGTGAACTCTGATACTAAGTTTTCTAAACGGCAAAGGATCTTTAATAGCTTAACTTCTCTCATACAATGACAAACAAAGCAAACAATTAACAACAGTAAACCAAAAAACTTTTTACTGGCACTGTGACCAATTTCAGCACATAATTTGTTTAATATAATACAAAAAACGAAGCGAACAATCTACAACTTTAAAACACCCGGGTTACTGTGAACAATTTCAGCGCAGAATTTAGTATTTGTAATACACACTTTCAAAACGTTTTAAATCCCGTTTCTTACACATACGAGTATCAAAACTAAACTATACTTCACTTAATTTATCCAAATTCTAATGAAAGATACAACTTCAAATTTTCTCAAATGGGGTAGGTATATAGATTACGTATGTATTTCAAAGGCTACGGTGACATAATCTCGACAAGGTTTAAACCTCGTTCAGTGGTAACGCCCTCCTGTATCCCGTGCTAAGTCTTTAATTGATTCCCAAATGCGATCAAAGGGATTACCACGACATTACGATTTGTATTGTGAATTTGAGAATATATCTTTTGTTTAATTATTTTTATAATAACGTAAATTTTGTTATACCTACGTGAAAGACGACACATAAACATCACTTTTAAAAAGGGTAAGAAGAGAGCAATAGGAATACTAACTTTCCTAATTTCATAACTGTATTTATTCTGATAGGCAAACTAACGCTGGACCAAATCCCACTCTAAATAAGCTGTATTCTTAACAAACAATCATTCTAATCTTAGTTTACGATTACAGTTTGCTAAGGAAACAAGGCTAAAGTTCTCAATACATCACAATCTTTACTTTGACAAAGACAAATGAGTTATATAATAACAAAAAAAAATGATTTAATTTCATAAAACTCTGACAAAAAAGTGCTTTAACCCTATCAGTAACCCTCAGGGCCCGAGTGACCCAGATACGTCAGCAATAATGATTAGAGGCGTTACCGATATCACGCCGATACAGAGGCCAGGGCGGGAGCGGAAGGATTTTAATCACTCGTTTATACACTCTAACACCTGTTATTGGGTTTATCCGGATTGGGCCTGGCTATTATAATTGTGTATTACTAGCCTTTTTTCGTGGGTTTGCATGCATTATTATACATTTATAAATTTCCTCTTGAATCACTCTCAATTAAAAAAAACTGCATCAAAACCCGCTGCGTAGCTTTAAAGATCTAAGCATACATATGTAGCACAGACGTAAATAACTTATTTTTGAGACAAAAGAAATTAATTCGAATTCTGGCTAACATCCGTGCTCCCGACATAACCAAACATCACTTTCACGAACCATTCTTTAAAAAATATAAGATACTCACCGTACCGAGTATCTATATTTTAGAATTATGTAAATTTATAAAAAATATCCCGATTTTTTCAAAAAAGTAAACCAAAACCGACAATACCCTCTAAGATCACAGTACCTTAATAAATTAAAAATTCAAAAATCCCGCCTCAAAATGCATAGTTCTGGACCAAATGCTATGGCCATAAATATATATAATAAATTACCCAACCTAATAAAAAATATTGACAAAACCAACATATTCGAGAACAAATTAAAAGAATTATTGATACATAAATGCTACTATACAGTTGACGAATATATTAATGATGATAATTTAAATGATGATTTTCTATACAAACACAATATAATAAAAAAACAAATAGACCGGCCCGCACCCAACAATTAAAATTATTTGTAAACACCCTTTGAGGGTATATTGTGTTGTTCATGTACTAAATTATGCATAAAAGATCTGCAACATTTTTATTGAAAACACAATAGTACAATAAATACTTTGACTTTGACTTTGACTTTGTACATATCACATGCATATCACTTACAGACAGACGCGGGAAGCGACATTGCTTTATACTCTGTAGTGATATCACACCGACATAGAGGGCCAGCGTGGGAGCGGAAGGATTTTAATCACTCGATTTATACACTCTAATAGGTACCTTTAGTTATTGAGTTTGGCTGGAGTGGACTTTGCTATGTCTGAAGAATTGTTTGTCAATTTATTGTGTATATTTATGATATCACATCCAGGGGCGGCAGAGCGAGAGCGGGCGTTCTCAGTGGGCTAATTTATTAAGTCTTGGCAAATTTAATAAAGGTTTAAAAATTCACGACTCTAAAGTTTGACACGCGTGGTAAGCAATCAAAAACTCATATGAATAAAAAAACATTCATACGGATTCTTAATACACATTGTTAAAAAATAGGAGAGAAATAAGTTTTTACTGTCAGCATCTAAACAACACAAGCTAAAGGTGTATTTTCATAATTTTATTTAAAAGTAGAAACCCTTTACTGATTAGAACATAATACATAAGAAGAGTATATAAATCTCTAACCAAAAAATCAAGTAGGTACAAATAAAGAATAGGCTACATTAACAATGTCAATTCCACCGAATCCGGCGACTTTAACAGAACCTTTAGGCATAGGCCCCTATTCCCTCCATGTAGGGACTAGTATTAATGAGAGAATACCGGACACAAAGATTTCATATTCAATAAACGCTTCATTACGACTGTCTGACATGTGATTGGGCAGTATAGTATCAAAGACGCACATATCACATGTGTCGTCCGTGGAAGGACCTGGGCCCAAGAGAACTTTTCTGACGTATTAATTCTGCGGGGGACCCTCAGTCATGAGGAAAAACAACTTAAGACAGAGATCAAAGACGTGCACTAAGTAAACCAACTTTTGATTCCTTTTGAGCCAGGCAGATTGTATTAGCACTCTAAATAGAAGTTTCTAGGTTATTTAGTCCTTGTTCAGACCTTATCCCAGCTGCTCGGGTATTTACTTTTATTATCGAACCGACGTGTTTCATTCGGGGAATTGCCCGAATATCGCCAAATGACTTTGACTTTTTTAAAAGTAATATTGTAAACAGGACGCGGTAATCGAAATTGGTAGTCCACGTGTAAGCTGAGCTTGTACAAATGTATTTTCCACTAATGTTGTTGATATATGCATACATACATATGTATATATCAACATTAGTATTATAAAAGCTTTTTAGACGTTGATTTTGTGTGTGAGTTTTTATATTTTCTTCACGTTTAAACGACTCACAACATATGGAAATAACAAACCGTAATTTAACACAATCGCACGTAATTCGTAAACAAAGAAAATATGACTTGTAAACTAGAGTTCTGAATAAATAATGTGTACTTGTATCTATACATTATAATATCCCGGATTATTACCACAGCTAACACTGCTTGTTTTAAGGTAAATCAAACACTAGGAAACATTTTAGGGAGAATGTTTCATGGTGTACTGTTATATGTAAAACTGTTTTTTATTTATTTTATAACTTACGTAAGAACCATTTACACATACAATACGGTCGTAGACGACCTTGTCGACCACTTTCCACACATTCCGTAATGCTGTGATGACTGAATGACTGACTACTGTTGAATAATGATGTGATTTTCAATGTACATATCATCAAATCGTGTTATAAAATGATCAAAATAGTACCACCTCATTATAACACCGAAAATCCTGAATCACCTGAACTTTGAGTAACAGAGTGTTTATGCTAATGGCGTGTACGTACGTTTGATGGCGCGTGATTGATTTACCTCTCGCAGGCTTGCGGCTCTGAACATTAGTAGTTGAGTTTAAAACACTATTACACTGTTGTTCTTCTCAACTACTATCCCAGCTCTAGGGGTCAACTGAGGCATTAATATTCTTACATTGATACCTACTCGAATATTTAAAAAAGAAATGTGATGAAGGTATTGTAAAAATAATAACTTTTTATGGTGTCTATCTATAGCAAAGAAATGGTTTTCTGTGACAAGTTCTTAGTATTAGTACAAAAAGTTTTGTAGTAAAAATAGTTTCTGAATTCATAAATATTTTGTATTTTTCTACACTCATGAAATCATGTTTCAAATTCTAATGTAACTCAATTTGAAATACTTTTTGCAAATAAAATAAAAAGAAGCAATGATTTGATAATTTTACATAAAGCCCAATCAATCAACATTACTTTCTTCTCACTCTAAGAAACGAAACAAAAGAACATAATCGATACCTCTCCCATTTTATTCCCCACCGGTGCTAAAATGATAATATTCTCTAATTTATATTTCTCGTTATTCAAATGATTACTATTCAGATCGTCTGCGAGCGTTTGATAATTTTAATTCGGCTAATGACGACGTGCCCTCGGATGTTTAAATTAATTTGCATTTAAATTTATATTTCCCTTTAGTTTACATGTTTTACCTTGAAAATGCTATAAGCTTTGTTTATGTGTAATAATTTGTAGCACCTATCGTAGTCGTGATATTGCCGTAAATTTTCAAATAGTTTTCAGTCAAAGTAAATAGCTTTTTATTCGCATTCGGTTTTTTGGCATATGAATAGTATTAGCCCCAAAAATCGCCAATGGCTCATGCCTCAGTACCACGGGGCACATAATCTAAATATATAAAACTCAAAGGTGACTGACTGACTGATTGACTGACTGACTGATATAGTGATCTATCAACCCACAGCCCAACCCACTGGACGGAACGGGCTGAAATTTGGCATGCAGGTAGATGTTATGACGTAGGCATCCAGTAAGAAAGAATTTTTGGAAAAGCCTCTTTTAAAGGGGTGAAATAGGTAATGCAAGTTTTACTTCTTAATGCGAGCGAAGCCGCGAGCATCCACTAGTTGTACATATACGTAATACAAGTTGTAACTAACTACAAATTGTAAAGCGTAAAAACAAATAAATAAACACTTTTCTTCGTCATTCAATCTATTTTTCTCGCAAGCATCCTTCCAAATTAACAACGGCAGAATTCCAAGATGTATTTCTCGGCTTATACAAATAAATGGCCCTACAATAAACCGGCCCGCATCGTCAGGCAATTAACAGGCTCTTTTATATGCCCCGCTGAAACACAAACTTGCCCGCTTTATGAACTACTGCCTATTTTATGCGGCTTTGCTTGTAATTGGTATGAAGAAAAAATATCTTGCATACCATTTTATTTGTTTAGTTAACATTAAATAGCGTTCAACCGGTCAAAATGGTATCTACAGACACAAATTAATTTAGCTCAAAAAAAGACCAAATCCTAAATCTATACAATATTTGTTGAAAAAAGAGTAGGTAACGAGCTAAATTTTAGTAACATTTTTGTATTTAGTTTTCTTGTACATTGATGTCAAAGTAGGCATAAATTGATTATGATATTAAAAATAAAATATTCAAAAAATAAAAGATAAAAATGACGAAATTTAAAAGTTTTTATTTTATTTCAGCCTAGCGTTTTATTCTTACATTTTGTTTTATGTTACAGTTACCACCCTCTTATATTTGCAAGCATTAAAAAATACTAAAACGCCTCCACTGTTAATAATGCGAGAGTACAATAAAGCGTTTTGTTTTTTTGATATTGTGGCTTTTTATCTCGTATTTTTGGGACAGTATGTCAAATTATACAGAGACAAAGATACGTATAATTTTAATGATTATTTTTAATTATCAAATGCTAAATTCGCTCTAAAGTTTAAACTTCCCGGCTGAAAACTATCTCGAAGCTTGCTTGCTTTTTTAATTATTTATTTTGCTTTCGATAGGAAAAAAATGTTCGCTCACTGTCATAATATAATAAAATCTAAGAGGGTCGAAAGTTTGAACACGTTCCAATAATTTCTAGAATTTTGTCTGTTTTTCTGTGTCTCTGTTAAACGCTCATCACGAAAAACGGCTTAACGGATCATCATGATTTTTGGTATGTAGGAAGTATGAGGTCTCACGAGTGTCGTAGGCTTTTATATCTTGAAGTAATGGGAGCGAAGCCGCGGGCGTCCACTAGTAACTTATAAATGTTTACATAATTACTGCAATTCCATTTTGAACTTGTTAAGATACGCCTAACTACTGAACAATATATTCAATATCATTCATGTATCATTTTTCTTACATACAGTTTTTACTATGTGTAATTTTTAAGTTCATTATACTACTGTAGGTATTCCAAACCAGCACAGCTACAAGCTACATTGATGAATTCGTTTAATAATGGCTCTGCTGCCACAAGACCACAATGCACGCGCTGCAGAGAAATGGCGCACATTTTAAAACTGATATATTGTGAAAATCAGTGTTTTATGATGTATCTGAAAGTAGCGAAAAAATTTTCAATTAATATATGTATACGATCATGAAATGATACAATATAAGATACATTTACAAGAAGTATACTTCATTTTTAAAAGCCAATGACTTTTATTTTCAAGTTACGTGTGGATTTGCACTCGCTTAGCGGTGAAGGAAAACATCGTGAGGAAACCGACATGTTTGAGTAACAAAATATCCGAGGACATATGTCTTCCGTGGAAGGACCTAGGCGCCCACCACGATGTATCTGCCCAAGAGAACTCCCTTTACGATTTAATTCTGCGGGGGAGTCACGACCCTCAGTCATGAGAAAATACGACTCAAAAGAGAAAGAGAGATACTTCATTATGGCTTCTTAGGGAGGAGGCATATACCCAGGACGGTCGACAAGGGCTAACGATGATGATGATGATACTTCATTATGATAGTGACATAACTCCAGAGCTAAGCTAATGTGTTGATCTAATCTATTTTCCGTTTCATATAGGTAATCATAAGTTTAAGTAACTAGTAACTCTAGAATTCGTGATGATCGCGTATGAAGCCGCGGACAAAAATAAATAGATATAAATATTATTAGAACACCACATATAAAGCAATACAACTAAAACATAGAAATTAAAATGTGCGTCTTAATTGGCGGTCTTATCGCTAAGAGCGATCACTTCCAGGCAACGAATCTGGCAGGGATATAATATTAAGTGAAATGAGTAGGATGAGGTGTTTAAGATATCAAATAAAATAATGAAAAATAGATCAAAAGGTTTATATGTATATGAATATACATAAACAAATATTAAATATGTAAGTAGATACTTAACACTTTTTAGGGCCAAAGATAGTTTTTAGATAGACTCTTTATTATTGAGACCAAACATACAAATACAAGGAACATAAAATCTTAAACAAGCGCCACAAGTGTCCTAAAGCAATTTACAAAAAACAGTAAATAAGTAAAACCAGTAAAACTACTAAAACAGTACACTAGGTATACCATATACATACATATATGCTATGTGTGTACGTGTGTGTCCCATGTAGTAGTACCTAGTACGTGCCATGATGTATTCGTTTAATAATCGCCGCCCCGGCAGCGCACCGCAATGCATGCGCTGAGAAATGGTTTACATTTTAGCCGTAACGACATGCTCCCGCGCTAACTGCCTGCCATTATGGATGTGCTGGCACATGCTGAGGTATTTTAGCCGTAACGACATGCTCCCGCGCTAACTGCCTGCCATTGTGGATGTGCTGGCACATGCTGAGGTATTTTAGCCGTAACGACATGCTCCCGCGCTAACTGCCTGCCATTGTGGATGTGCTGGCACATGCTGAGGTATTTTAGCCGTAACGACATGCTCCCGCGCTAACTGCCTGCCATTGTGGATGTGCTGGCACATGCTGAGGTATTTTAGCCGTAACGACATGCTCCCGCGCTAACTGCCTGCCATTGTGGATGTGCTGGCACATGCTGAGGTATTTTAGCCGTAACGACATGCTCCCGCGCTAACTGCCTGCCATTGTGGATGTGCTGGCACATGCTGAGGTATTTTCTTTTACTTTTCTATATCGATACTAAACACTTCATTGATTTTTTTAATATAGAAAGGTTCTGGCGACAATAGCTTGGCCTTTGCAGTGTCAAAATTAGTTTTAGTATTATTTATTTATTTAATAGGCTTTTTTAATATTATCATAGTACTAGGTTGCCCACCAATGAGGTAGGTTGACGACATTAGAATAACCGCAGGGAGCACCTGGATTCAATCTGCGCAGGACCGCGACGAGTAGCGTACAAGAAGAGAGGCCTATGCTCAGCAATTGGCGATAACAGGCTGATGATGATAGCTTTAATCTTGTTTCCTGTTGTGCAAATAAAATATTTTACTTTGATAAGTATGAAGTTTTCTTTGAGAAGCTGACTAATTTCTTCAATATTGAAATGGACAAGAGATGATGATTTGTGATATCATATTAAAATTAAACCCACTAGAGTTAATTTGAACTAAGAATCTTCATAATAACATTATTGATTACCTATTACTTCTATTATTGCTATATTTTTAATCCAGGATTTCATATGAACGAATAATAAACAAGTAAGTAGTACCTAATGGGCAATGCAGCCAACATTCTTGGGTACGCTGTCTTTTGATGAAGTAGCTTAGGTTGTATATATTAAGTGTTTATAATTTAATAAAAATCGAAGTGTATTTATTCATTATGTTATAAAGAATAGAAGTATTCATTTTAAGCTCCTATTGTTGTAATTTTTTACCACAGCATATACTGACATGATAATAAAATAAAGAATCTTGTGCCTGCCAATATCACCATATATCCTCCTTTGTATAGTGTACGTAAAGGCAAATATTCCTGAACATGCTGGTGCATTGTGTGGCCAACTTCCCGACGTAACTCTCGAAAGCACGCCAGAAACATCTGGGAGCTTGCTATCCGCGAGGTATAGGGAAATACAGAGCGGTACTACATGCTACAGATGAAGTATTGGATAAAGAGATATTGTTCCGTTTTTTTTTAATGAAACCTCGTTTGTTTATCATATTGATGACTTGTTTTTTTAAAGCGGTGCCTAACGACAGAATGTCTTTAACCGGTTCAGTATATAATTAAATACATATTGATCAATCAATCTACATTATCAAAACATCATGGTAGTAAATAATATATTAAAAAAACGTTCGTACCGCTTCGCCTGGCAAACTAACACACAATATATTAAAAGAAGTTCCATTACAGTCAAGGCATGCTCCATCTTCAACCTATAAGTTCATTATTTCGAGTACCAGTTTTGATAACCATTTGCAATTATTTATATTTCAAATTTGGTTTTTCAAAAGCAAGATTCGGGTACTGTATATTCTCAACATACAGTCTGCAATTTCCAAACTCTCAAGTTCCTGAATTCAACCGTACACGAAACCTATCGGGAAATTATGTACCAAATGCGAGTGACAGCCTTAGAAAGCCGCGGAGTTAGCAAATAACTTGAGCACCTTCTGCACTAAAACATGGCGAGTTCTGTTTGCAATGCTGTATTGGAAGTTATTATGCAGCTCGCTATTACTTGGAGTAAATTTGAAGAAGGTGGCTTAGTGGATCGAAATGGGAAGCTAGAAAATAGGGCTATGTAATTGCAGTTTTAAATGATAGAAAAACGTTGGTCGTGTTGGTTCTACTTTATTTGGAATTCATGTTTCGTCAGCAATTTTGTCTAATCTTGGGCGGAATAAAATAGCATAATATTTTTTACTACTTATAAAAAATGAAAGTTTTATCAAAATCGGTTCTGTAGTTTGAATGTGTCAAATCTAGGCGCTAGGCCAATGAAGTCGGTTTTTTTTCCAAATTAACCACTTCGATAACTAGTGCGATTCTCGTACTGCAATGTTTGGCAAGCGTGCTAGATCGTAAGCTAATCCAATGCTTAACATCAGACCTATGTTACACAAAAAATGTTTCGAACTGTAAGTGTATTATAGGAATAGATGTGTGTGTTTAATTTGAGGTGTTATCAATAAATCATTTGTATTTGTAAGACGTATAAACTTCAGAACGCGACCAATCCATCCATAGATTGATGGCCTGTCTCAACACCTATTAATTAACATCAAATTAACACCTGCGTCATTGTAGTGACGGATGTACATATGTGCACATTATCAATTAGTAAATGCTAACATAGTTTACATCAATTAAACGATCTTGGTAATTGGTGCATTGTTGCTTTAAATCATAAATCATAATTTGATCTATAATGTCAACTACAGCTTAAAATTCTGTTGGGTTTGATATACCTATTAGGGAGATTGACAAAATTATTTCATGTTAATTAATGAATCACTTATGTATTACTATAACACGATGTCCATTTACAGATAAGGATTACCGCGATTATATTCATATTACGGGTACGTGAGTCATAACCGTTTCAATTATATCAAATTATGTCTTACACTCATAATAGTTTTAATAATAAAACCTCTGTTAGGTTATGAAAGAGGAACAAAGCGCCCAACGACAACTTCCGTTTCCATATATTTTTATACGTTGATACAAAAGAAAAGAGTGCGCTGGGTATACATACTAAAATAAAAATAATACAGCAAGGTCTCGTACTAAATAAGACTTCGTATCGAAATGAAGGGGTTGAGGCAGACATTGACATTACACTAAAAATGGACTAGACTAAGTTTTCTAGCTCAATTTTAACATTACCTAACATGTAACTGGCCTAAGCGCACCATTTTGAAAGCGCATGGAGCTTTCAGTCTCACAAACTTTTTAAACATTGCTAATGTTCTGTAGATCCCGCTTAATGTTAAGCTCTACTGTAGTTTTCGGACTTCAAATGTACAGATATTGAATCAATCAATCATAACTGTGTGAAAATCCAGTGCAGATGAAAACTTTACAAAGTATATAGACATTAACTATCTAGCGTTTTTCCACTGCGACTGTTTTTCGCCGGTTACCGACATAAACGAACTTATTTGTTTGTAGTCGTCTTCCAAAAAAAAGAAGATTATCAAGTCTTCTGAAGGTTTTTTTTAGGTGTGTTCTTCCACCTCTACCTTTTTTAGGGAGACGCAAAGCCTAACCTCTCCTATACAATGTTGATTGTAGCTGAGGCAAGTGAAAAATGTAAGTAATAACCCTGCTGATGCGGCGGCACGTAGCTTGTTATGCTGCTCTCTGCATAGCCACTAGGGGTGGCTGCTATATAGTAATAACACGGGAATGAAGAAACTGGTACTCGCGCTAGGTTGCGGCCTGTGTTGTGAGGGAACAGGCGTGTACACTACGATATGGCATAGTACAAGAAAGAATATTTAACAATGTAGTTTTGAATTAGTTTTAGTAGTGTTGTAGATGGTTTTGGATGCAAAAATAGTACATTGTTACCCTAGGGGTGAAAGTAACTTATTTAGTCCCGAGACGGGGTTTGGCGCCCGGAACGAAGTGAGGGCGCCAATAGTTCGAGGGACTAAATAAGTCTTTAACCCGAGGCGCTTTAGCCTCTTCTCTTATAAAATCAGGCGTTAAATTTATATCAGAATCAGATGAACTCATTTTATAGGTACAAATTCTCTGCTATACGTATAAACAAAAGTCTTCAAATCGAAAAAATAAATGAAGTTCGAATTGCCGCTTTCCCGCCTATTTTGTTTGTTTTTTTTCTGTGGCCGGCCAGCTATTGAGCCATTATTTTTATTTTCATCATTGAAAAAATGGTAAATATTTTGCCCAAATCTAAGTTATTTTAAAGAAATTGTTGAAACTAAATTATAATAAAGTTATTTAAAAAATATTATATTCTTTAATCAATACTTAACTTTAAGTTATTTCAATTTTACGTCGTGGCTGTATAGAAAGTTGGAACATGGTTCAATAGATATTTGAAAAATAACTAGTTTTTTTTTTAATAATGTGACAGGTGTCAGTTGAAAGCGATTCTCCCTAGGGATGAAAAGTATTACTTTCATCCCGCTCCTCAGGCAACTTGAGGCCTACTTTCAGAGTATGAGTAATAAAAAAATATAAAAAATAAGCCGAATACAAGTTTGAAGCACCATTTTTTCCATTTTTCATCTCTGTCAAAATCCGTCGCACAGAACTGACACATTCTAAAAGTCTCTGCAGAAAATAAATAAAAAATAAGGTTCAAAGTGATTGTTTTGAGCTCGAAAAGTGCTAGTTTTCTCAAATAAAGGTGTATTAACGTGTACGCAGTATAATTTGCAGTTAATATTGCTATAAAGGTGCGTAATTTTGTGGATAAAATCTTTGTTTTGATTTTGTGTTGCCTGCATCTACCCCCTAAACTTGGAAGATAATCATTAAATCCTAAGCAAGTCACTGGCAAAATTCTCAGAGCAAAACACACCGATCGTCTACGCTCCTAGCATTAATGTCATAGCAAGATTATTTTATACGTCGAGAATTCTATTTTAATCAGTACCAAGAAAATCTGAAACAACAATGAGCTGCTCAGCTTGCAACAAGAAGATAAGCTCAAACCGCCACCTTCAATGTGTTCGCTGCCGTTCCAAGTACCACGCGGAATGCCTTAATCTGAAAAATGAACAATTCTACGCGCTATCTGGAGAGTATCTTTCCAACTGGGTATGCCCTTTATGCTCCAACATAACCAATCGTAGCAAGCAAAATGAAAATACACCTGTTCGTAAATCGCAAGTGCCCTATAGCGATCTGTCTATGAACATGTCTTTTGATACTTCTGATCAGTCTGTGTTGCAGTGCTCAGTGCTATCATGCGCCGACACTAGTGCTGCGCCCCCCGGTGTTGTGGCCGCTGCTCCTGCGGCCCCTGCTCCTGCGACCGCCAGCCCGCCGCCAGCGGACGCGCCTGCCGCACTCAACACCGTAGTTACTATGGAAAAGATTGGTGCTCTGCTCGATCAGAAGTTGAACAATATCTTGGGCAGTTTTATGCACGATTTCCGTAAGGCTTTGAAGGATGACGTAAAAATATTGGTCCGTGAAGAGATCAGAGCTACGGTGAGTCACCTGAAAGATGAATTTACTGCCACGACTAACTTTATCTGTGAAGATCAGGCCGCTATGAAAAAAGAAATTGTAGAGAAGGCGCGAACAATTAAAACTCTTGAAAATCAAATAGTTACTCTCCAGATCGAGCAACGCTCATTAAGTTCACGAATATCATCCATGGAGAGAATGACCCGGAGCCAAAATATTGAAATTCAAGCCGTCCCGGAGTCTAAGAATGAAAATCCTATTGGATTATTTAATAATCTATGTAAAATTTTAAAACTAGATATATCTCCGGATCAGATTCACTCCTGCCGCAGAGTAGCCAAGCTGAACTCGACGTCGGACCGGCCCAGAAACCTGCTGGTGACGCTTGTCAACCCTGGCTTGCGGGACAGCGTCCTGTCTGCCTGCTACCGGTACAATAAAACGAACAAAGGCGACTTATTGAACTCCTCGCACCTGGGCCTCGCCTGCAACAAGCAACGTATCTACGTGACGGAGCACCTCTCCCCGGAGTGTAAGGCGCTGCATGCCGCTGCAAGGAAGGCTGCCAAAGAGAAAGGCTTCAAGTACGTGTGGGTGAAGTACGGCCGGGTTTACATGCGTAAAAATGACGGAGCTAATTGTGTTCTAGTTAAAAATTTGGAAATCTTAAATAATTTAATTTAAATATTGATTAGTAACTTAATATAATAGTTCTTACATAGATTTAATATATATAGATACAAACTTTTGTTATGTTGGTTTTCTATCAAAATGTTAACCGAATAAGGTCTAAGCAAAAATTAGATGATGTTTTTCTTAATATATTGAATTGTAACTATGATATTATATGCCTAACTGAGACTAACTTTAATGATAGTATTTTTGATGGCGAATTTATTGATGATCGATACAATGTTATTAGGCGTGATAGGTACACGACTAATGTTCGTAAAAACGATGGGGGCGGTGTACTGTTAGCTATTAAAACAGATATCAATTTTACTCGCAAGTGTTCATGGGAATCTAAATTAGAGGATATCTGGATAAGTATTGAACCAAAATGTAAAAATAATAAGATAATTAATATTTGTTTATGTTATCTGCCGTCTCATTTATCTAATGTAGAAATGTGTGAATTTTATGATAACTTTCAAAGAGTTATGCTCCAAAAAAGTGATTGTGAGGAATACCTTTGTATTGGCGACTTCAATACTCCATTTATAAATTGGTCAAAATCTACTGATTCAATAATAATGTTACCGGATGAGCCCCGCGGCCCGAGAGCGGAACTTTTAACTGAGAATTTGACTATTTGTGGTCTATATCAGTTTAACAATATTCCTAACAGATATGGTAAATTCCTTGATCTTGTTTTATCTACTTCAAAATCCTTGGAAGTGTATGGCTCGGAACCTCTTAGTAAACTCGATAGATACCACCCTTCTCTTGTTATTGACATTACTTCGCTATCAATAATGGTCGAACCTGTTAAACAATTTAAGCCACGTAAAGAGAGGCGTTTAAACTTTAACAAAAGTAATTATGCAGATATATGCTCTGACTTGAACAATGTTGATTGGCATTACACTTTAAATAGTCAGGATATAGACACTATGGTAAGTCAGTTCTATAACACGCTCAATGACATATTAGCCAAACACACGCCATTGACTAAACCGATGTCTGGTGATTTACCTGCCTGGTTCTCGCCTGGACTTAGAAGGTCCCTTGTTGAAAAACAAAAACATCACCACCGGTACAAAAAGTTCAAAAATCCACGAGATTATGATACTTACTCTATGCTGCGCCAGCGATGCAAGAGGCTCATTGATCATGACTATGATACTTTCTTAAAATCGGTAGAGGCTTCCATTGAAGGTAATAATATTAAGCACTTTTGGCGCTATGTTAATAGTAAAAAAGGTAACAACTCCATACCGTCTACCATGTCTTTTGGTGGCAAAACTACAACTGATCAGAAAGAAATATGTGACCTCTTTTCATCTTACTTTAGCTCTGTATTTGTACCGATAGATTCCACTTCTGACAATATATCCACTCTACATGTCGCTAACCCTTCAGTTGACCACACCAGTGCTTCTATTTCAATAAATAACGTGATAAGCAACATTTCTATAACACGCGCTGAAATTCTTCGCAAAATTAATAAACTCGATGTCAACAAGGGAGCTGGGCCAGACAAAATACCTCCATTCGTTATTAAAAATTGTAGGAAAAGTCTGTGTACACCTCTTCTAATTATCTTTAATACCTCATTACGTTTAAGCATCTTCCCGACACAGTGGAAAACAGCGCACATTGTCCCTGTATTCAAGTCAGGTGACAAGTCGCGATGTGATAATTACCGCCCTATAAGTATACTTAGTTGTTTAGCGAAATTATTTGAGTCTTTGGTCTATGATGTTTTATACTTTCATATATATCCGATTTTATCCACCAGACAGCACGGTTTTATTCGCAATAGATCCACTACTTCCAATCTACTCGAATACAAAAATTACTTGTGCAGTTCATTTGCCAAACGTATTCAAGTCGACAGTATTTATACTGATTTTTCTAAGGCTTTTGACAAAATAAGCCATAAAATCTTAATTATAAAATTATCAAATTATTACGGCATACATGGCAACCTTTTGAGATGGGTTGAGTCATATTTATCTAGACGAAACCAGTTGGTTGCACTCAGAGGCTTTTTATCGGCTCCGGCGAATATAACGTCTGGCGTGCCCCAAGGCTCGCACTTGGGGCCATTGCTCTTTATTTCCTTTATTAATGATCTAATTAGTAACCTCCAGAGTCCTTGTTTATTATATGCGGATGACCTTAAAGTATACTCAGCAATTAAATCTACACAAGATTCAGAAATCCTTCAAACTGATTTATCTATGATTGATAATTGGTGTCGAAACAACCAAATGTTTCTGAATGTCAAAAAATGTTGTATTATTTCTTTCACTACAAAACATAATAAAATTATCTATGATTATAAACTCAATAACCATATATTAGAACGTAAATCAGTTGTAAAAGACTTGGGTATATACTTTGACGAAAAATTAACTTTCCGTGAACATTATGATTACATTATAGATAGAGGTAACAAACTTTTGGGTTTTATCTCCAGAACATCAAAAAGCTTTAAAAATCCCTACTGTTTACTAACATTATATTTTTCACTTGTTCGAAGCGTTCTAGAATATAACTCAGTCATTTGGTCACCCTATTACAAGGTGCACATAAATCGCATTGAACGTGTTCAGTCTAAATGTTTAAATATGCTCTTTTTCAGACTAGGCTGGAATCGACAAGTCCGGTCCTATGTCAATAGATTAAAGCGAATTAAATTAACGTCTCTTGAAGATCGCCGCAAATACTCCGATTACATAAATTTATTTAAAATTATTCATGCCCAAATTGATTCACCCTCACTCCTGTCTTGTATCAACATCAACATTAATATAAACCCTAATTCTCGCAGACCCCAAAATATATTCTCTCTCAGTACTTATGAAAATAATACATCTTTATACAACCCATTAGTTAGAATGTGTCGCCAATACAATGGTCTCCTAGTGAACCACCATCAGTCACTGGATGTATTTAATTGTGTGTTATCCACATTCAAGCGTAATGTTCTAGCTATTTTAATGCAAAGCTCTATATGATCACTAATTGTAAGATACAATTTAGTCTGTAATTATGTTGTCCTTGATTATCGTTATTTTTGTGTGTCTAACTCAGGTTTTTGAAATAATTAATCGCATTTATGTTGTTCAAGCTGTGTACACTTATTTTAGGAATTTGTTCTGGATCAAAACCAGTTTTGAAAGTATACTTAGCTTATTTGTGAACACATTCTGTTTAGTGTACCATTATAAATAAATAAATAAATAAATTTTAAACTTCTAGTGAAAATTTTGCACTTTGTATAGAGGAAACGATCTACTTATGCGATATCCACTTTTATTCTGTGGGTTGAGTGCACTGTTTGTCATCTAGTCGCTAAGCAGGGCTATTAAAAATACTAAGTAAAGTATTGTATGATAAAATGGCACCCCTACACGTGACCCTGTGCTCAGTCACGCAGTGCTGCAGATAGTAATGACGCTGCGTCGCGCGTCGGAGAGAACGACGCTAATTATCTGGAAGGCACGCGTTTGTGATATATGTTATATGTGTATTTGTGGGTTATGTGTGATTGGTATATTTTATGTACCAACTTGGTTATGTGTGTGTACATATTATTATATTTAAAAATAATGGAGACAAGCGTGCGCTTTACTCCATTATTCAATTCCGTGATAACGAAAAGACATTCGCATGCATTTACC
Organism: Macaria liturata; assembly: GCA_964023185.1. Classification (NCBI taxonomy): domain Eukaryota; kingdom Metazoa; phylum Arthropoda; class Insecta; order Lepidoptera; family Geometridae; genus Macaria; species Macaria liturata. The sequence goes on along the minus strand of OZ026824.1, from coordinate 299,348 downwards.
AAACCTAAGCGATGCCAACGCATGTGATGGATAGTCATTACTCACCAAAGGATCGAAAAACATTCCAAAGAGGTGCTTTTTGGATAAGATGACACGCAGTTAGATTTCAGCTTTTTATCATGGTACAAGCAATTCAACGCTTTCTTTCAAATCTGTTGACACAAAATTATGCATTCGAACTACTAGAAAACTGTGCCTACTTATTACAACGTATTAGATACAAATATTTTGTATATCTTTCCATAGCTTCAACTACCCTTATTTTCATCAGAACTCGGAAACCCGTATTTGTTCCCAAATAATGGCAAGCTCGCAACATTTAAAGGTCCATTCACAGGACGCGGGCGCCGTCAACTTTAGGACATAAACATTCATTATTGACAATTTGAATGGGAGAAAAACGTCAGACCCGTGTTATGGGTGGACGGAATAAGGAGTGAGATGGGTAGGGGGGATACTTGAAATAGTATATGCCTTAAAATTAAAAAGTATAAACAAAATAAGTAATACTAATTAAAACTATATTTAATCTGCAACCGATGGCAAAAGGAAAAGTGCAGTGGTGCTTAACATCATGCAGGCAGTCGTAATCAAACGCTACATTAATCCGTGTTAAAAAAAGTTCAAAGTATTGTGGTGAAATTTTCATGTTGTCTGGCTAGATAACTTTCTGAGCCAGCGTTCTGGGTATACAACGTAACCTTTTATTTTTTCCTATTTTTCATACTGATTGAAAACTAAAATAATATGGAGCTGTGTCGCCATTAACCATGTATTTTACTACAATTAAACTTTTATGATACTGAAAATGATTTTATTTTTATTTATAACTATTTGCACAAAGAGATTGAACATTTAAATAAAACCATGTCGGTATTATTGTGTAGATTAGACAAGTAGGTGGTAAACATGCACCAATACATTGAAAAACAGTCCAAACAATTATACTTACCCCTGAATCAAACAAAATTCACACCCTCCTATTTCCCTCGAATCCGTCCCTGCTTAGAGCGCGTAAATATTTGATCACATAGTGCCGCCCTTCCGCCGGCCAGATGGGGGCATTTGACAGATTTAAACCTATTCGCAGCCTGCCCTTATGTGCTGTAAACCTATTAGGATGTGGAACCCTATACATACGCAAAAATAGGATATAGGAATATGGGATACTGAAACCGTATGGGGTCTGGAAATAAGGTCGAAGTTTATCGAATTTTGAGTTACATCAATATGACCTCACGGTTATTTACGATATACGACTACGTCACTAAATTTTGGTAAGACATGTGGATATCTATGACTTTGCTCGTTTTTTGTAAGAAATATGTAAAAAATGTCATTCACGCGGTCCTGTGGTATATATTTGCCAAAAACATAATGATCAGTCGCTCCATTGCTATGCGATTGAGGAACAAAACAAACTAACCAATATACACACTTTTGCTGTTGTGTAATTGTAGCTTTCGCTCTTCGTCATAGTACAATAGTCGTTAAGCCATGTTAGAGGCCCAAACAGCGATTTGAAAATCTCTAGTATGTGCTGAATGAAAGTACCTACATAAAATGAGCATCGAGAATAAATGTAATGCAATAAAACTTAAAAAAAATATCATACAATTGTTGATAGCAATTAAATGAATAAATGTGATGCAATAAAACTTTAAAAAAATATCATACAATTGTTGATAGCAATTAAATGAATAAATGTGATGCAATAAAACTTAAAAAAAATGTCATACAATTGTTGATAGCAATTAAATGAATAAATGTGATGCAATACAACTTAAAAAAAATATCATACAATTGTTGATAGCAATTAAATGAATAAATGTGATGCAATAAAACTTTAAAAAAATATCATACAATTGTTGATAGCAATTAAATGAATAAATGTGATGCAATAAAGCTTAAAAAAAATATCATACAATTGTTGATAGCAATTAAATGAATAAATGTGATGCAATAAAACTTAAAAAAAATGTCATACAATTGTTGATAGCAATTAAATGAATAAATGTGATGCAATAAAACTTAAAAAAAATATCATACAATTGTTGATAGCAATTAAATGAATAAATGTGATGCAATAAAACTTAAAAAAAATATCATACAATTGTTGATAGCAATTAAATGAATAAATGTGATGCAATAAAACTAAAAAAAAATATCATACAATTGTTGATAGCAATTAAATGAATAAATGTGATGCAATAAAACTTTAAAAAAATATCATACAATTGTTGATAGCAATTAAATGAATAAATGTGATGCAATAAAACTTTAAAAAAATATCATACAATTGTTGATAGCAATTAAATGAATAAATGTGATGCAATAAAACTTAAAAAAAATGTCATACAATTGTTGATAGCAATTAAATGAATAAATGTGATGCAATACAACTTCAAAAAAATATCATACAATTGTTGATAGCAATTAAATGAATAAATGTGATGCAATAAAACTTTAAAAAAATATCATACAATTGTTGATAGCAATTAAATGAATAAATGTGATGCAATAAAACTTTAAAAAAATATCATACGATTGTTGATAGCAATTAAATGAATAAATGTGATGCAATAAAACTTAAAAAAAATGTCATACAATTGTTGATAGCAATTAAATAAATAAATTTGATGCAATACAACTTAAAAAAAATATCATACAATTGTTATAGTAAACAATCAGCACAAACGAAACCCTAAAAACCGCCTCATATTAAAAAACATTGGATGTAACAATCAAGTCCGTCTGTGTTATTCCAAAATAAAATACGTCTCACAAACACCATTTTTACCAGGCTTTGGCTACAACAAAAACAATAACGAAAAAAAGAAGCATTTCAGTCATGCGTCAAATCTTGCTTCTTTCTAAGACAAAAAATTCAAATCCACAGCTCTAATCTGCGGCTATACTTATTATTTTTCTCTCAGTCCGAATGTCCCATTGAAAGCACTTGTTGCTGCTTGATTTATGTAAAGATTTCCTCTCGAATTACATTGTGATACTCTGTAGTGAGCTCTTAACTTGCTTTAGTCAGATTATGTTGGATTTCCTTCGCTATTATGTTACCAGATGTTAGTGAGATCTTTGTCGGCAATGTTTGGATCTGTCCCTAAATAACACAGTTTCATGTTGAAGTAAACTAGTTAAAAAACTTGACTTGGTATCTTTTATGTGTTTTATTAATGCAAAAGATCATTTAAAAAAGGAAATTTAACACATTGTAGCTTTAGTTTTAAATTCTATTGGCAAAAAAAACAGTGACTTGATTTTAGTGACGGCACAGGCGGTTATTATCTAGATACGGTTGAAACAATTCGCTTGCTTTTAATCCACGCAAGATTCCACTTTCACCTTGAAGTGACTTTACCTGAACCTAGATGTTCTATTAATAGTATTTACATCATCATTATTAAAAATAAGCAATTAATGATTAAAACTCCAATATCAACATTGAATAAGTTTTATTTTGCCAAACGTGTGCGATCTTGGACCTTATGTTTAAAAATAACAAGAAAGCTTATATTTTCCTTTAAAATCCAAACGCTTTTGCTGCTTCGTTAAAAAAACATGAACACAAAAAAAACAATAGCAAACGTTATCAAATTCAGCAACACCAGCAGTTTCATGTCAACACAAATTCCTCACGAAATCTCTAAAAGCAATCAGAATCAATAGACCCTCCCTATCCCTCCATTTCCTCGCGCGTACTCCTATCTCTGTAAAAGGTGTCTCTCAAACAAAGAACCGAGAAACAAACAGAAACAAACAGGCCGACGTGTCGTAAGCACGTAATCTAGGTAAATAAAGATACACGCGTGAACCCAAATTACGCAGTACGTAAGGTTAGAATAATGGTAAGGGAGGTAATAAAATATCACTGAAGTTTAACGGTCACATTGTGTAAAAAAAAATATGATAATCGACATTAATGTTGAAATAAAACTGATTTAAAAGTAATCGAGATGCGTATCTATTAATACCAATAATACTATTCTGATTTGACAAGAAATTTATTTGGAATGTGTTCACCAATACAAGACATGGATGTTCCACGTCTTGTGTCGGTGAACACAACTGTGTTTGTGTGTACATGCTTTTTCAATCGTTTGTATTGTAACTTGGTAAATATAAATAAATATCTTCCTTTTTTGTTCGTGACTGATGTCAAATAAACTCATTGGAGAGTGTTTTATTGGGAAAGTAAATCGTGGTGGGCGAGCTGAAAAAATCTTGGAACATCGTCGCAAGGTTGCTAGCCTGTCGGTCTTCTATCGGTTGCATTTCGGTGAGTGTGCAACGGAGCTTCACAATATAATTCCTCCGTCTCCATTCCACCGTCGAACAAGCAGGAAGTCAGCGGGGCGTCACCGGTTTATGGTGGAAGTTCCAAAGACTCGCACGAAGCGCTTTGATTCTACCTTCATAGTAAGGACAGCGAGACTATGGAACTCTCTACCTGGAGCCCTGTTCCCAGAAAATTATAACCCAGGGGTCTTCAAATCTAGAGTAAATAGGTTTCTTCTAGGCAAGCGTGCTACATCTTAGACTATAGTGGTGCTTAACATCAGGCAGGCTATAGTCAAACGTAAGCCTATTTAATGTAAAAAAAAAAAAAAAAAAAAAAAAATTAAGATAAAAATAGGCGAAAGAATTCTTACCAAGAAGTGAAAGAAATTCTCAGAAACTTTTCCTCTGTTAGAAACCCTATCCCTTGATTCCACACGCACTCCCCATACATCACGGTGTAGAGTGTTTTGTCCGGGACCCATCAATATATGTGTCGGACAAAGGGCCAACAGACAAACGTCGACGGTTATCACACATAATATAAGTTAGAAACTCCTTAAAAAAGCGTGTGCTGAGCACTAAAAATTCTGCACGAATTTGTTGGTCCTGCATTAGGAATATGCAGTTTCAGTATTATGCAGTAATCATTTATAAATCACAAAATTGACAGTGACACACAAGGCAATTCCATGTGTCGGAAAACACGTTAATGTACAGTCGCCCGGGTGCTATTTCCATACAAACTGTTGTAAAGTTTGACCCAAAAACTAAGAAAGATAGACTGATGTTTTATAGATATCGGTCTATCTTTCTTAGTTTTTTAATGTTACTACATATATAACTTTCTGTTTGTATGGAAATAGCGCAGGGTTGACTGCACCTTAAATAGTATGTCTCGACTGGCACTTATCATACTACCAACCTGCCACTACAACAATCGTTAAATCATTTCAGAGACCTCCCAGACGGTTTGAAAAGCTCTTGTCACCATTATTCATCACATTCATACGAACATACTCTCTCACTTTACTGACAACTCGACCACAGAAAGCTCGACCACGATGTCCGAGTTGGCAATTTTAAATTACTTCCCGCATTGTATATCGGAATTTTATCGCCATAATGAGACATCTATTGGGATGATTTCGGCGGAAACTAAATATAATTGACATTTTCGCAATAATACACCCATGTTATATCCAACTGGAGATTTGTTTGAATGTCGCTGCTGATTTGTAGTTTTTGGTTTGTCCTTTTCATGTGCGCAGTGGGAATCATGTCGATGTGTATACGGACGGGCCTTTGCTTAGTAGATGATCATACCTGGAATTTTGAACATCATTTCAGTAATTTAAAAGAGTAAATTTCTAATTCTGATTTGTTTATTTTATACTTAGGTATCTAATAATTTACTTAAAACAGATTCTCTGCTCAAATGTAGTTAACACCAAAACTAGAAAAACGTATTGTTACTAGTGGATTAAAAAAATAAACGAAGAGGAATCGTGGTTTTAGTTCTGATTTTCAGATGTACGCGTACATTTTCATTCGAAACAACAGTTGGAACTGTAACAAACTTCTATGAAAATGTTATTTCAGCCGTGAAACAAATTTATTCCCAACAGATCCGTCGGAAAGGTCATGAAAAATAACTAAGGTCATAACCGTGACATAAGGTCAAATTACAGAGAATACTGAGTTTTTTTTAAAACCTTGTTGTATGTTATCCTTATATTAATTGCGGAATCTCCAGCATAATTCTGTTCTTAATTAACTTCAGTATCGTAAAAATGGAGGTCCCTATTTATGCCAGCTGCTTCTAAATACCGGAAGGATTTCAATATTCTAATATTGGAGTGTTATATCAATAATATTCAAGTATTGGCGCAAACATTCCATTTCCGAGTGAAGTGCTACCATTATATCCAGAGCTCTCGCGATTCCCGGCGTCATTCTATTCTGAAGGATTAGAAGAAGCTTAGGAGATATCTGGGGGTCTGTTTAGGGTGGTGCTGGCCCTCAAATGGGTTAATCGTTTGAGTCAGAGCGACATCTGCACCTGACGGACTGAATTACGGAGCTCTGGGTGTTGTGGAAAGGTTTCGGCATATATTTTGGTGTTTTATGAGTGAATTTATGAGGAAATTCTTGATGAGATGAAGTTATTTTAATTTACCATTTCATTTAATAAGAAATACAACACCACTAACAAAAATGTATATATTGAAACTCGGTTTGAGATTTAGTTAAGTAAAATTAAAAGCATTTTACTTTATTTTATTTTAGTCAAGATAGGTAACAGTGATTTCCTCCATTTCTCATTATATATTTTTTAAGCTAATCGAAGAAGGATGATAACTTAGACTTATTAGGTTGTAAATGTTTTGAGTCTTTAGCTAATTAAACACAATGACAAACAATTGATTTCGAAGCATTATACAAAAACATAAAATAACCGAAATTGGTTGTAAACATTGTAAAATGAAATTGTACTTGACTGAAAAGGAGTAATTCCATCGACTCAAACTACAGTCCCAACCTGAGATTTAACCGTTGAGAGGTGTGAAAATTTTAGGGTTACGGCCAGGAATACGAGGGTAGAGACATTGAAGTTGCGGAACTACTGTATTTTATGAACAACTTATGTTATTGCCAATCCTTCCGACAAGGTGCTTACAAGTTACATTTGTAACCTTTAATAAATAAAAAGAATCAACCATGTATCATTTCTGTGCTTCATTGTGTTCAAAAGACATAACATTTTGTCTATAAATTGTCATAATCCTCTAAAATGTCAAAATATGTATTAACTCGCTTTTATTAATTCGACCTACCGATAACTAAGTAAATGTAAGTAATTTTAGTTTCAATTCAATAGCAGTAGACTTAATCAAATGTATTTTTGACAGAATAGCTAATACCAATGATGATCGAAATAAACTAAGATCCAAAGATACTATGAACCTAACTAGGTCCAAAAATAAATAAAAAAACAAATTAACTAAACCTGCCTGCCATTCCTTCATTTTCTCATCAGGAAACCCAAGTTTAATGCAAGGTTGGGACTGACATCGGGTCATAAAGTGTAGATATGCCTCTGAAACCTGCACATGAAAAATGACCGTAGCACTTAAGCTTATTCACACACCGGAAGCGATGAGATAGTTACACTTATTGACTTGACTTATTGGTTGACTGGCCTGTTAGCTTAGTTGGTAGTGGCTCTGCCTTCTAATCTAGAGGTCGCGGGTTCGATTCCCGCATGACACAAGTATTTATGTACTTTAAAAATTTATAATTGCTTGTGTTGAGTCTGGTCGTTTCTATGTATAATAAACGTATGTATTTACAAAAGAAAAGTATATAAGTATTATATCCGTTATCTAGTACCCACGACACAAGCGTTTGCTTAGTGTGGGGCTAGATGGCGCTGTGTGCAATGTCCCGGAATATTTATTTTATTTTATTTATTTATTTTTACTTATTATGTTCTTATTTTGTACTTCTGCATTTCTTCATACAAGTATAGCTTTCATTCAAAAATGCTCCATTTTAGGCTGTTACAATGGTGCTTAAACAACTGGTGGGTTGCAACAAAACTTTAAGTCTAAGAAGACTGAAGCCTAAAAAATATGTTTTGATTATCACACCGCACTTTGCTGCAATAATTAAATACATAATATCTAAATAGCAAGGTTTTGTATGTACCCATCCTTAAATCAGATTGGAAAGATCATTGTGTTAAAATCAAACTCGCGCCCTTATCCCACAAGATAGTGTAATATTTTTTGCAAGCAGCTAGCTAATCAACACACGATAGAGTTATTACCTAAGTACATAAAATCTGTAGCCTAACGCTACTAGACAACAACACGTCGTCTTAGAAGATCCAATAACAGCGTTCCGCAAAATAACGCTACCACGACGTAGTAGGTATATGGGCACCAAGCTCAAATCTCCCCTACTTTATGCACGGGTTTGCCAGCCTTTAGCCATTTACCCCTTTTGTTCGTGCTAATGAAAATAGGTTAATGAGCAACCAGGGTCGCCAGGTAGGCCCAAAGCAGAGACAGAGACAAATTAAACGCTTAACTGGGGAGATTTATTGAAAGAAACTTGGCTTGGATGTTGGTATAATAATTATATGGTTTAGTTGATTGTTATGTAAAATTAGTATTTCAGATCACATGCCCCTGAAAATGTATAATAAATGAAAATGATTCGAGAAAATCAAAGTAGTATTTTCATTCAAGAGAATTAAGTTGACAAAATACTAATTTACACAATAAATTATATACGATCACATACATAATATACAACAATATACTACACATATATAATACAATAAACGATTTGACTTTGACGTACCTAATATAGGTACACAATAACCTTTATAAGAAACGAGAAGGCGTTAAGCCATACATGATATTGTATACCAATTTACTTCTCTCGATCCCAAGCCTACACTAAACTCTACGTGCCTACTGCATCGACATAATACAGTAAAATAGACCCATCTTCAACCCATTCCATTTAGAAATAATAATTCAACACAATTTAAATAAGTTTTATTGTAGTGTAGTATCGGGTGGTATCGAACAGAGTATGCCTGTCAAATATACCTATATTATACTCTTCGTTCGTCTGAAACTGCAACACGGTCATACTATTCTCTGTTTTTACTGATTTTATTGTAAATTATTTGCTATGACGAGGTTTGATAATTGCCGACAATGTTTCTTATTAGTTATTAATGAATAACATTAGTACCATTTTACCATCACGCACCATTTTTGACAAAGCCCCTTTACAGCTGCTTATTATTAGAATTATTACTAATGCATAAAATTATTAATTATTGAATGTGGTGTAGTATACATGTATAACCAACTCGACGCGTCGTGATGAACGATTTATTTCTAAACCACTTGTAATAAAATATCACATACATACTCGTAACTGACAATAAAAGAATCTAAATCTGTTTCCCTTGAACTTTAATGTATTATTGTAGTAACAGTCAAAAAAAATTGGTTCCTTGTATACAATCGTTTTAGATCGTAGTACCCGATGTTGCTTAACACCTAGTGTTAAGCACAGTGATAGTCAAGTGTGAGCCTACCTTGCATGAAAATAATGAAAGTTTTCCGAGCGCTTGGGAAAAATATAATTAAACCAGTCCATTATTCTCATATGTCGTTGACCTACAAGTAAATGTGTCGTTCTAAATACGACACTAAACTTTTTCCACCTCCCCGTAAAGTTGGTAGAGTTATAAGCATTTCAAGACCCTTATCACATTGAAAGGGCATTTGACATGTCCAAGGGAAGGCTGTTTAATTCTGTACTAGTTCCATTCAATTTAAGATGTCCTGTTGAATAGACGATTTTAGTGAATATTATTTTTGTTTTATGGTGTTTTCGAAAGTGGGAAGTGTATTTTTTACGTTTATGTCAGTCAGAACCCTATACTATCACGATAGGTACTAAAAATCACGAACATCCGTCATTCTACCACCGTTTGTTCTGTTTTTTTTCACGCTGCTTTAGAATGACGGATCATTGTGATTTTTACCTCGAGCATCAATCAGCGGAGTTGACAAGTAATGAGCGAGTGGGACAACTATATCAAGAAAACCTAAGAGCGAAAGAGACAGGAATCGGATTTTGTCTTTGTCTAAATTTCACTTTTTGTTTCGTTGGTCATTACTCGGTAGCGCCCAACATGGCAGTTGCGTGAAAAATATTTTTGCTTTTATATGGTGATTACGAGTGCTAAGTGTGAAAAAACTTGATTTACATAGTGAATTATTGAAGAAAATTTCATAGAACATGGTGATTTGCTATGTAAAAGGCTGTAAGAGCCGTAGTGAACGGAAAGATGAAAATATATCCTTTCATACGTAAGTACGATACTTTTACGCCAATGTGACTTGATTATGACTAATTTAGGAGCAATGAGAGCCCTGCTTTATTGAAACGCTATTTATATGGATTATAAATAGTAAAATAAGACTAAAAACATAAATTGTTTTTATGAGATTACTCGGCTAAATTTAAAGTATAGTAAACTGTTTTACTCGCAAAGCGTTTGTCAAACATAGTTGTCATTTTGCAGTATTTTGAATTTGATCGGGTTAAACGGTTTTTGGTGATACCAGTTTCGTTTTGGCAATTTACCCAAGAAATTAAGGCAAAATATTTTTTTATAAAGATGATTTGAGTCGAAATAGGCATAGCAAAATATAGGCATATCACTCTGCAAAGAAGCACTACAATCATGACAAAAAAAAACATTTAGATTTTTTAATTATATACCACATATATATTTATTTTTATTTATATAGATTTCCGATGGATTTCCGATTTTTCAACACGTCCTGAGGATGCCACGTGGAGAGGCGAAACCCGTGTCGACGAGAATATCTTGCCGAAGGAGAACTACAAAACTTGAAGACACAAGGTACGGTGTTGGTAAGATCTTAAGAGCCACGGAGGCCACTTTGGTTAGGAGGAGAGGTGTGGCGGTAGTATATGGAGGAACACACCAAAAAACCATCAAGTTTGTTGTTTGAAGTCGGTTATGGAGCAGTCGCAGCGGAAAATCACTATATACATATTTTTTCCAGAGTTCCATAAATAAAGTACTCTGAATTGTAATGAAAAACAACGTAATCTGAATTTAAATAACAAAAAAAATTGTTAAGAAAAATACAAAAATAAAAGTTAAAAATGAAGTATATGAATTTAGATATTCCAAAGGAAAATGTCTGTTATTTGTAATATTCATGTACAGTTTTAGTTAAGAGGTTTTGTAAATTTGTAGATATGTTTAAGTAGTTTTTTTTAATATTCTTACTTTAAACCAGAAAAAATATTAACAAATTTTTTAAGTAGTTGGTTTATTACTTTATTCTTTGTTTTTTCAATGTAAATAGTTTTCCTTGAAATAAATAAACATATAGTTATTTTGTTTACAAATCCTACTTAGTATAATTTATTCCTGCTTAAAATTTTATCGACATACTGTGTGTGCCATTTTTATATGAGTCCCTTTTTCAGGTGATAATAATGATTACGTACAACTTTTATACGTGTGTGTATGTGTGTAAGTATGAACAAAAGTAGGGGAATTTTTATGACTCTGGCAGCCCTGAGATTCTACGTCATTTGTCGTCGTCCCTTTCGGGTATACGCGCTTTTTCTGGTCCACAGGATTGAAAGTCAAAGGATTTTTAATAGTATTCTGGCACTTATGACAGTGACATAACATATTATGTCACAAAAATGCGAAGCCACGGAATCTTTAAAGGAGGATTTTACAATACTAGCATCATTAATGTTATTTAACAGAATTTAATCTCTCCATAACTGATACAAGATAGATCGTATTTAACAGTAAAACCAAATATCAATGTTTCATTTATATTCAAATTCTTTACATACATTCGAGATACTGCTCACTCATGTACAATGCATTTCGTAACATATGTGTGTTCAGCACATGTACATATTTTATGTATGTATGTAGGTACAGAAATGCATTCACTCAGAGCCAGCTGGGATTCCACAAATTCAACATGTTACTACAATAGGCATCTCCTGTGCCATTTCCTTTTAAAAAGTTACTGGTTTTTAGACAGCCGTCAATAATAATGACAGCGCCCACGTCGTTACACCAAAATAAGTACCTACTTATCTCATATTTAGTATTATAATTTTATGCGTTACTTATATTATGCAAGTTCACACTTGCCACAAAATTATCACATTTTTAATTTCTAGTTCTTATCGGCAAATATGAATAAATTTGGTAGCTAACTAAACCTCGCTAAATACAAATATTGGCAGATAATATTACGAAGTTCCCAGTACCTTTAATGTCAAATCAAACAGATTAATCGTTTTGACACTGCAAATACCCAATCCGCAGCCACTAACCATCTATTAATCCTAATTTCATTACAAAGGGACCAATAATTCCCCACAATTATATAGGCGTTAAAGGACGTATCTGTCACGACTCCTGCCTAAAGTGGACTCCGCCGCCATCTTGAAACGTGATGCTGACGCGACACGCCGTGACGAGCCCTGACGCTACGCTATTCAAATACGTTCCTTTTTCAAACGCCCTTTTATTCCCTTTATTCGCTACCTATTTTGAGCGAGGACCTTATTTTTATTTTAAGGACCTATTGTTGTTTATAGCATTATAAACTTTTTGCACGCGAACGCTTCTTTTGTTTTCATTTGATATTGCTATTCGTTTGTACTTGACATTGACGAGTGCAGTTTGGTCTACTTTGTAATGGAAAATTGCTATGTAAGTATTCGAAAGCGCTATAAAACCTTTAAAGTACTGTTGACGGACATTTAGTAACGCTTCAATGCATTTTAGCAATGTAACGGTTCATCACATATCTTAGAGAATACATATATTAGGTAAATACGAAAAAAACTCCACTAATACAGTCCGGTTGACAAGATTTCCAATTAATTGAATTTAATGTATCATGAATCGTAATTTTGGAAACAAAAAAATGCCACACGTATTATCGATTAAAATGAATTTGCTTCAGACTTTCGAATTTCCTCTACACGAAACATGAGTATGAAAAATCGTTTCCCACCTCTAGCTTAAACTTACTTATATTAAATTCACCCAGCATCTGGTCCTGACGTTTTCTCAAGCACACCTAGTTTAACTTGAACTAAGTTATTTATCGTACGGGGCAACATTACATTTAATAGACACCTTAATATAGGGAATTAATATTACAATTTATATATGCCAAACTAAACAACTACGTTTTGTTTCAATATGAAAATTAGTTCCGCCACAATTTATTTAGAAAAAAATAACGTCCCGTCAAACTAAATACAATAGGCTTGCTCAAAGGTTTCGACACAAGCAAGTGTGGCTCGGCAGTTTCAGCGTCTGCTTTTCATCCTGACGCACCCTGTTTCGAATCCGGCCCTACACCAATGACTTATATTTTCAAGTAAAGTGTGGATTTGCACTCGCTTAACGACGAAAGAAAACATCGTGAGGAAACCGACATGTTTGAGGATCACAAATTCCGAGGGCATGTGTCTTCCGTGGAAGGACCTGGGCGCCCACCACGATGTATCTGCCCAAGAAAACTTCCCTGACGAATTAATTCTGCGGAGGAGTCACGACCCTTAGTCACGAGGAAATTCGACTCAAGAGAGAGAGAGATAATTAAGTGACTCTCTTTTTCGACACCGGAATTGGCCACTCTCATTCATACTTACTTTTTAGGTGTCTCTATTTTATATTGTGTATGTTATGAGGCTTAAAGCCGGGCTGAGAACAGTTGCGAACTAGTGTTTCGCATTAATATTTAGATTAATGAATAACTGCTGCAGATTACTGTTGTGAGCATCTAAGTATCAGAGGGGTTATTTTACGGTAGAGAGGTAGGTAGATTAATACATAATATTATATGGTAGGTTTTGATGTGGCGTAGGTATATAGGATGTATGAAATGTTTTCGAGCTTTTGTGTTATATTTTGTCGACTAGAGTGTTGGGTATCGTTGGTAGGTCAAATTTCGGACTGACAATGCACACAACACAGCATTATAAATAGTACTTAGGTAAAGGTGTTCTTTTGAGTAAAAGTAAAATAAAGCAAAATTTTGTATTTTTTTTACAGAACACAGCCATTGATTGTATTCATCACTACGAGATTTGGAAAGTAAATATCGAATCTAACTAATAATAATTTAATTTATCATCACAAAGAATATGTTTTTAAGTCATAGCGATATTGACATAATTTTATTGCTAAATCATTAATTAAATAAAACACAGACAAATGGATTAAAAATATTTAAAAAATAACATAGTTAATCATAGAACACACAAACTAAGTACAGTCCAACAATACGATCATAAATTCCCTTTCTTCCAGTGAAGGTACGGACGCATAAAGTACCTATTTTTTCCTATCTGCCTTCACATAAACAAGTCAAGTATGCGTATACTTCCATACATCCCCATGATACTTTTATCCCGGAACATGATAGCTTTGATTCACCAATTACGCCTGTACGCATTGGTAGGGCTGGAAAGCGGCAAATTTTTGATGAACCGGTTAACTTGTAATACTAAATCAATTGTAAGTAAGTATGTTGCAATAATATACAAAATTAGATAAAATACGCTAAGTAAGGAATACGTTAAGTAATGATTTGTAAAACTTTGATAAATATATATTTTAATTTACAAATTCATAATGATTTTTTCTTGTTTATTATCTAAGACATTATTTTACAAGTGTTTAAGGGCCTACATTAACATGTGTTATCTATAAATGAAGTATTTTTCTTTCTTTATATTTTGTAATACTAACCGATACAAATTACTATAAAGTACACTAATATTCATTTGCTGTAAGTTTTCCTCTTTTTTGTTTACAATCAAATGACTACTAATTAAGATGCATTTTTGTCAATAAACGCTAAACTAATCTTCTAATATTCTAAACTAATGGGACTTACACAGTTGGGATCGCTGTCTTGTTAATACATTATATTTTTCACGAAATACAAATGAAAATTAAATCCCTTAACCGGGCCAATCACTCAGTTTTTTACGGGATAACCGAAAACCGGTTCAGAAAATATCCAGATAAAATAACCGGTTTAGTTAAACCGGTTACGTGCCAGCCTTACAGAACCACAAGCACCCGTTCTTCACTTGACCTATTTCCATTTTTTTAATGAACGAAACATTTTTGCAAACAGTATTCATGAAGCTCTTGCCTTTGTCAAAAGACTAGTAATAAATGTGAACTCAAAAGTGGTGATTTAGAGCGTTTTAAGTTGCTAATGGTTATTTACGAGGCAGCTTAGTTTTTAGCTATTTAGGGGTGATAAATAGAATATATAGTAGGAAGATACTTTATTCTTTCTTATGCTTGATGTTTTAAGTTCTTGGTTGGTATTTTCATTTGTTTCGTTATTTGTTCGACACTATATCAGACTCCGATTACATTATATAAGTACAGTATGGTTTTATGTCGCAACTCTGCTTGTGTGTATTTCATTTTAAGTAATTTTCTAAAACCACATCTATTAATTTTAAATTCAATTTGTGTATTGATGCAGCAACAGAGATTCAATCATATCTTCAAATGCAAAAATGCGTATGTAGGATAATAAAGTGGAAATATTAAATATCTAATGGAGTGACATCTTGAGGCGAGCTACATCTGCCACCCAAAACAATACTACATGTTGACCACGACCACTCTGCCAAGAGTGTTACGACTGAGAAGAAGAATGGAGTGACAAATCATCGTGTTTATATTGGTATTGTGATGTTACAAGATCTTGAGATTGCCATTAGCCTTTTTTGTTACTTCCTACTATCTAGATTTACTTATTTATCGGTCTTCAAGTCGAGAGTGAATCGGTTTCTTCTAGGCAAGCGCGCTCGATCGTACATTATAACGTTTCATAACATCAGGCAAGTTGTAGTCAAGCGTGAGCCTATCTAGTTTAAAAGAAAAATTACACATGAAACCTGTAGGGATTCTGACAAGTATAAATAAGTACTTATATAACTAAACTAGATGTACCTACGTAGAACATAACAAGCCACCTGATCATTAGCCACCCGACCCCACAGTAACACCTCTTCTGTTGTGAAGAGCTTCCAACCCAAGCAAAAAACTCGATGACCAAGCGTTAACGAAGATTGACCCACATGGTATAAGATGTGAATGGAAACATTGCGGGATAGGTATTGCTTTTGTACAGAATGAATGAAATTTATGAAAATTATTGTCATGTCTTACGCTAAGAACTCACGGAGCGGTTTTTTCCCGCGCCTGCCGCGGCAGCGATTATCGGCCGCAAACCTGGTGGTCGATTATCGCAAGAACGACCTTCGCCGGACTTTGACTTTGATCGTAGAGCGCGCGGGTGGAAACCGCCGCGGCAGCGGTGCCGCGAACAATCACTACCGCCGCGGGAGTAAACCGCGTCGTGAAATGTGCCGCGGGAAAAAACCGCTCCGTGAGTTCGTAGCGTGAGTTCGATATTAAATATTACTCAGGTTTTCACACTTACGATGTATTGTTAAGTACATAAGTGAACAGGGATATACAGACCCGAGAGACATGACTTTTTGAGAAATAATTAACAAGCCGATACCTAACATAATTTTCCATTTGAACTACTGGCCAAAGGCATACAAACTTGAATTTTTGTCTTGATTTTCTTCTCAGTTAAACGTATGCAACTTGCACGGTCCCTATCTTACAAACTAGCCAAAGACGTGTTCGAACCAGACTAAGTCAGAATGTGAAGCAGACACATACACCACCGAGCCATATGTACCCGCTTCGTTCTTGTACAAAGATACTGCATATAATACCAATACCCATTGTAACCCCCTACTGGGGCATAAGTCAATGTCCCGGCCAGGCTTAATACTGGCCAATTATCCCTTCACCCGGGGTGGCACTACTTATCCTTATCTCGAGTGAGGCCAGATACCATGTACGAGCGAGTGCTCAAGTGAGGAAACTGTGCAGTTATAGGGTTCAGCAAAAACTGTCTAGGGGTGGATTTAATATTTGCTAAGGATCGATGTACATAAAACTCTTACATATTTAAAAAAATTGCAGTTCCATAAGCCAATAAGGGCGCGACATGTGACCACTATATGGTTTGGTTACTACTGCTTTTAAGAACGTCTGTAGTGATCAGACTATCTACAATACTAGATCAGATACTTTTGTTCGTTTACTTTGTTTGGAAATTCAGAAATTAGTGTAAGTAGCATCGATACTTTTATTTCTATTCTTTGCTACAATTAGTCCTCCCAAATCACAAGCTAAGGGGAAGGCACCTTAGAAAGAAAAGACGAGCGAAAGATAGCAACAAACAAAGACAAGATACACGTGCTATACCAACACCACGTCATAGTGAGGTAAGGAACAAACATAATATCACAAATACCCAGCAAACACATTTCTGTTTTCCATACACATAAATGAAAACTTTATATCAATTTCCCACTCTGCAAATAGTCCGCCGATAAGCAACATATTTCTAGCTTAGAGCGGCGTCCACGTAACTGTTTAGCATAAACCCTTCGTTTATCCGAATCTACTGGCGAGCTCGCATACATTTATGGGAGATTCATAAATCTTTACTAGGATTTTTTGGGCTTTTTTAAAGTGATCATATTTTCCTCATCGAATACCTATTGAAAGTATTCGAGATTTTTGGAAGTGGCTAAAAATAGCAATGGACATTTTTCTTTAAAATATATATTATACTGGTTTTTTTAATGTTTTGATGGTTGCTTATCTCTCTCTAATATGCAAGAGACTAAATGTAAACACAGATTGCGTAAAAGGAAGAAACTTACCTATATCTTGCCCTACGTACGGCTCCTAGAACTGCAAATGATGATGCTTACCACATTTTCTTGCATATTAATCTCGAGTATCTGTTTTAAAATGTCGATTCTTTGTGAATAACGTCAGAAACAATAAACTGTGCAGAAATTCCGGATTTCTCCAATCGTTTATTGTTCAAACAAACAATAAATAAACGAAGCAAACTCCACCCTGTTTTTTTAGCTGAACCATCTTTTCTCAGTCTCTTACATAATATACTTGAATATATCCTCATTACGTCGTACTTAAAACCACGTAACTTTAAAGAACTAAAGTACTTTTAAGTACTTAGCTCTTGTGACTCATTTGCTTAAAGGAATCTACCAAACTAAGGAATCCAGTAATATCTTTAGGTACTTAAGTATGTACTTTAAGTAGAAGAACTAAGTAAGTTATTCACTTAGCTTCGAGAAAATAGCTGTTTAGTCAGTACCTTCTTAACCAACGAGGTAACTTAGTACCTGCACATAAATTCTTAAATTCAGACTCAACAACATAAATAAAAGAAAATTGAAATGAAGAACGTGAAATATGGAAGATAAACAGTGAGTCCTACGCCGGCTGTGCAAAAAATACTGCCTCATAAAATGGAGGTGTGGCTTAATTGGTTAGCAAAATATTTGATCTTGTTGGCAGAAAAAATAAATATTTCAGGACATATCATACAGCGCCATCTAGCCCCATACTAAGCTTGCGCTTGTATCATGGGTCCTAGATAACGGATATAATACATATGTTTTCTTTTTTAAAATACATACTTATTATAGAAACGACCAGACTCATAACAAATAATTACAAATTTTAATACACTTGATAAGACAGCACAATCAACATGCAATGATGGCTGGGCAATTTAAGAAATTTTGAAGCAAACATCTTGGTAAGAACAGCATAACTAAGACAGGGTTTATTGGCTTAAAAGAGAAGAGGCTTATGCCCAGAAGTTGGTTCTAATGAACTGATGATGATGGTGATAGCAAACCACAATGATCATTATAAGTAAGAAGTGGTAATAACATAACCACGTTTTTTATTGTCATATTTGTATGTACATACATACCTACATATTGAATTTATAAAAATTTCTTTGACAAACATTTGGACTGAAAAAAAGTTACTTAAAGATATATATTATAATAATTTAAATTATGTTCCTAAAAGCTTCTCGATTTCTTTTCATTTTTTTTGGTTTTATTCAGGTATTTCAGATTGCATTCTAACTTTTCAATGCTTTCAATTCCCGAAACCGCTGACCAAACAATGACTTCACAAAAAATACTGCCGCATAAAATAGCACAGCTCGGGTTTTCCGTTACATTATTTCCTCTGATTTTTCTTGCTACAGAAAAAACTGTATAAACACTTAATCCCACTTGATTGAGGGAACGTTCTAGAAAACTGATGTGGAGTGAACTGTGATTTGATAGGAGAGTAAGTAGAAAATAAGATTTGAGCTGAAAATGAACTCGGTAGCTTACGTGCAGTGACCGAGACGAATTTCCGAAGAAACATTTTGAAATAACTATATTTGAACTGGTTTTATAAGCTGATTAAGTATTTATTAGATAGGTACAATATGAGTGGGTACATAAATAAATAGATATCTTAGGACATGTCGCACAACTGTAACATGTACTTACCTACTTACTTAACTTCTACCTACTTACTTAACTACTTACTTTTGTACTTAAGTTATTAAACTAACGCATGTGGCATGGGTAGGTAGGTACCAGATAAAGGATATAATACATGTAAGTACTTTAGTGTATAATGCATACCTACTTATTACGACAGTAATTATAACCGCTGACTCACATGAAGAACTTCAGAAATGTATAAATAAAACTTTAAAAGAGTTAGAAAACTGGTTTACGGTGAATGGTCTGAAACTGAATACTAATAAAACGAATATAATGTTCTTCAATGCTGTGTCACCAAACTTTAAAGAAGCTCCATTATTATTAGAGAATGGAACTGAATGTGTATATGCAAAGCATGTAAAGCTATTAGGATTCGATTTAGATCCCTCATTAACATGGAAAGAACATATTGATAATACTTGTAAAAAAATGGCTAAAGGGGTTTATGCATTAAAACAGTTGAAACCAATAACAAGCTCAGAGCACCTAAAGGAAACTTATTATTCATACATACACTCTATACTTTCATACGGCATAAGTATATGGGGCAATGCTACAGACTTTGAAAGAGTGTTAATAATGCAGAAACGAGCAATAAGAGTACTTGTGGGAGGTAGATATAGAGAGTCTTGTAGAAACCATTTCAAAGAGTTGAAGATATTGACGTCAGTGTCGCAATATATATTAGAGATTGTAAAGTTTGTAAAAAGAAATCCACATTTGTTTAAACTTAAGACTTATAACTCAAATAGATCCAAGATAAACAGAGTATTGCTAAAACCTACTGTGCCTAGGCTGTGTATGACTAAGAAACTACCCACTATAATGGGAGAGAAACTGTTCAATAAACTCCCCGCACACATTCAGTCTTTGAATAATGATCAGCAATTTTGCAATAGTGTCAAACAATTATTGTTAGATCAGACACTATACAGTTTTAAAGAATACTTTGAAAATGACTACAGTCAACTAGCAACTGATTCTAATCTTGCTTAGAAATTAAGTAATTAACTACTAGGTAAGGAGTGTGATGCCAAATTGTCATTTTAGCCCCTATACAGCTAAAGTGACAGTACCAAGATTTATTTAAGTTGACATATTGTATGATTACATACCTATTATTATGTTTGACATGATTTTAATAACAAAAAATTTCATTATTTTATTAATAAAACTAGACATTGTAACTTCTAAAATTTTATAAAACTAAATGTTATACTTAAATTCAATTTGACGAGATATTGTAATTTGTGTAGCATATTCTGTGATATTAGTACTTATACCTATACCTATGTATGTTACAATTTTACATTATCAATAAAAATTCTTTATCTTTATCTTTATCTTTATTTTATACATACAAACACCCATAAGTTCATAGAGATATAAATTTACCTAGACCAAATACCTAAACCATGAACATTTTTCAGTTGTAATATTACTGCATGGTTTTATATCTTTGTTATCTTGTTGGCATATAGATGTCATATTATATGTGCATTCCAACCGGAAATAAATAGTTATACTAAGTAAATTCACAACGAATACCTACCTACAGTACCTATCTACTTATCTGTGTTTGTGCTACAATAATTGTCATACCTACCACCTAAAGAAGGAGAGGTAGAGGTACCTACATAAGCAGGTTTGTCCTCAAATCGTTGGTATTGTTGATCGAAGTCAAATCAGTTAAAATTTTCCAACCTTCACTTTTTTGTCTTTTTCATCAATTTCCTAAGTAGGTACCTATCGACTCTATTTCAAACACAAAATATGAATTATTATGAATTCAATAGGCTCTTAGAATCGGAATTCCAATTAAGGTGATACCTACCTACTCGTATTACGAGTAGTTTACAAAGCAATCAGATGCACAATGGAGTTTTCGAAAAGTATGTATGTGCATATGTACGTATGGTTATACTTATGTACTTAGGATATATATTATGTACATTCTACCAGCAGTAGGTAGATAGATCGTTTCCTTACTAAATGACGTATTTTCTAAATGTATTTTATTAATGATAATCAGACGTATCGTGTAATATTATCTGTAACCTGTTACATACGAAATGTATGTATACGAAGCTTACGAAGAAACCTTTCAGTGGCTATGTTTTGTAGTACTTTGTGCAAATAATGTTTTCTTATAGGCACATAGGATTCAACAGTTTTAGAGATTGCAAATTTAAGGTAGATTTGAAACAAATAACCGGTCGTCGTTCTTACTTTACGACGCCTAATCGTACTGAACTTACAAATAGAATCGTCACCGTTATAACTAACAATTATTACTGCCGGCCACTAAACTGTCTACGTAATGATCATAACCACTTACCTATAGCAGGCGTCCGCAAACACATTCACTGAAAATACCAGTCAACCACCGACTACATTCATATACACGATCGCACGAACGTAGTAGAGTAGTAGTATCCACGAGGCGTGTCTGCCGGCTAACAGCTGATCCAACACACGACACCACGAAAGAAGGATTTCAAAAGACCGGAGGTATCAGTACTAGGTAGCGATAGTTCAGGCGATACGGTCGCGAGGGCCAGGGCCCCGCTTCCAAGCCGGCGGCGGCATGGCGAGAGACACGACCGACCTCGCTCGCCGCTTCAGCCACACTAATCAGTAATCGTTGCCGGGAGGAGGCTGCGTCCCAACCTCCCCCACCGCCCCTGCCCCCCTCGGCCCGCGTACTACGGATGGATCCCGAAAATGTTTCATACCCCTCTTCCTCATTCAGTACTGTTTTTCCTGTCGATACAATTTTGATACGGAGGATTTTTAGGGAAAAGCAGCTTCAGATTTATGTAGAAAATTGATAAAATGATTCAGCAATTGATTTGTTACACATTGTGTTGTCTGTTTCACTAATTTTAAATACTTTTAATAAGATAATAAACAAACAATGATTTACTAATAAGTTGCTGAACCATCGAGCATTTTGTAAGTAACAGATTCATACAAAGATTTCATGATAAGTCGAATAAAATGTAACAAATCTTTTACCGTAGGTACTTTAAAACCGTCTAAGGAAAAATTTTTCTGAGGAAATGGGGTAGAAAACTAAATCTTAACTTCGTACTTTCCCTTATACTTGTAGTATTGGGAGCAGGCTTAACTTTGTCTTCGTAATCTATGATCTAGTTGGGTTAAAGGTTAGGGGTTTCTTATAGTTAAATATTCAAATCCAGATGAAAAATAGTAAAGGGTAGAGAAGTAGGACTGTAACTACAAAAAAGTTTAGGTTAAAAAGTTCGTATATGAGGGGCCAAAAAAGGTTTTAACAAGAGTTTGACATGCTAGAGATCGTTCCCTGGTATTTTTTTTTAAGTTGCTAACTTGGTAAAATTAACTATTTACAAATAAAGCAGTTCAACGAAAAGTATTTTATCAAAAGGCTCATGTATCTGGCTAGAGCTTTACAAGTTTATTTCTAGGTATAATAAACTAGGTAAAGCTTTACCAAAAAAAATTCTTTAATATAAAATAGATAATAAAGTATCAAAGTAAGGTAAAAAATAACTGACAACTAGGTATTGAGTTCGCAGAATTCACTGAATTTGCTGCAAGATACAGTTCTAAGAAATAGTTTTCCGTTGCCGTTATATTGCTCGTCGACTTTATTAAAGTTACTGTTTACTTTTTAAATTGTAATCAAACACATATCGATACTAATTGAAAATACCTTGGTATCTTCAGAAGAAAATGTCAAATCTATCTTCTATATATATATATAAATGAATTGCTGTTCGAAAACTCGAGAACGGCTGAACGGATTTATCTTATCTTAGTCTTGAAATGTTCGTGGAGGTCTAGGGAAGGTTTAAAAGGGAAAAAAAATTGAAATTAATTTATACAAAAGTTTAGGTCTTTTATTTATCGATTGAGGCCGGGACAGCTAGTCATCAATAGATTTGTCTCCGAAATATTTTTTATTATTAACTATTATGATTACAGTTAATTAATTAGATTTAACACAGAGATTCAGTGATAGGTATATTTAATATAATGGTATGTTAACCCCATGATATACACGTGAATGTTTCATGCTACGGTGCGTCGAGTATAAAGATTTGCATTTCAAATTATTACCGTAACATATACGAGTATCTCATTTCATGACACTTGCTTGCCAGCTTGGCCACTCTCATAAAAACTTACTTTTTCTTTAAAATAACTAAAGAAGCAACTGTTTCATCAGATAATGGTTTATAAACCATCATTTTATCAGGTACAAAAGAGAATCAAAATGTTGTCATAAAGCAAACATATTTTCGATTCGTTCCGAAAGATAAAGAGATTTCTCTGTTTTCTTAATCTTTGACATTTAGATTACAAAATATGATACTAACTTTAATGTACCAAAGCGTATTATAAAAAATAACTTTATTGGAAAACTAAAATAGATAGTATAACTGCTCTTGTAAATATGACTATTGTATATACTTTACTACTTAACAATATAGTCGACAATAGTCATAGTTTGAAAACTAGACTTAATGCTTGTCTTTTGTGTTTTCATCCGGGGAGCTATCTGTGTCACGCCAAGTGCGTATCTTGATTCTTGAAGACAAGTTTTATTTAGTTTACTTATTTATAGAACTCAAGCTTTTGTTGAGATAAATAGTAAATACAACTTTACAAAGTGCATAAAGTTGTATTGCTTTAAATTTTAAAATCCAACTAGAAACTAAGAGTATTATTAGGTATATAATTAAGAAATTGAAATTTAGTACAATGCTCACCTCCATAATGATCACTTTCTGTATGTGTTGGCCATAACTAATTGAAGGCCTTGAGTCATGAATATTTTAGCTTAGGTTGTGGTAGGTATATCACCTTTTCAATTTTGATGATAAAACCCAGCCAAACGCTTCTGGCAGCTGATAAACAGCAAGACAGTTTGTTTCGTTTAGTTGCATAATCAATATCCTTTTGATATTGAGAGGAGATAAGGCAGCTTGAATTTCTAAGTTCAAGTTGAGTACATGTAAATCTTTTTTTCTTTTTTAACGCAAGCTTTCTATGGATAGCCAACACCAGGTAGCAAAATCCTTATCCTAGTTTTTTCCGTGCTTTGTATTCCGTACTGAATACTGATTGTGTAAACTTAAGGTTTCAGGAACAAGATTTTCTAATACATATGTGGTTGCCTTTATTATGAGGTTTTCGAATGTATTTCTTTGTTAGGCCTCTTTTTCTAGGGAGGCATCATTACCATGAGCTATTTCATTCTGTGATTTATATTTGAAATTGAAGGTACATAATTTATAAGTGTTGGTAATTGGTAGGTACCTCAACGCGCCACACGCGGAGACAAAAGAAATAAGCATATGATTCACATCAAAATTTAGTGTACACTAATTAGTATTAATTACTTTACACGATATACGTGAAATATCATTAATATTCTCAACATTATTAACATGGAGATACGGTGGACACTAATAAACTTTAATTGCTTTACACGATATAGGTGAAGCTATATAAATATTCTCAACATGATTCACATAGAGATATGGTGGACACTAATACACATTAATTGCTTTACACGATATACGTGAAACTATATAAATATTCTCAACATGAT
This sequence comes from Macaria liturata, assembly GCA_964023185.1. Lineage (NCBI taxonomy): Eukaryota > Metazoa > Arthropoda > Insecta > Lepidoptera > Geometridae > Macaria > Macaria liturata. The sequence continues at coordinate 274,369 of OZ026824.1, read as the reverse complement.
TTACATGGAGATATGGTGGACACTAATACACATTAATTGCTTTTCACGATACACGTGAAGCCATTCAAATATTCTCAACATGATTGACATGGAAATTTGCTGTAAATTAATTCATATTAATTACTTAACACGATATACGTGATGCAAAATAAATATTCTCCACAGGAATTACATGGATTATTACTAATTTAATACAATTAATGCGAGTAAAACGCATAGCATTATCATATAAAAAGTTACGATCGAATAATAAGCCGTTTAGGTAGATTTGAGCAGTTAAATTGAGAATCGTTGTGAGTAATGATAGAAAACAATTAAATCTTATTTGCGCCAGGGCGCGATGTTGCATGCTCATTCTCTATTTGTAGATTATTTTGTTACATGTAGTATTAAAGTCTTATAATGAACAATTATTTTTAAGAAAAAGTACAAAAGTTGGGTACTTGAGTAGTTATTACAATCAAGTAAAAACATAAACTACCATTATCATAAATTCGAGGGTAGTTCAAAAATAAGATCGTATGTTAATAAAATAAGTCACTCACCAAAGATAATTTATCCATAAAATTCCGTCATAGACAGAATTCCAGTAACCTGGTCTCACAAAAACAATTAATATTCACTGGTTTTGTCGTAATGTTTGGTTAAATGATTTATCGACGTTAAATAACCGTTATTTTTGTTTAATTTAGTTTTTATTATTAACACATTTCGAATTTATAAATTTAAACGGCGCGGTTCAATTAAATATTAATATTTGGCACAGTTCACAATGTTCTTTAATAATCACTGGACACAACACGTAAATAATATTTAAAATTAAATAGATTTTTAAACAAATTGCTTAAGGCGTGCGACAGCGGCGACACAAAATCACGTAATGGCGAGTTGCAGGCGCCTTCCTGCGAGGTGAGCCGCGTGGAGCGGACACGGAAACGAGTGCACCGGAAGTTGAATTTTGCTTTTTTAAAGTAGTTGACTATCTAAAAGTGTGACAGTGGCAGCACAATTCCATGGACTGCTGCTAGTAAACAATATAATCGTCTTCGATAGACCCGAAGTATAAATGAGTCCCACAGGCGAGTAACATAAAATAAAATACATAGCAAACCGCAGTGCAAAAATGTGCCTATCTCAATGTACACCAGTATATCTTTACCCGTCGATTTTCACTCTTATCTAAACAACTATTTTCTACCTCTAGTTTAATCCAATTAAAGCAATATACGACCCCATTACCGTAAAACAAAGTGGGGAAACTCTCTATTTCAGATAACGCTTCATAAACACTTGCTTAATACTAAATATTGATGTTTTACGTTCTGGGTATAACATTTTATCTGAAACCGATCGAAAATTTCCTCCATTCGAACTTCAAGCTTATGTATTTGGACTTAAAGTTAGAAATGGTGTGTTATGAATGGTGTAAGTGCGATAATTTTGGACGCTGACCCAGCATGGAAGGACATTCTAGCTTCTGCTAAAGTTGGATATATATTAGCATAAAGCAACATGAACTTTTCCCCGGGGAGTTGGGGAACTTTTTCAGGCTGTTGTTGGGCCGTTTAGCTGTAATTTTTGCCAAGTTTTTGACGTGATTTTTTTGGGCGACAGAGATAGTGGTTGCAAATGAAAAATGTTAAAGGAATTTTCCGGGTCTTTTGTAGTACGAGCTTGATAACGTGTTTTAATACACAATAAGTATGTTTGTTTGTACTTGGTTGTATATGTAACGAAACAAAATAACGAACAACTATTCGAATGTCCTTAATAAGATGGCATTGTTTTACGTTCGGTTAAATTAAGAAATCAGTACTTTTTAAGAGTTTCATATTTTAGTTTTTGTTGCATGCTTTTGTGGAATTCGTGACATTTAAGTTTAATTTGTTCATAGGATCTTACTCACAACTGAAAATCACATCTGCTGTACCTTCATTGTTTTTAATGGCGGAAGCTTTGGGACAGTTTAAAGACTCTTGACACTAGAGGTAGCCTCTCTCATACGAAGAAAAAGAACAAGAAGAAATCTATTAATACCATTACTACATTCAATACTTGAATATATTCAAAACATAAACGACATTAACAATCCACAAGAACAGAACAGCTCAAAACAACTGATTCTTCAAAACACATTCCTTGATCAATATCCTCCCAAACGATGTCACAATCCACTCGCAATCTATGGTGCATGACAAGGCGGAACAATGGACGAAAAGTGCGAGGATGCATCAAAATTTCAGGTTTGTTTGCTGACGACACCGATACATGCCGAGACTGACTGCCGGGCCACGGGGATTCAACTTTATGCTACGCTTGTGTAGAGATGGGATACATAGTGATGGGTTAATTAAAAGCCTATTTTAGAATTAGTTTGCCTATTTTTTCGATTACATACTTACGTTCGTATTTATAGTTTTTGTCACAGAATGTTATTCGAAGGCCACTTAGAAATGAGGACATAAATAGTAATAAAAATAACTACTATATTATCTAAAATTATTCTAATAACAGTTAGTGTATCTTGAGATTTCGTGTTTAATTGTTGTTGTTAATTATTTGAAAAATATTTTAATCAAATTTCATTATAAAAACCCAATAAATTTTTATTTAGTTTCAGCAGCCACTTTTGTGAGCCAAGTTAAACTCATACATCGCCATCTAAATTTGTGAGTGTTAATTATGAGTACCATTAAAATAGCAATTGTAAACATTACTTTTGGAAAATATTTTCCTGCATTTATACTTAGCTTTCCAATGACACCAAAAAAACTAATTTAAACAAAATTGCGCCAACACAAAAAGTAGATGTTAGATCACTCCCAAAATCCATCTAAGTCGTAGTGCACATAAATCCTCAGTGGGACGGGGTTGTCCCACTCAGCCCTCGTCCCATTGTTCGTACACAGGTGAGGGCAGGTCGCGACAGAAAGTTTCCGTGAAAGGACAACTCTAAAAGGGTACGAGTAATAGATAACACAAACTAGAGAGCTACAAACAATTTCGTGAATTCTTCTTCTTCGAATCGATTGAGAGTGGCCAACTCTTATGTCGAGAGTTTAAGCCCGTCTAAAAGCCTCTGACATGACTCAAAGACTGCCATACAAACATCCGGGACTTACAATAAAAAGTTTTTTCAATACTTGAAAAATATTTAACATTTTTCTGGGTAAGCGCGCTCCATCCTAGACCAAATTGGATGGATGTAAATATTATGTGGATACATACGAGTATATGTAAATAATGATACCGAATTTTATAGATAATAAAATACTCTTTTAAACGACTTTATAAAAATACTAGCTGTGCCAGCGACTTCGTCTAGTTATTACCATAAAAACGGTTCTAGTGAGTTAATCTTCGAAACGAGCAAGCTAAATAAAAGTGGCCTAAATAAAATCATTAGTAATCGTTAGAGGCACAACTTTGTTCCGAGCATCTGGTCTCCATCCATCACTGCGGTGGACAGTTACCAAATTACTTAATACTTACGTATACTGGGTTACTTGTAATACCTATGACACAGCCTAGTTATATAAATTCGAAGGTGTGGTTGTCGGTCCGTTGTTCTGTTTACTGCGCTTTTACTGCAGCAAAGGAGTGATCATACTGTTTACTTTGACATAGCGTGGATAAAAACGCGGGTATGCACTAGTACATAATAGTAGTAAGAGATCGCTCGTACGATTATGAGACAATTTAGGTTGTCGCAAGTGAGCTAAAGTTAAGACACTGTAGATATGGTAATTAATCATTTATTAATCCTTGCTCGAGTTATCAAAAAATATTAAATTGAACTCAGTTGGAAAATTTTTCTACTTGATTATTATTATCAGTCATTAAAATATCGCTGTTTGCAAAGCTGTAAATTAATGGATGCATAGATTTCTATTTTATCTTCTAACATTACAGTCCGTAGTAAGCCACAACTATAACAGCTTTATACACCATATATTACCAGTTACCCTGTATACCTCTTGGCAACTGATACAGTGTTATGGAAGTTAGAAGTTTGATACTCATGTGACTGGCAACTCACACCAACTTGAATGATGGACACTGGACAGCGGCGCTTGACACTCTAGGATATTGACCATGCAGTATTTATTATAGTGGACAGAAATGGGTATTTTTAGAACCGCATGACTTTCTCTTGATTATTCTTGGATCTTAGATTATCTTAAAGAAATTACATACCACTTGCGGCTTAACTAGTGAATGCCTACTGTTTGGCTTGCGACTCGGACTAAAAAGAAAACTACCACTTTTTGAAGACAAAAAACACGATGATTCTTCCGTCATCTCGAATAAAAATAATACATGCATACACATTACATAATTATATTATATTACATAATTTTATCAATACAATAAAGAGTATACATAGTGATTTTCAGGTCAGTAAAGTTAAAGTATAATAATCACTTATGTGACACATAAGTACAAAATCATCTTAATCAAAAAGCCAGCCCCAGCAATAATACTGAAGAATAGTCCAGTCCATCGAGGCATCTAACCCCTTTCAATTCTCTTCGACAAATTGAACAAATGCCTACCTACCTACGTGCCAAAGACAGTATAATCCAGATACATCAAACTAAGTAAAATTAAATAAAAAGAAACAGTTAAAACACCATGTCCTTCCATGAGCGGGACCAATCTACGTTCAAAAGACTTTCTATAGTGTAGACGAATTTTTTCAAAGTGAAAAAGAATGCTATTCCAATAGTAATAGACGAATGTTAATTGCGAAATTTTTATAATGAATGCAATTTCCTATTAATTTTTGTAATATGATTATTTTAGATTATGATTATTTCATAGAAATTTTATTGTAATTTTGCCTTTCCTAATTGACTTATAATTCAACAAATTATCAATAAAATGTTTATCTGTTTATCTGTTTATCAAAGTTGACAAAACAAGTCGCTACGGTCTAATTAGCCATTAGAGCTTTAATACACATGACAGTCAAGCGCTTGAGCACGGTGAGATACAATGACTGTGACTGTCAAATGTGTATGTGTAAACTAAAATATCACCACCTGAGGCAACTTTAACACACTGTTAGATCGGAGACAACTGTTGACAACAAATTGAGAGCATATAAAAAAATTTAACATCATTAAAATTACATTTCGTGCAAGTGCGAAATTTGTGTATATACTATACCTATACATCAAATTCAAATAAATTCAAATTCAAGGCATTTATTTTGACACACAGGACACAACAATATATACATAAAGAAGATGAAAACAGGTAGAATACAAAGGTGATATATACATCACACACATAGTTTTAGACATCCGTTTTTTTACTTTGATAAGGTGTCTTTAAGTTAAGCTATCGTTGCAATACCTAGATCTAGGCAGCTTGGTCTTATTGATCGGAACAAGAGACGTGAATAGAGCACGTGACTAGTTCACAGATGCCTAAGTGGGTGTGAAACTTGATAGTGATATTGAGCATTGCAAGAGCACTGCTGCTGGTAATTGTCAACTTACTGTGTTTATGTTCTACCTTCTTTATGTCATTATATGACGTAAAAATGATGGGTGATATTAATTTTTGGTATTGTGATAGTAAAGGGTCCCGAGAGATCCTAATACTTACTTTTTATTCAGCAGACGAAACGAAGCGATTTACGAAACTGAGCAGACAAAGCAGCAGACTCCACCAAAAGACGTGACTTAGTTCACAGATGTCTAAGTCGGTGTGAATCTTGATAAGGATATTGAGCATTGCTTCTGGTAATCAATCTGTCAACTAAGAGCAAGAGGACGGCTCATGTATTTGGGATGGTGTATATATTATTATGTAAAAACAACGATTCTCTTAATGTCTTGTATAGTTATGGTTTATGATCCCAGAGCGATCTATTAAGGTAGGTACTTTTTAATCTGGAACGCAATAATATGAATATAAAAATCGGTTCATAAATAATGAAGTAATCACGTAAAATACCACAGAAAAAAACCTTTCAAAGTATTTGATAACCTCCTATTTTAAGTCGGTTAAAATATATTTAATTGTTACTAATTAATCTCTTCTAGGCTTTCAGACTAGAATGGCACAAAGACGACAAAGAGGTAGGTAGGTATATGTAAATTTAAACTTGGATGATGGCTAATCTAATCTGGGAAGAAAGACATCCTCACTAATATCCCTACTTTACCAAGAATCTCTTAGAAAATACATCAGAAACCAAGATACATGTAGTGATTTATGCATTTCGCGTTCAATAAACAACACTTTTTCACAAATTCGACGTCAGGTCCCGCACAAAATGAATGTATGTTTACGCACCATTTGTTACCCAAATGGCATTGGACAGGGAGTTGATAGATTAACCACATCCTTAACTGGACGTGACGATGTATTGTCTCAGGGAAAAGGAAATAATTTCCTAATCGGTTTTTGGTGTTTTTTTGAAACGATGCTGACGGCTTTTGATTGTGAAGTGTGTGTGTGTGTACTCGTATTATGTAAAATAATAAATTCCTGACGTTTTTTTTCTTCATATGTGTTTTATATCTTTAATATAATATACCTACAGTGATAATATCCTAAAAGCAAGTGCGGCATCTGCTTTACATTCTGACACATCCTGGTTTGAATCCGGTGTACATATGTATGATTTGTTTTTTCAAGTTATTCAGACACTAGCACTCGCTTAAAGATAAAGAAAACAATGTGAGGACCACAAAATTCGAGAACGTGTGTAATTCCTGGAAAAATCTAGGTGCCCACCACGATGTACTAAAACAGTTTCCAAATGACTTAATCTACAGAGGAATTACATTAATAAGGAACATGAAGCGCGGAGGAGGTGTCATTACGCTCTAACTTTCTTTCTGCTCTACAACCACAGTACACTTTATAATTAAAACTAGTGGGTGCTCGCGGCTTCACTCGCATTAAGAAGAAAAACTTGCATCCCCTATTTGACCCCTTTAAAAGTGGCATTTCCAAAAATCCTTCCTCTTCCTCTTAGCGGATGCCTACGTCATGACATCTACCTTCATTCCAAATTTCAGCCCAATCCGTCCAGTTGTTTGGGCTGTGCAATGATAGATCACTATATCAGTTAGTCAGTCACCTTTGAGTTATATATATATGTAGTACATAGAGATATTCAATCATATTTAAAGCCACAGTTCAGTTTATCTAGTTCACCTCAGTTTCCCAACATAGCAGATCCGAAATATCTTCCCGGATCGATCCCGCACGTAGCGCCGCTCTGTTCCGTATGAAATAACGCTATATGATACAGTTTGTTTGATTTTAAAACGCTGACACGTGCTGCAGTTTTGAAATTTGGACGTGGGAGAATCTATCTTGTATATCTATCTATCTATCTGTACATTTAATAAAGCTGAAGAGGGTCGGAAGTCTGATCATTGAAGATATTTAAAAAAAGGGTGGAAATACTTCGAATTGATAGCACAACATGTTTCAACCATTTTCAAAAATAAATTGTCTGTTTCTCTGTTTGTCTGTTTATTTAACGCTCGTCGTGATCGGATCGTGATTTTTGGTATGTAGATAGTATGATGTCTTAGGAGTGTCATACTTTCTATCCTGAAATATTGCGAGCGAAGCCGCGGGCGTCCACTGGAGAAGAATAAATAGCGTTTTGTTTTACAACCAATCTGGAATCTGGAGAAACGTCTTCTCAACTGACTTCAAAAAAGTACACCCTCGTATATATATTTTCCCACACATTTCAGTGCTGTTTTATACATATACTCGTATGTTCGTTTTTATGATATCTACGTCTTGTTTTGTTTTAAAACGCACTACACGTGCTGCAGATTTGAAATTTGGATGTAGGAAAAGATTTGTGAAATCTGCCATTTACGAATAAATAGGGTATTGTTTCATATTCAAACTAGAAACGTATTATCGAATATTTATCACCAGTATTTATAATATTTGATCATTACATAGAAGTTCAATACTTAGAAATAAGCTGATGAGCGATGAAAAATTAAACAAACCGTCTATAGCTTACCATCAGGTGCTGGCATATTGCACTGGAGAAGCTATCAAAGGATCGACAAAGAACAATGGTAGCAAGATGAATGGCAGCTAATAAGAAAACGTAGCGCAAACTGCAATGAGTTCTCAGACTGACGATCGGAAAGGAAATGGAATCCGGGAAATGAAGGATTGTAGCTATAAAGTAGCTGTTTGTATGACAAACTATATAAGTAGGTACCATCGAATGAGAGTGGTCAACTCTGGTATTGAGAGTTTATCAAGCCAACCTAGAGGCTTCTGACAAATAGGTATCATTATCTAATAAAGGGCACAGCGTTTGCTTGTGGGGTATCGCTTCAGTTGACCTAAGAGGTCTGACTGTTATGTGTAATAAAGATAAAGAATCTTTATTGATAATGTAAAGTTGTAACATACATAGGTATAGGTATAAGTACTAATATCACAGAATATGCTACACAAATTACAATATCTCGTCAAATTGAATTTATAACATTTAGATTTTATAAAATTTTAGAAGTTGCATATGTCTAGTTTTATTATTATATTTGACTGGCCTGTTAGCTTAGTTGGTAGTGGCTCTGCCTACTAATCTAGGGGTTGCGGGTTCGATTCCCGCCTGACACAAGTATTTATGTATTTTAATAATGTATAATTTCTTGTGTTGAGTCTGGTTGTTTGTATGTATAATAAGTATGTATTTACAAAAGAAAAGTATATAAGTATTATATCAGTTATCTAGTACCCACGACACAAGCGTTTGCTTAGTGTGGGGCTAGATGGCGTTGTGTGCAATGTCCCGAAATATTTATTTATTTATTTATTTATTTATTTATTAATAAAATAATGAAAATTTTTGTTATTAAAATCATGTCAAACATAATAATAGGTATGTAATCATACAATATGTCAACTTAAATAAATCTTGGTACTGTCATTTTAGCTGTATAGGGGCTAAAATGACAATTTGGCATCACACTCCTTACCTAGTAGTTAATTACATAATTTCTAAGCAAGATTAGAAATACAGTTTGCACTTTAATTTAAAAACATAAAAGTACAGTGCGAAGTCGCATGATTGGGATTGTGTTACGGCGGATAGTTGTGTTATAGTTAAGTTAATATTTTTTATTTTATAAATTACACATAATATAGCAAACGTTTTAAAAAAATTACATTATATGAATATCAACACAGTGATTTTCAATGAGATAAGATTTATAAGACTTATTAATAATAATAGTAATGTTATAGGAACTACCTGTTTAGTTCCTTCTTCGTCAATAAAGACCTCGCTATAAGTAACATCCTACTCTCACCCCCCTTTCTTTTGTAACCACACAACCTCTATAATTTTTCCTCTGTGTCAAGGAATTTATAGTAGCGAGAATGTAAATCAAGTCGTTGAACTGAGCTCTCCGTACTCCGTACGTGCTTTACTGCTGTATTAGCATATTCACATACTTACCTGGGACTCGCTAAGATAGGTTCGTGTGAAACTGTAATTTTGTGGTGGTAGGTAGGTAGGTATTATCACGTCTGGAAGTGGGCTTCAAATGGTAAGTGGAAAGAAATTGTTGGTAGATGGATGCTTTGTTAATATTCATTGGCTTATGGGTGAATGCATGCGAAAAGATACAGCTATACTATCATATCACTCTTCTATGCGTAAATAGATATATATTATATAAGATTGTCATAACTATTTAACTTACAGAGGAAGTGAGAAGCTACCTAATGTAGATATAATATGTTACACTACGCGCGATTATGTACTCAGGTACAACAGAAAAGAAGCATGTAGTTATATTACCTAGTCAGGTCATAAATTCTGTCACATGTTTAATATAAAATAATTGAAACAACTTTATTCTTTATGTAACCATTTATATACCAAAATGAACTTAACAAAACATAGATTCTTATGACAATAAAGTCTATTCAAACTGACCTCCGTGATTTTGAATACAGGCCTTCAATCTGCGCGGCCAGTCGTCTATCGCTGCACGAACGAGGTCCATGTCAATATCGGCGGCTGCCTTAATCAAGGATGTCTTGAGTGACTCCAAATTGGGATGAGGCTTTGAGCACGCCTTTTCCTCCAAGTGTTGCCATATCTTGTAATCTAACGGATTCAAATCTGGACTGGAGGAGGGCCAGTCTTCGTGCCGGATGAAGTCGATTTCACGCGCCGCCAGCCAGTCTTGTGTGCTCTTCGCTCTATGAGCTGGCGCCGAATCTTGTTGGAATACCCAGTGCTTGTTATTGAACATGATATGAGAAACAGGTTCCACAAGGTTCGTCAGGACTGTATTTTGATACACAATTGCATTCGTTTTTACACCTTTCTCACAAAAATGTACCTCTGTTAAGCCCCAATAAGAAACTCCCAACCATACCATGAGCGAGGATGGAAAATGACCTCGTTGGACACGCGGAATACGTTTGCTCGCTTCTTCACTACTGTGTGCGTACACCTTATCATTCTGTTTGTTGTAGCTCTCTTCTACGGTAAAATTTTTTTCATCCGAAATAAGAATTTCCCGATATTTTTTTCCCGCGTACCGCTTCAACAAAGCGCGGCATCTATTCAGTCTCAGGTCCATTAGACGAGCATTCAAACGATGTCCTGTTTTTCTTCGATATGCCCGAAGCCCTAAGTCTTTATTTAACACCCTTTTCACCGTGGTTCTGCTTAACCCCATCTGAAGGGCCAACAGTTTCTGCTTACGTTTGGGATTTCTTTGAATTCGCGCCTTCACAGCTTTTATCACTGCTGGAGTCCTAACGGACCGAGGGCGACCACTTCTTGACCTGTCATCTACACTAGAGTCTTCATTGTATCGTTTGATGGTACGATAAACGAATCTTTTGGATATATTCAAATTTTTCAGTATGTCAAAAATTTGAATTGGCGCGTAACCGCAACGATGCAATGCAATAACTGCAACACGGTCTTCTTTAAGCGTCCACTCCATATTTAAAAATGAGTAAAATTCTAAAAAGTATACATTTTTATTTTCATGAACAATTCGAAATTCCAATTCAATAAACTTTTTTGTGGCCAGCATTCTAAAAGAAAAGTTTTTACTGTGTGACAATACTTATGACCTGACTAGGTATAATCTGTAAGCAACCTAAATGAATAGAGAAAGATACTAGGTAGTGGATACACTATCCAATTCAATCATTTTACAAGTAGGTACGTTCATGTAATTCAAATAATTTATTTTTCATTTCTACATCACTCTCGATATTATGAAGTGATCCATAATAGTGTACTTAGGTATATACTCGTACTTATCACATAACAAATAAAGTTTATAGGTTAAGATCTTTTTTTAACTGTAACGGGTTACACTTGGCCATAGTTTACCTGATAGCAAGCAAAGGCTATGTTGATCTAAGTTGAGTGATCTCACATACATAAAGCACGAACATAGCACCACTTTTGCTAGACTTGTACCAGTTGTTTCTGAGAAGGGCAGTCTATAAAGCATCCGCAGTCTATAGACCATCTATAGTGTACAGACCATAGACCTTCAGACCATCATTCGCAGTGTAAGCTATCGCGTAACTTATCGACCTTCCATTGTTGTCCCCGATTGATAATGACCGTTCGACCCGTCCCCAACGCATAGTGGGATAGTGGTGTGCTGGCTGAAAATGTAGAGTAGTCGATAGTTTGCCAAAATTACCAGTCTAAGATATCAAGGTATCAAGGCGTGAGGCCAAAGTACCATTTCCGTTGTAAAGTTTGTATGAATGTTAAATTTGGATATTTGTCTTGGTATTCACGACTTGATGCGAACTACATATTTTGAATGACTATTATTGTCTAGAGTGTCACCTCTGGTTTTCCAATGTCTGTGTGAACATGCCCGAGGAGCATTTACAAATCTGGTGTCAACCGACCCGCAGTAGCACTCTAAACACAGGCACTATAAGATTGATCGACAAACATACAAAAAAAACAGAGGCACTTTCCAAAAGTGACACCATCAGCTACTGTCAACTTTGGTAAGCCCATATAAAAACGACCACCAGGTGGAAAAACTCATTGTCCTATTATATTAAACATTTTTTAAAAATTTCATCGATATCTACTTACGAGTACAATAATAACACTATGTCTAGTCCGGCACTAGTGTCCTATCCCTACACAGTGTCGGCTGACAGGGGTCCGTTATGGTGCTGTTAGAGCCTACTTTATTCAACCAGCTGCCAATGGACCGTGGGGCCAGGGAGATAACAAACCACTGCGACTTTATTAAACACGCCGCGGATTACGTAATACTCGTAGGCTCTACGGTTGGACATTTTTTTTGGTAATGAAACTTCTATAAGCTACAATCGTGTGGCACCCTTCATTTCATGGCTGTAGTAGTTACGTACATGTTTAAGAAGTTACAGATTGGCAAAAGAGTGTTGAAAATCTTGTACCTCACCATCAGTGTCTAACCTTTTCTTAGTGATTAGGTACTCTAAACTATGTAAATGGCGTCCTCACTTGTTCGACTGTGTGAACGTTAATTTACCAACTACAAAAATTGGGAAAGTAAGTACATCAGCCATGTGAAGACGCATGAGTGATCTACCCATGAAAATACGTTCGACGTAGCCGAAATCGGCTTGTAGCGCATAATCATCATCATTACACTGAACTACGACAAACATTTTGCAGTTAAAAAAGCACAACCTTATCGAATTGTGAAAGTAGTAAAAAATCAAACACAAATAAATAAATATTCCGGGACATTGCACACAGCGCCATCTAGCCCCATACTAATCAAACGCTTGTGTCGTGGGTACTAGGAACGGATATAATACTAATAATATATACTTTTTCTTTTGTAAATACATAATAAAAATGACAGTCAATTTCAAAGAAGGGATTACATATCAGAGTACCTATGTAAGTTTTTAAAATAAATAAATAAAATAGATAAATATTCCGGGACATTGCACACAGCAATTTTTCGACTAGCAAAATGGGTACCATCCATACCAACGTTATGACATAAAACTGCAGCTACACAGGTATAGTAAGATTGGCTGAAATTGGTCCTTGTGACGCATCGAGTGTAACCGTGGCGCCACTAATTAGAGGCGTGCTTTGTAAGAGCACTGATGGGTGCTTAGCGAGGGAATAAGCTAGGCTTTGCTCTGTTCAATACTGTGATGTGGGGGAGTACGGTTGCGACTTGGCGGGAAATGTACGTCACATATAGAACCTATAACAAAAAAAATTAAGTGGTGAGACGACTGATCCATCTACTCTGAAATCATCATTATAACCAACCAGACTATACACTATTGTCTCCTCTCCAGCTCTACATAGTAATATGTAGTACAGCCCAGTTTTAATAAGTAGGTAGGTAAGTCCCATCTCTCTAACTTATTATAATAATTTACAGTTATAATTTCACATTATTTATTATCAACACTAGGACGGTGAAAACCATAGAGTAGTATAATATACCAGGTGAAAACTGTACGTATCACTTTCCCAATAGACATCTATCTTTTTTTTTCATAAAATAAGTTGGCTAACAGCCAGACATTGGAAACTATGTAGGTATATCTATGGAACACCATACCTACAATAAAAAAAACTCAAGCCAAACTATCACATTACTACTCTACTTCCTTATTCCTGTGACTGTTTAGGTACCTCCAGTAATGTAAGGCAACCCTTGCCAAGAACATAAAAACTAGACGTCTCCATCCGAACACTAATAACTGCGCTAGGCTTTAATTAACAAGTGAAAAGAGCAACGTGACTGTTTGAATTGGATGCTTTCATCGGAACCTGTGTGAAATATGCTAGGAACTTACTCCAGGGTTGCTATTCATGAATAGTTGGAACTATCAACATGGGTAGAAATGAAACTAGTTGCATACAAGTGCTGAAAAAAGCAAAAAAATATTACAAATTAGTAAGAAATTCGATCATTAATTAGTTGTTAGAAGAGCTTTGCTGGCGTACCACAACGTCTATTAGCAGTGCAGTACTGCAGCAGTGCTGCTACGATATTCCGTACTACAATGTCTAGTTTGCGACATTGAATCATTGTGAAATCAATGTCGCAGTTGAGAGGTTCCAACTCTGGTGTCAGAGTTATCAAACCTTTATCTAACCGTAGCATGGCTTAACGACTGCTGTACTATGACTAAAATCTATTATATTCGAATGAAATTGCTACTTTTTTATTCGTGATAAAAACAATATACTTAATCGTACAAGTGGCGCCATCTTTGATTTTGGTATAAATAATGAGTCTGAGGACTACCTACTACTACCTGTCTAACCAATAAGACTAAAGCACCTGTTCATTAGTATTCTTGTATAACTATGTTATCACATCCCTTCTGTCCTTTAAATAATGTACCAACTTAACAACAAAAATAACAACAAGAAAGTAGATAAGCCAAAAGAACTTTCTAGTACATTCCAAAAAAAATATAGGTATGCAAAGAAAACTTAATAGGATAAAATCATATAGTTTATACTATAGATTAGTTAGGGAAACTGAAAACTACCTACTATTGATTTCCTAGTAATAAAAGATTCAATACCTGCTTTAAACAATAGTTGAACTAAGACAATACCTACATAAATTACTGAATTTAGACCTAAGTTATAAGGAATAAACAATAAAATCACTAATTATAGCACATAATACATTTTGAGCTTTATTTGGTAAAGTGCTGGAATGCATTGTTAAATGCTAAACAATCTTATTAGAATCAGTTTACAAATCAAATGCCATAATATTGAGTACAAATTGTTTAACTTTGGGTAAATTTCTACCCAAGATCCAAAATTCATATATCATAATATAATATTTTCTTTGATACATTTCATTCATAGTCATACAGGATAAATGAAACAATTAATTGTGCTGTTAACTGTACAAAAAAGAAATACTTGGAATACTTAGAAATACATGATAAGTCTCTATTAAAATCTTAATTATTAATTTCTTTATATTATAAACCATCGTGGTTTTTGAGTAAAGGCAGTTAAGATGACTTTACAAAGTAATACTGGCGACATTGCCATCTTATGTCATGGTACCGAAGACTGGGTTGTGCCTGCAAATGCTGGGTCCATACTCCATGTATGCTTGCTTGGTGTGGCACACCTGGTAGAACTCTGGGGTGGAGGCCAGCATGCTCCCTCCAAACCAGACAGCATAGCGCTGCATGTTGTGAGAAATCACTTGAACATCAATAGGTTTAGGAGTAATACGCCCCTCGGATAAATCAGTAGACAGCTTCAGTCTAGCATCAACTGTGCGCTTGATATCTCTCTGCAGCCTGCGACCAAAGTCCCTGAACATGGTGGAACCTCCGGATAAGACAATATTCCCGTACAATCCTCTCCTCACATCAATCGGGCAGGACTGAATCACATCATCTACCATTTCATTCAAAGGCACAGTGAAATCAGCATTGGAAAACTCCGGGTGGAAGAAAATCTCTGGTCCCAAGAATCTCTCATACCCCACATCAACAGTGAAGGGGTTTTTAGTAATAGCATTGATGCCGGTGTACTTCTTCATCCATTTGCCTGGATCAGTGTCATATTTGGCAAACTCTTTGGCAATATCGGGACAAATGTAGCTGTACCTCTCTTTGATGGCTTTGGCAGTCTCCAAGCTCTGTTCTGGTGGGATACCAACCTCGCGTTCACGAAGCAGTGATTGAATGAAGGAGGTGATGTTCCTTCCTGCAATAGGAATGTGTTTGATGCAGGATCCAATAACATAGCCTTCAGCTACAGGCACAATATGAGTCACACCATCTCCACTGTCTACTACAATGCCTGTGAACGTGCGTTCAGCAGATGTACGCGACTTCCACGACGCAGCCAGCGCTAAAACTGCTTGCACAGCTATGTATAATCCTGGCACATTGAAAGACTCAAACATAATCTCGGCTAGGTATTCCCTGTTCTCCGGAGTGTTTAGAGGCGGCTCCGTCATAAGGAAGTGGTGGTCTTCCGGCTCTGCTCGCAAATATTTGAAAATGCATTGCTCGATGTAACGCTCCATTAGATCCCAGTCCTCTACGAGACCATGGCGCACCGGGTACTTGACAGAGTATCCTGTTGCATCGAATGCTTCATCCCCAATGAAGAAATCTAAATCTTCGACGGCCTTAGTCATCCGTCGAGTGCTCTGATCGCCGACTTTCGCAGTCTCTTTTATCGCAATGGCAGAGGGTATGATAAACTGAGGTTCCTTGTTGCCAGCGAAGCCGAGCTTGGTATACCCAGTGCCGACATCGATCACACACGCTGGCAGGTTCTCTCCCATGATTCCAATTCACTCAAATCACTAGAAATAAACAGGAAAATAAGAGTTTCGTGGGTGCGGTATTTTATCTTTCCGAATTTCTTACAATTTTGACATTTGTTTGACGTTTCAAAGTGTATTCGAATGTCAAAATCGCTGAAGATGATTAATGCAGCGTTTCGTTTCTGCTTGTAAATTTAAACATTGAGTCATGCTTTTCTAATTACGTGTCCTTCAGTATTTGTAAATATTACGGTCTATTAAAAATAATAAGCGATTATATAATACCTAACGTGGCTCTTTTTATTTTTTAAAGGTAGTCAAATTATATCACTGAAATTCTTACACCTTAGTTTAAAAAATATGAAAATAACAAAACGTAATTATCATCATCATCGTCATCAAGCGATTTTGCAAAAATATTCTAGTGTTTAGAAACACTATTCTTTTGAATTTTAGTTTTAATCACGTTATAAAAGAATATACGAATCTATTTTAGAAAGCAACATTCGTGCACCATACATCCAATGACCCCCTACTGACATTTATTATAACGCTTAGGTACTGATCTAATCTAATTTTAACACATTATTTATGAAAAGATGTTTGTAGAAAAATGACTCGAAGATGTTGTTCCTCTCACCATTTTTATAAGGTTTGGCTCCAATCTACTTGATTTGGCAGAATATCGGTTTAAACAAAGAACGCATACCTACCTACTTACTGTGCATTTAATTAGTTTTTAAATTTCTTTCAGTATTTGTTTTTATGTGCGTTATAGACATATCTTACTTACCACCCCAAAAGGATATCCAATACACAAATAAATAAAAACCCAAAATAAAGCAGGCAATACTTTATTGTGACCTGACCCTAATACAATATTTACATAATTTACATTGCGGGAATGTAACAAACGTACCAGTGGGTTAGTGATCATAATTTACCAAAGAGTTAGTCACTTCCTATAAATAAATTTACGATTTATGAGTGATACAAAAACATACTTTTATTAATAATAGCTTGATAACTTTGACAGTTGCATTTATCTCCACACCTTAGAGGTAAATTCACGTAAAATAACTTTCAGAAGACTTTATGACCTCCTTTTTTTGAAGTCGGTTAATTAATGGAGATAGCATCTACCAATGTAATAAGCTAATTAACACAAGTTAAATGTTATAGCTAAATTTTTATATTGTCATTCAATATGGCAGCAATGCTGCTTAATAGTTACATAAATCCAAATAAAATGTAATTTATATTTGAAAATTGTATTCATGGAAGCCTGTTTGAGGTTTAATTAAGAAAACATTATACGGAAATTCAAAATCAATGGTGATTATTACAAAACAGATTTATATTGATAATGGACATAATTTACGCCTAAATATTGCTCAAGCTGCAATTTAACTCATTTTTGCCGAAGCCATATTATAATTTTTTTCCAATTTTAGTGCTATATGATCTAATATGAAATCACGTTTTTTTAGCACACAATTTGGAAAGAATTTTTTGTTTTAATTCTGATGACTTTCTTTAGTATTGTAAATAACAAATTTAATTACTTTGCTTCAGCATAACATAGATGTTGAAGCAAAGAATGTGCCTTACAAATAATTCTACAGTATTATAAAAATATTTCTAATATTATAACAATTTCTTAGACTAAAATTTTCATGGTACAAAAAAATTACAATCATTTATTTAACATTGTTATTTTATGTCGTTAGATTTTTGTTAAGATACGAATATTGTACGTGGATTTAAAAAGTATTGATTTATTTATTCAACCAGCCCAGTTACAAATATCAATGAACATGTGCTTTGTCACTTTAAGCAAAATTGAAGGGAATTTATGGAGAATACACATGCTCAAATCATAAAGCTATAATAATGTAATATAGCTGACAATCTTTTACTTGGTTTATATGTCTCATTGATAGAAACAGGCAGTAGCAGAGCACTAATGTATCATTACTCAATTGATATTTATAACTAATATGGTTGAATGGTAATTAACATTAAAACTGGAAAATAAAATGTAAATAACTTTAATTTCTTCATTACAATATATTACATTACTCTAGTTATAAAATCCAAATACCCTTACATCGTACAGGCAACTAGCACTATTAAAACACACAAAGCTAGATGGAACCTAATTACACAGTTTTCTTTTGCATATTAAATAAATTATTATGTTATCGAACGCACAAACATCTATTATCCGCGGATTATGAATGACAGAGCGCATGAAGTAAACAATTGAATTGAATTTGTTTTGCATATTAATGAGTGAGAATGGAATTTTTTAGCCACGAGATGTCGCTTTATGATCAGATATATATCGAACCCAACAATTACATATATAAAAAAACTTTTTTACTTAATTGCAAAATGACAGTTTGTTCTTAAAAACTGTTTAGTTGTGTTGAACATAATTACATGGTTCATGTTGGCTAGTCAGTTAGTTTAGTCACACCATCATCACTATCTTCCTGTTGCTTTATATACTTAGATCAGATGAATAGTTTTGATCACATGTTTATAATATGGTAGTAGCAAACATTTTTTAATTACTTTCATGTACATACATACTTATGTCAAATATGAATGTTAGTACATGTGAGTGTCCTGAAGTAAGATACCAAAAGCAACATAAACTGCATGCAAAATTGTACTCTAAACCCTTACAATACGGACGAATACAGCACAGCACTAGCGTGGCTTTCAACATTCAGGTCACCAACATCAACTGCATCTATGTAAGTAATATCAGTTTATTAGAAAAAAAAACAGTTATAATCTTAAGTATTTTTAATTAATCTCACTGCCCTTGAGATTATAAATCGTAATGAGATTAGTTTTCTGTACTCAAAGCAAAAGTTAGTGTAAATGTTGGTATTTTTCTAGTTGAACACATGAAAGATACAAACAGAAAGACTTTTTTCAAAAAGATCCAAAAGACAATAAATCCCGGATGAGAAGTTTTATTACAAGTAAGTATGGAATAAATAGCTGATTTATAATCTTTAGGACAACAGTTAGTGAGAACAACAGACCAACATATCATTTTGTTTTTGCGATATTATGAAGCGACATCTGGACATTGCACTGTTCATTAAAATTCAGCCTTTTGGCAGTGGGAAGGCAACTTCAAGAAAATGCAGTATTAGATATCTTTAACTTCTTGTAAGGAGGCAGACATAAGAAATTCAACTGCATTTCAATGACAATAAGATCTATTATCACTGCATTTTAACCAAAGCCATGTTTTATTCAATTAGTATATTAAAATAGGGTAACAACACTTGCAGTTCCACTAATCAGTATCTGTAGAATATCAGACTTAAACTAAACATAGACATAACCACAGTTGCTTCGAAACGCAGACACATTGCATATTTACGGCAATATTTTTGTACAGAAATATGTTGGTATTTTACAAAAATCTACAAAAGAAGCAAATATAATCACAGATGGTGAGACGCGAACCGATTGCGTCCCAACGCAAAGAGTGACAGATCTGTTGATTGTGGTGTGTGAAAGAATAACCAAAACATGTTCTGTTTTAATGATGTCACAAAATCACAAAGTACTGCTAACACTTGGGATGCTAAGTATGGTATGGTTACATAAGCGACACATATTTCAATTAACCTAGTATTAGCTGCCGTGCGTCATTTATTTTCAAATCATTTAACACAGCATTACAATCCTATATTCTTTATACAGTACAGTATGTTTTTTAAACTTTACAGGCTTGACAACAACTCGCCTGATATTAAGCAACGTTGTAATCTATGAATATTCATAAATCATGGTGTTCATTTCTTTCCAAATCCTCTTTACACAGCATCACATTCCTATATTCTTACACATTGTATACAAAATTGCCGTAAAACAAAAACAAGTCACCGGTTTCTGAGCATGATGGTGGTTATCTCAACAGTCTGTTGCTATTCAGCAGTTCAGATCTCTCACCACATTGTGTAATCTGAATCGTCCATATCGAAGATGGTGAAGAAACCAATGATAGTCAGGTAGACTATGATGTTGCCAGCCAGCGTTAGGTAGCAAGCTCCCCATTGTATCTGAAAGTAAGCAAAGGTGTTTGTTATCTTATTGGGTGGTGATTTATATGTAATTAGCATGATATTTGTGTACTCGTATACCATTTATTAAGCAACTGTCTATGGAGAGTTGAAAGCATAAATAGATCATACCATGTACAATTTTATCCATAACTTCACAATTTGTTTATTAATAATGAAATTTACACGTCTTACAACATAACTAATTACACAATGTAGAACTTTACTGAACTTAAATAATCAACTAGTCGGTTCAAATTTACACATAGGTTAAAAAAAGACAATAAAATTGATTGATTTGATTTATTGAATAGATTGGTAAAAAAGACAATAACTCACCACAGCAGCTCTAGCCAGCACCATGGGCAGTGCAAACGAGCTGACAATGAATCCCATTGTGATGAATACAGCCACCTCCATGCAGGGTGAGTTGGAGCCTCCGGTCACGTCGGACTGGCGGCGGGCTATCATGGTGGGGATGGGGCTGAGCACATAGAACAGGACCACGAAGAATGGCCACCATAATCTGGAATTATTTAACAAGCTGTTAAGAGAAGGTGCAAAACTGACAAGGAGTCACTTAAAGTTACTTACATAAATAACCAGCTACATGTGAGTTACACACACAAAGCTGGGTTTTCCAATAAAATATGAAAAATCATGTAGATGAAACATGTGTGACAGTTGCCACTATTTATATATTACATATCTCTACAGCCTAGTAACATAAACAGAGATCTTATAAGTAAGATTTCTGCATTTAGTAACTAATCAGAAAGAGGTAATGTGTACTTTATTATTAGATAAATCATTATCTTTCATTGATTTCATTGTTTTGACAACAAGTGAAAAAGATGAAACATATTTTATTAACTACTAACAAGCACTTACCTACTATCAAACAGTTAAAGAATTTGTAAATTAATATGATAGTTAGCATAAACCAAATAAGCCATACAACCTAAATGAATTGTTCCTTTTTAGGAAGTGTCTTAGTCATAAAAATCAACTTACTTGTATTCTGGTAAGGCACACGCTAATATGACAAATGTCATTCCAATGGAACCAGCAAATGCCAGCGACACCAAACTGAAATCGAACACAATTTATAAATGTTAGATTTATTTTATATCTGAGTGACCAAACAACAAACATCCCAATAATATTATGAATCTCTATAAGTACTTAAACAGTTAAATTTATGATATCTGTGTGAACAAATAAGTATTTTTGTTTTGATTTATGCATCTAATAGCCAAACACTTGGTAAAAGTTCTAACTAACATCAACAACTGATAGAATAAAGACTTAGAACTTACTAAATCATAAAATGCCACATTTAATTTAATTTGTAGAGCCAATAAATATTATAAAACCATTGTCAGATTCAATGTCATACAAGTAGAAGTAGTTGGTATTTTACATTGAAATCTAGATGGCTTGTTTTATAAAAGCAAGTGAAACAAAATAGTACAGATCACGGCAAACTTCTTGAGCCGTCGACGTAGTAGGGGTAAGTTCGCGCATGTACACTTCCGGACATATTTTATTGGTCATTGTTGGCGTTTGTAAAATATATAGTGAGATTCTGTAAATTTGTTTATTTAAGTAAACTAGACAAGTTTTAGCCACTAGTTGCGCAACCAATATAAACATAAAAACTTACAATATAAATAAATATTGTAAGACATTATTCATAAACACAAAATTTATACCTTTGCAAAATCCCTAAGAGTGTACATTGTATTTATCCTAAGTACTTTATCCAGCTGCATAATAATAATAAATAATGTTATTCATGAAGCAATACACATCATACACCATTTTTCTAGCTTGTCTCTTCAGAACTGTGTTACGTTTTGGTGGCATTGTTCAAAAAGTTTTTAATACAATAGCAAACAAACTTTAACAACAAAAACTCAAAATAGCCTATTGACACTACACGCAAGTGTAGTCAGATGCTAGTGGAACATGCGCGCAACGCGGGGAACAGGGGCCAAGTGATCGGCCAATCATGGGGACGTGTGCCGATAGAATGCCCCCGCGCACCTCTCTTGCCACAAACGATACCTTAAAATCGTCTACTGCGCACTCAAGGTCATGGCTCAAGAAGTTTGCCGCGATCTGTATGTACATATAAGTTGCTAAGTATATAATATCAATACTCTTCATTCCTATTTATATAATTTTGATGTGTACATGACTGTGTCTTTGTGAAAATAAACAATTATGATTATTGTATCCATACAGCATCAGTTTCATGTATGTATATAAGTAGGTATATTATAATGCCATAAATTACTTTGCTCAAGTTTTGACATCAAGCAAAACACTGCTATTCAGTGGCTTCAAAAGTATTTTCTTTACATCCTTAATTTTTAAGTGCAAAGCATTTCCCTGTTGCCTGCAGAATATTATACAAGAAACAAAACATTAACTTGATTATGAAACAAATTTTACTACAGCTTGCCTTTAAATATAGGTAAGTACTCACAGAAAATATATGGATGCCTGAGCATATTTTAACCCTAATGCATATTTTGATATTTATAATTCCGTAGTTTGTTTCCCACACATATAGGTACCTACTTATGTAACCATTATTGTAACTGTAAAAACTTTTTGCCATATTGTGATTCATGTCCAGTATAGTAAAAAGTACCTAGTTTCTATTAGAATACATAGAAATATGGACTTGAGTAAGTTTAAACCACTACATGCTAAAGGTCTACGTTAGAAAGGTATGTATGTGTCTAACAACATAA
Organism: Macaria liturata; assembly: GCA_964023185.1. NCBI lineage: Eukaryota > Metazoa > Arthropoda > Insecta > Lepidoptera > Geometridae > Macaria > Macaria liturata. The sequence goes on along the minus strand of OZ026824.1, from coordinate 251,200 downwards.
CTATAGGTACCTAAAGTCAACTTAATTTTGCTTTACATTCTAGTCTATATGTTATGGTAAACACATAGAATAGCCTCAATTACTTGAAACAATCCCCTTGAATATACAAGTTATTGGTAAAATACATTAGTAAGCCGGATGACCGATTAATTTGGAAAGTAACAAATGAAACCATACTCGTTTCCAAGGAATCATTGTTGTTGCTAGTTAAAATTTAGAACAATGGGTGATAAGTACTTGAGTTGACTTACCCTGTTTATAGATGCATCCGAGGAGGTTACATGAAAAGAAAACAAATCTAGATTAAACAACGAAACCGATTTTATCAAGATTTGTAAATAAATATGACTCATTTTTGTACTAGGTAGAATAACACATTCACTTTACGGCTTTCAATAGTCATCGGGATATTGTACGCATATACTTATAAGGAAATAACATTACCTTTAATTCCAGCCATCGTTGTAATTACTTATTACTAAACTTTTACATGAAAAGCACAACAAAATGCACGAAACAAATTATTTTAAATAGAAAATGGGAATTACAATCTCACTGTCCTGACTCCTGTCATTCAGATCTTGCATAGACAATTTCATTGACATTACATAACTTTTTTATTATGGAATCGGAAAGAGAGGGATGAAATAAATAAAAAATCCTTGAATCGGAATCAAGCATTGATTATTTGCTTGTTTGGCAATTTTTTTTTTGTTCGTTAAACTTTTTTTTATTACAGTAGATATTAAAAGGCCATGAAATAATATTATATTGGGGATAGCGAAGTTTAAAAATATAAGCGAGGTCGTCGATTGTCAACGGCACTATCAAAGTCAACGTCAACTTAACTGAAAGTACCTACAGTCTTATCTTCGCAAAAGCCCTCTACGCAAATGCCATAACAAAAAAAAAAAAACTTAGTTTGTTTGGGCTTGTATTGAGTTGAGGTTAGAAATTGTTAATTCCGCTTTTATATAAAACTATTGGAAGAATCGTGTTCCGAAACGATTTACGAAACCTTCCCCAACCATGGATGACGATGCAGAAACTTACAAGCTTTGGAGAATTCGTAAAACTGTGATGCAGGTAAATAATATTAACTAAAATCTATCCGGCTACTGGTAATCTAATCGTGCTAAAGGAGAGAAACGACATTTTAATTTCTTTATATTTAGAGAAAATGAGAACATCAATCTCTATACCCAAAAAAAAACTTTGACCATACGAGCTCCAAAGTTTGCTTGTCATTACTCTAGCAGGTACCTATTCTTGGGAACATCAGACAACACGCGAATACACACGACTTCGTGAAAGTATTTCAAAATCAAACTAATGTTGTACACAAATATAGAAATAGAAAAAAGTAACTGGGCTAGGCTTAATCCCTGACCATGTCCCTATTTCTATAGTTACTACATAAAATTTCTATAAACCTGTGTACTTACGACCTATCTAAGTAAGTACCTCCCTTTTTTAAAAATACAGGTTAAATATGTTTTTTTTTTCAGTTATGTCATGACCGAGGATACCTGGTGACACAAGATGAATTAGACCAGACTTTAGAACAGTTCAAGGAGCAGTTTGGAGATAAACCTAGGTTTGTTATGTATTCTTGGATATTTACTCTACTATAACTAGGTGTTTCTGTGAGTTAGATTTCACACATAGATTTATTCCAACTGTTTTGCTTAGACTTTCATTGTGTGAACTCCTTGCCTGAATCTCTAATCCCCTTTAAACAATTTATTTGTTGGTCTTCAAGTCGGGAGTAAACCGGTTTCTTCTGAGTAAACGTGCAAGATCATAGATTACAAATCATCGGGCAAGTTGTAGTCAAGCGTGAGCCTATCTCATGTAATACAAAAACACTAAATAGTTTGTTATACTTAGTAATGTGTTTAACTATGTTAGAGAGACCTCTCAACAATAGATGGTCACTTGTAATGAACTTGCCTACTTATATTCTAACTTGGAAATTTTCTGACTAAAATTTTCTTTCATCTGTTCTCTATGTGTTAGTCTTTACCCATTACCTGAACTACTCAATAGATTTGGATTGAGTTTTCACTGTAGGACCATCTGTCAAATTGCTATCACTGGTCAAGCATCACACAGTAAATTAATGGATAAAATGTAGTATAAGAGGCCAACAAAATGTATGTATTTACATATGTATAAAAAACTTACCAACATGAAGTCTAGCTGTTTCATTAAGAGTTTTGTCCAAAATGTTTTTCTTGATGTTTTCATCTAATGCCTGCAACATTGTTCTATTATGCATTGTACTCTTTATTATTTTATTTACACATGGGATTTGTATTCTATAAAATTAATCAACTGTCTAATTTATCATTTTGACATGACTGCTATTGACTGATTTGTACTGTATAAACTGCTTTCAGAAGTTGTATGTAGGTTTTTCAAAGATTTAAACAGTTGACCTTGCAATGTAGAAATCTACAATACAATAATTTATTTTACTGACCAAATGCTGGGCCTTTTTCTGGCTCAACATTATCACCATTGCCATACAGCGTGGTAATGTGGCCAGTATGCTGGGTGTTGTAGTTAGGAGGAGTACCTATGTTTAGTTTTTCTTCCCTTGTTTATATATATTATTATTATACCTTAACACTTGCTTTTGTGCATATATTTACTTATGTGAGAATGTATGTTTGTTCCATCCTCACACAAATCTACATGTAGATGAAATTTGACTATAGAGATAGATCCTGGATTAACAATAAAATACTTTATATAACACATGCTCGTCAATGGCATATTATGTGTCATGCAAACTCAACTTAAAGCAAGTCATTTGTGTCCTATGGTCTTGCCGGGTCATTATAAATGTACTGAGTTTCATAATCCCCTAGGGAATAATGACATTTGAATTTGGAATGCAATCAACATTGAATATACGAGCTCCTTGCAATCCATGACCAAACGTAAAAATTAGAATATAAACTTTTCATAGAGCCCTACACCAAGAAGAATTTATTCAAAATTAGAATGAAAACTTTTCATAGAAACCTGCATGAAGAAGAATTTGCCACTACAAAAAAAAAACAAATAGAATGAAAAGGCGCTAAACTGCAAATCTTTGTGTTATTTTGTAACAAAATAGCGTATTTAATTTTTTTATTTTTTTTGAGTATTTTTTTAAATTGCATTATGTTTTATTTTATTGCCTCGCAGTGTTTATATAGAGTATGCATTTTGGGGATAAAGCAGTGTATATGTCTCGGGCGTTTTTGAGCCCCTCGGCCTCGGGATTCTAGCTTTAACTCTCTCGCTACTCTCGAGAGTTAACTCTGTAACTCCCTCGCTTCGCTCGTGAGTTAACCCTAGGATCCCTTGTCCTTGGGGTTCAAAATATCGCCCGAGACATAATACACTGCTTTATCCCCTTAATGCATAATCTACTATTGTATCCTCTAACATGTGTGATATTACTTGTAAATAATAATATAAAAATACTTGTGTGTGAAATTAACAAAAAAACACACACCAATATAAAAACCTCATACATACACTTACCTGTAACAAAATCTAAACTTTAATATTAAATGTAAATTGGATATACAATTCCAGTGAAAAGCGTCCAGCTCGCAGTGACTTGATTGTCCTCGTAGCCCACAATGATGACCCCACGGACCAGATGTTTGTGTTCTTCCCGGATGAATCCAAGATTGGCATCAAGACCATCAAGACATACTGCACCAGGATGCAGGAGGAGAATATTCATAGAGCCATTGTGGTTGTGCAAGCAGGTAACTGAGATTTCCTTTTACTATTATATAATTGTGAATCTGTTTAATTTATATTATTTCATGTTGTCATAGAGTACCAGATTATCCTGATTTATTTGTAGAATGTTTCCTAGCGACACATACTATTTTTTATTCCAAAACTAGCTGACCCGGCGAACTCTGTTCCAGCTTAGAGGCAATAAATAAGCAGATTTTGGATTTTATTAATCCAATAAAAACAAAAGATAAATCCGTTTAGCCGTTCTTGAGTTATAAATGGTGTAACTAACACCACTTTCTGTTATATATATATATATATATAGACATATATGACATATCCATTAGTTGTGAATCACATCTTACCAAGGCAGTACCATAAACCACTGTCAATATGTAAAGAAATATGTAAAGTCAAGTTAACTTTAATTAAGTGATATGAATAGTTGTGTTTCATATAACTATGGTTGGTGTGTTTTAGGTGTGGGAATTTTTTTATTACACAGCATTGGACCACCAAGTCACTTGAAGTGTCAATTTATCAATTAGTGTGTATACTTTATTCCCCAGGTATGACTCCGTCAGCCAAGCAGTCCCTAGTAGACATGGCCCCCAAGTACATCCTGGAGCAGTTCCTGGAGTCGGAGCTGCTCATCAACATCACGGAGCACGAGCTGGTGCCCGAGCACATTGTGCTGACTCCGGACGAGAAGCAGGAGCTGCTTGCTAGATAGTATCCTTTTATATAATTAGTAAATATAGTCCAATAAGCTTAGGTATAAGTTCAAGTAGGAAAAGGCGACCCAATGTTTAAGATCTTTTATAACTTATTATTTCTTGGTTCATCAAAGATAGTTTTTATAATGGCCAAAATAATTCCACCTTTTGCATAATATGGAGAAGTTTTCTTTGAAAAGTATGGAATTATTTTCGCCGTCCTTTTAAACGTTTATCTTTAATTAGCCAGGTCATAGCAGGGCCTTGTGATATTATCCGCAATAATTCAGGATGAAAAGTAGACTATATTTTAATCCATAGTTAACCTATCTTCATATAATATTTAACATGAATCGGTTCAGCCGTTGGATCATGAAGAAGGAACGAACATACAAATTCACAAACTTTCACTTTTATAATATAAGGTTTTTTTTTTATATAGAAGAGATGATTACCAAAGTTGGGATAACTGTTGACACATTCTTGGGCCCACATCAAATAATGGTTCATCTCAAATTCAGATAACATTGATTTTGGATGTCAAACACAATGCAAAAAAACATGTTTACTGAAAAGCTTATTGGCATCCGTATCAATCCTAGTGGGCGAGTTATTTCGTACGTTTTGCTAACGATATTATTAGTGTAGATTTGTATAAGTTTCTTAACACATATAATCTCAGTAAATTGAAGGAAAACATGTTGATGAGAATCCAGGCTGGAGACCCCGTGGCGAGATATTTCGGATTAAAAAGAGGACAGGTCAGTATACAATTATATGGTTTTATCTACTATAAAGTTATTTTGCATTGGCCTGAAAACACTCTCCAAGCGGGTTGTCAGGGTAGGGCCCTGCTCCCTTCACTTGGTCCGATGATAAGTGATTAATTTGGTCATCTATGATGAAGTGTTATTCCAACTATTAGGCTCATGAAGTGTCAAGTCAACCAGTTTCTTGTTATTAACTCATACTTACAGAGAATCGTTGTCATGAGCATACTCATTATACTCACACAAAAAAATAAATAAATGATTATTAGTTACATGTAAGTATCCAAAACTGACAGAGAAATGTTGTTGTTACAGGTGGTGAAAATTATCAGATCATCGGAAACAGCGGGAAGATATATTTCATATAGATTAGTTTGCTAGTTTAAGATAATGATTCCAAAATACATTTATATTTTTAAGATCTAAAAAGTTGTCTCACTTTAAAATTGTTTTTTGCGGCCGCGGGAAAAAACCGCCCCGTGACTCCTTAGCGTTACTCTAGTAAAACAATAAAAACGATTTGTCAATGACATATCATAACGTAGGCATACCAAAACAGAATTAAGTATGTTTGTTTGTTGGTCTGTTTGTTCCGTTTTCACTGTCACTGGAGCAACGAATACCTACTTGGTCGTGATTTTTTTGTTTTGTATGGTGATAATCTATTTGTTTATAGGATTGAGACGTGATATTGTGTAAGGCTACATAAGTGCTAAACTATGTACTTTTATGTAGCAAATAAGTTAAAATGAGTATCTATAACTGTTAAGTAATCATCATCATTCACAGCCTTCCTTATCCCACTGGGCATAGGCCTCTCTTTGCATGTAAGCTGCAGCGTTTAAGTAATGAAATATACACTGTCTTACACACGAATGTGTTCCTGTGTAAGTGTATATATTTTACAGGTATGTCATGATTGTAATTGATTGTATACATAAATTAGTTTATAAGGGTGTAAGTTAAGTTTTTAAAAATAAAGTAATTTTGTATTTGTACATAATAGGCGTGCTCTATAATTTTACACAAATCGAACTGCGGTAAAAAATCGGCAATTACGATAAAAAACGTTCCTTCCGGAAAAGTAAAACGCGGTCGGAAAATCGCAAGCAACGCGCCGCTGCAAAATTGTTAGAATAATTCTAACAACGTATTGCGATCTTCACTATCTACGCTATTTAATTCAGACGTAAAGAAAACATCGCGGTTTGCGCTCGTCGGTAGGGCAATTACGAGTTACGACGATACAGTTTGAATTGTGATTACTTACCTAATTCCTAGAATTTAAATACATTTTATCGATAAGGTGTCGAGTAGATTTATAAAGTATCGAGTTGTCTTTAGGACGGCACTACATTGATTGAAGATTATAGTTTTAGAAGGATTTGAGTGATGTGTAGATTTTATGTTAAGTTTTATGGAGTGGCTATTTGGGATTAAATATAGGTTAAAGAAATATATTGATGTATCAATAAACCGGGAAACATATTTCTTTTGACTTGTTGATACAAAAGCTTAAGCTTAAAAAGTTTTGACTAAGTTACCAGTAGGTAAAAGTAGTTATTTTGTGATAACATATATCTACAACTACTCCACAAAACAAAGTTTTTAAAACAGGTAGCGTTACAAAAAGAGTTGTAAATATACTATGATATACAAAATCTCGTTAACGAATATCGTCTCGAGCTTTAGGTATGGAAAGCCGAATCAATTACAAAATCAGCAAAGATTCCGCGTATGCTATTACCTTAAAAAAGTGCGAAATCAAAGTTGTTTTTATTAGTCCTTTCGTTTTTATTTCTTGAACAGTCGTGGGAATCAATATTGTTATCATTGATAGGTGTTGGTGCAATTTTATGGACGCTATATGGAGTGAGATGGTGAAATAGTGATCGGTGGAGGATTCTTTCTACGAGGTCGGTGAGTTTTTTTGATACCTTTCCTTTTCACTTAAGTAATTTTTTTAGTGTTTACCTACTGTGTGTTGGTTTTCTGTATAATAGATTATACAAAAAACTATTGTCCTCTACAACGTATTAGTATATGTCTTAAAGATTCACTATTACCTATTCATGTTAAACTATGCTAATGTGGATCAGGGTCACCAATGTGAAATTTTATATCTATCTATCTACTTATCTATGTAAATTATTATTTCTGCAACCAAAAATATTAATTGAGCCCTTATTGCTTTACGACTTGTCGAGTCCTCTACCAACTTTGGTCGGTAGGTACTTAACTTTTTAAATAAGAAGGTTTTTTTTTTAACTATTTAGCCACGATTATTGCAATTCGTACCGAAATCGTACAACTTTTATCATCCGTCTCACAGAAGCCTACTTCTACTGTACTGACGGTCGGTAATAAATATTCCATTAAATAAGTACTATATATCTAAACGCAATAATTTTACGAGAAGATTACTTGTGCGTTTCCACGTAATAACATACAAGTTTTATACCTTTGACCCGCGAATAGTTATGAATTTAATTTGACAGAGAAATCACCTATTAAAGTGAATATACCTTTACACCATAACAAATTAAAACTGGCCTTTCAAGGTCATTGTAAATGCTAATAGCGAACTTTCACGGTTTTGGAAAACCTATCTGATAGGTAGGTACTATTATTATTTATTCCATAATACTGGGTAACACGTGATAACACATGTCATAACAATAATCAAATTTAATGTCCACTTTAATATCACCAGTATTTTTATTATATTTGAAAATTCGCAACATCAGCTTTTCCCTACCTTACCTTGCATATAAAAACTTCATCAACTCTCGAGACTACCTTTATAAAGTGATATTTTTGCATAGGTACAAAAAGCGATTAAAAGTTAATGTTAATCCAGGGTTTATTTACAATAATAATTTAAAAAAAACAAGGATATAAAAACTGAACGTACTTTTAACTTCTACAAAAGACAGTTACAAATCTTTAGAAAAGCCTAAATATGGTCGGTATATGCTTATTTCCTATCACATTCGGAGATCCAAACTTTAAATAGGGTATACAAGGATATATGAACTAATAAAATATACCTCTGTATAATCTGTATAGGATGCTCGTATAACATGTAGGAATTAGAAAGTGTATAAAAACGGTGATATTCACGAATTTGATGTTGCCACATAAATATTTAAATTTGACCGGTTTCCGAATAGCGAGGGAAATAAATGGATGCAGGGAAGTGAATTTCTCGATATGTAAATCGTCTCATCTAATGACTAGTTAACGATGTCATACCAGATGGGCTCCATATTACAGCTAAAAACAAGTCATATTAGATATCTAATATGACTTGTTTTTAGCTATGATACATATACCTACCTATAATACATATGTTTTCTTACGTATCATTTAAACGCAAGACAGTATATATATCATTACTTATAAATATATACCTACATTAAGCATGTTCTGACACAAATGGATACAAGCGGTTTTTCTCATATTATTTGGGGATAAAATAAAATGTAGCCCATGTCACTCTAGAGAACTTAAGCTAGAGTCATATCAAACATCACGATAATCCGTCGCTTTGTTGGAAAGACAAAACAAACATACTTTTGCCAAAAAATTGGATGTTGATAGGTCCACATTTTTTACCTATACGCAGTTCAACAGTTCGCAGGTAAACGTTCTGTATAAAAGCATTGTTTGATGGTAAGGTGTCTTTGGGTCATAATGTCTATGTAAATAGAAGATTGCTGCGCCGGCGCACGGTTTGAAGTAGATTTTAGTAATTAAAGTTATACTTCCCATATGCGAATTAATTCCTATCGCTAGGAAGTGAAATGGTTAAGTTTCATATAAGCGGTGTCAGTGTGGAGGAATTTGCTTACATTTCTCAAATAGCGGTTGCCTAATAGATACTTATGGATGTTGATTGTGGAAGATGTACGGAAGTTTTATATGCTTGATAGACTCGCATTTGACTACTGATGACATCGTTCGTATGAGAGTGATTATTGAGAGTTTTCTAACCGCCCCAAAATATTGGATTAGGATTTAAATAAAAAATATACAGTTTTTGACCTTACTTTTTAATTATTTCCTGTGCTTGTAAATTATGAGAAATGTAAACTGTCTACGAACTACAAAATACAGTTCAAATGATTAAGGTTTCGTTTATTCGCTCGCGTGAACAAGAGCGTCGGAGCCTACGCAGCTTTGGTGATGTCTTTCACTCAAACATAGATAGAACATACAAGGCTATATGGAAAGATACATCAATAAAGCCCCCTAGCCTACTTCCTAATATAAGTAGATTGTACCCTGGATTAACACATGGCTACTTATTATCCCGTATTCAAACGGGTGACGCCGCGGGGCGCTCCTAACATAAATTAGACATTTACTACAAAATCTGACGATATGCGTGAACCCCGTCTGTGGAAATTTAAAATTACGAGTGAATATGGCCTTGGTTACTAGTATGTTCTAGAGTTTAGGAGCGGAGGAGCATTCAAGATATTCGATAAAATATTGGTTGTCGCTATAAAACCCAAATCAGTGTTTTACATAATTATAATTTGATACAAACATTCATTAGTAAGCTATGGAAACAGTAGCCATTGTAATCTCTATCCGGTATTTACGCAGATGTGATTAATTATGGAGTGGCGTGCGGACAGCGGTTTTACGGATTACCAATAGAATACTTTGAGAGATACATTGTAGAATATAGGACTAGCCTTACCAACACATTGTTATTTTTGCCAAAAAAACGCGTTTCCCTTAAAGTAAGTAATAAAGTTCCGATAAGCAGATAGGTACCAAATTAATATAATATAAGGTACAGGTGTCTCTAAATCTAGAGTCAATAGATACTTTCTACATATTATTATGCGTGTGCTACCTGAGATGCAACATTGTTTAACAACAGGCGGACTGTAGTCAAACGCAAACAAAATACATCGTAATATAATTATATGACCCTTAATAGAGAAGGAGCTGGTTTCCGAGACACAGATATTTTCTAGTTCGGAAGCCAGACACATTCAAAATTCTTGTGTCATATGTATATTTTTGTCAATAAAGAATTGATTGAATTGATTGTTCGAATTACCCAAACAGAAATCCATATAAAACTTAAACATGATAATAAGACATACTGAAAGTCTTTGTTATCTTACAAAAGTAGTGACACTGAGCACCAGCACGAAGAAAAGTGAGTTAACTTTACATTTTGTAAATACTTCATTCTCCTACAAAATGTGCGTTATAGCCAGTCCATAACTATATTATGTCAATCTTAGAATGGTAGAAACAGATTGAGGGCGACCATAAACAAGCTGTTTAGTCATGGGAATGTTTTATGGTTACTTGATGTATTAGCTGCAGTGATAAATAGTTGATGATGCGCTTTGCTATTTAACTGACTTGCCAAAAAGGGAAAGTTATCAATTTAGTTACAAATTACGGTAAAAAACAAATTCCTTTACGTAATTTTGCCATGAAGGTTCGTAAATTTTATTTATGTATTGTGTACTAGTATTTCACATAAAGTGACACCCGCTCACGTATTGCTGTGATGAGAGGATGGATCATGCCTAGAATGGAATTGGCTCTCAAGCGAGGGTGCCGTAACACACTGCTAAATGCTTTACATCTGATTCTATGTATGTTTGGGGGCGTTAGCTAGCCAGGCGAGCACCTACCAGAAAGTTAGGTACCCTACCACCATACTGATAATCAAATAGATAATGTAATGGGCTCATTTTCATAATCATCCTATCAGGTAGGATATTAAGCAATTTAAAATATAAATAAGAGAGAATTAGGTAATGAACATTTTACAGCAGATTATAAATTATTTTTTATTTCATAACACATCTACTTCTAATTTGTACTTTTACTCAATTAACATAATGCAGATTGCATTATATATTTATCGTTAAGTCTGCAGCAGGTATAGAGTATCTCCTATTTAAGCTAATCTGTTAGCTAATACGCAATTAAAATGGTGTTGGTGTTGTTTATATTTTATCCTTATTTATATTGCATAAAGTTTTATGACTGCTCTGTTAGCTTAGCTGGTAGTGGCTCTGCTTTCTGATCCAGGGGTGCGGGTTCGATTCCCGCATAACACAAGTAATTATGAATATTTAAATTTGTAATTTTTTGTATTAAGTCCGGTCGTTTCTATGTATAATAAGTATGTATTTACAAAAGAAAAGTATATATGTATTATATCCGTTATCTAGTACCCATGATACAAGCGTACCTAAGCTTTGTATGAGGCTAGATGGCGCTGTGTGATATGTCATGAAATATTTATTTATTTTGTTGACAAATGTTTACATTTAGTTAATTTATTAAAAGCGGCGAACTGCAAAATTGAGATTTTTAATCTTACTAAAACATCTGATACGATAGGTATAGTGATTGCCGTATAGCATATAGTATAGCAAACTGTCGAGTCGATACCTACTCGTACATTTTATTTTAACGTTGACTGGTTGAAATCAGCCTACCACGGAAGGTATTATAATATTGTATACATCTGCCATCCAGGATCGGTTATCAAGAACGACTAAGCAGTCGATTCAGTCACGCGCCCTTCTATTTCACATACAAACACAAACTATAACTTATACAATATTCTTAAAGAAGTATTTGCGGAATATCTCGAAAGATTATACCATAAAAAGCAGTCATAAATCTCTGCCTTTAGCTGACAGATCTAACGGGCGAGAATAAATCTAACTTTAAACCATAACTATGGATTAAATGGATAGGTAGACAAAATAATCAGATTATAATTTCAAGTTGTTATTTGGATAAAAAAGGCAAATAAACTTTCATGTTTCGAGCTTTTACGAGCCTTTACATAGATAAGGATTCTTAAAATAAGTTAACTCTATAATTTACGTATTCAATACATTGAACGCCCAGCTTATACAATATAATATTGCTAGGATTACTCCTATATCATTATCATCATCAGCTCATTGGAGTCCACTGATAGGCATAAGCCTCCTCCATTTTACGCTTAAAATCCCTCTCTTGCCCATAAGTTTCCTTCTCAGTTATTATCACTCGTCATCAAATATTAATCCTTTGCTTAGTTGATAAAGTAAAGTACGCCAAGTTGTGTTTTTATAACGGTAAAGGCAAGTAGGTCAAACATACTAGTTTTATAAAATAATCATTTAATATTATGAGGATTTAATATAAGTTATCATGGATTAACAGGTAGGTGGTGGTTTTATATCACTAAGACATACATACAGGAGGCATTAAAATTTTATAATATTTTCGTAACATTCAGGTCGTAAATTAAACTTCTTTGCATAGAGCTAAATATTTTTACGACACCAACCAAATATAAGCCTAATTTGTATTAAAAGCCACTCAATCAATCACAGTTCCACCTACATGTTGCCAGATATATAACATTTTTAGTAGCCTAAGATAAGAATAGTATGACCAGAGGTCCGCCGTCCGACCTGGATGAGGTCTGCACAGGATCGACGCAGATGGCACATACAAAGGGAGGCCTATACCCAGCAGTGGGATCCTAAGGGCTATGGATGATGATGATGATGAAAATAATAATAATAACCATCAAAACCAGTAAGTTAACTGCGCAACACAGTGCTCTACTTGCCAGCAATACCTATTAGCATTTACACAAATATGACAGGTTATTTTAAACCACTATAGTTATAAACTCTAAACTGGCAACTCACGATGTATAATGATAAGTGTAGAGTTAACAGTAATGTAAATATGTAAGTATTATTAACAACAAAGATGTCAAACGGTTTTAGGAATACTGTAATTTTGTTAATGGGGAATACCGTAGGCGCCTGTGGCATAAGAATTGTAATTACAAACATACTTAGGTGCTTCCATTCATATTTACGACAAAACGGTGGTAAGAACTTTTTTTTAAACCTTAGGAAAACTGCAAACTACATCCTCATAAACGACAGTGTGGTTTAAGATGAAACACACCTGAATCAAATGTGTTAAATTCAATTTAGGTATGCTTCTTCTTAAATACAGTGTAGTTTGTGTTGTTGCGGTTTGTTTCATACAGCTAGTACTAAAAATGAAGTTACTAAAGAAACCCATAAAATAGTCTATGCATACCTAAATAAAAATTAGTTAAGTAATTATTTTAATATTAAAACTTTCGTGAGACATTTTATCAATATATTAACTAAACGGTACACGTGAGTGAAAACCGTTTAGTAAATATATTGTTTAAGTAATTATTTTCCTGGAGCTATGTTTAATTTACCTACGATTTCAAAATCGCCGGTCTGGTTGATTTTCTACATTATAACATCCCTACAAACCTGAATATCATGTACATTTTAATGTAATTTATGTTTCCTAACTAATCCACTTATGAAATGTACATAAACTGGTCGATCAATCAATCATCATTTGAATTGTGTACAAATTTAACGCCAAATTAAATTGCTCTTTATTAGGTGTTGCTTGTTTCAAAAGACAGCGCGTTGGAAATAATTTTACCCAATGTAGGATGGAATGGAATGTAGCAGTAGCTTACGTAACACAGGCCCACTGAGGGACCTAGTACGTGGCACGGTCACAAACTCATGTACAAAACTGAAATAGTAAGTAAACATTTAGACACTAAGAAAAAAAAAAATTTTGTACGCACTATCTTTTGGCTTAATAAATTATTTTGAATTTGAATTTTGAATTTGAATGTAGAGTCCATACAATATCTATAAGTACCTAAATATATTTTTTAAAGTAGGTACCCTATTTGAAATTAGGTTACTTTTATAGTCCAGTCAATAAAGCCCAAAACCCCCAACAAATTAGTTACTCGGCCAAACTTTGTGAATTTGTTCAGAAGGGTAAAATAAGTGACCGTGTGAGTTTGCACCCTTGTAGGGTGTACGGAAAGGGTTGAAAAGGGGTGAAAAGGGTTTTTTATCAATAACATTGCCAAAAAAATTAGTTACTTAGTGCAAATTTGGAATTAAGTTTTTGTTACCGTTTTCTAACATGTATCACACTTTTGCAACATAAGGAAAATTGTTTATTATTAAAAAACTGAGTATGGTTAATAACACGAGTGAAAAAATTAGTTACTCGCTGCAAATTTGGAATTATGATCTTTCTTTGGTTTTCTAGCATGTATTAAATTTGCACACTTTTGCAACTTACGGAACATTGTTTATTAATAAAAAAATCATGATATTCGCTGATAACAGGGATAGTACTAAAAATGAAGTTACTAAAGAAACCCATAAAATAGTCTATGCATACCTAAATAAAAATTAGTTAAGTAATTATTTTAATATTAAAACTTTCGTGAGACATTTTATCAATATATTAACTAAACGGTACACGTGAGTGAAAACCGTTTAGTAAATATATTGTTTAAGTAATTATTTTCCTGGAGCTATGTTTAATTTACCTACGATTTCAAAATCGCCGGTCTGGTTGATTTTCTACATTATAACATCCCTACAAACCTGAATATCATGTACATTTTAATGTAATTTATGTTTCCTAACTAATCCACTTATGAAATGTACATAAACTGGTCGATCAATCAATCATCATTTGAATTGTGTACAAATTTAACGCCAAATTAAATTGCTCTTTATTAGGTGTTGCTTGTTTCAAAAGACAGCGCGTTGGAAATAATTTTACCCAATGTAGGATGGAATGGAATGTAGCAGTAGCTTACGTAACACAGGCCCACTGAGGGACCTAGTACGTGGCACGGTCACAAACTCATGTACAAAACTGAAATAGTAAGTAAACATTTAGACACTAAGAAAAAAAAAAATTTTGTACGCACTATCTTTTGGCTTAATAAATTATTTTGAATTTGAATTTTGAATTTGAATGTAGAGTCCATACAATATCTATAAGTACCTAAATATATTTTTTAAAGTAGGTACCCTATTTGAAATTAGGTTACTTTTATAGTCCAGTCAATAAAGCCCAAAACCCCCAACAAATTAGTTACTCGGCCAAACTTTGTGAATTTGTTCAGAAGGGTAAAATAAGTGACCGTGTGAGTTTGCACCCTTGTAGGGTGTACGGAAAGGGTTGAAAAGGGGTGAAAAGGGTTTTTTATCAATAACATTGCCAAAAAAATTAGTTACTTAGTGCAAATTTGGAATTAAGTTTTTGTTACCGTTTTCTAACATGTATCACACTTTTGCAACATAAGGAAAATTGTTTATTATTAAAAAACTGAGTATGGTTAATAACACGAGTGAAAAAATTAGTTACTCGCTGCAAATTTGGAATTATGATCTTTCTTTGGTTTTCTAGCATGTATTAAATTTGCACACTTTTGCAACTTACGGAACATTGTTTATTAATAAAAAAATCATGATATTCGCTGATAACAGGGATAAAAATAAGCAATTTAGAACACGTTGTATATAATTTGTCTAGCACAGTTACTCCAAGTTTCAACCCTTCACAGATATTTTTATCCCTGTTATTAGCGAATATCATGTTTTTTTATTTAGGTGTCCGAGCCTCCGCTTGACCCACTTATTGAGATTACATCTTGGATTTTACGTGTGGCAACACTGTTTTGCTCTATGGCGCCCCATCCATGCGTCGAGTCACATCGGCTCGACTCGGTATCGATCGGCTCCCCCCTCCCGCACAACGCTCGCGTAGCGCCGGGTGGACTCGCTTTCTCAGTACGTCTTGGATTTTTGACGTGTTAACACTACTGTGACTCCTACGAAAATGTAAGTGAACATTACTTGTTTTAATCACCTTTAATTTTTTTAATAAAGCAGGAAAGCCCTGTTAAAGTGCATTATGCACTTCTAAATGCGCAGGAAAGCCTTGTATAAACGCATTTTGCACCTTTTAACGCACAGGAAATACCTGTCTAAATGCGTGGTGCACCTTCTAACGCACAGGAAAGCCCTGTCTTAGAATTATGGTGCTAGTTAGACTTCTCAGGAAAGCCCTGAGTCTAATCTAACGTTTGCTATCAGGAAAGCCCTGTATAAATGAGAGACGCAACAGTCTCAGTTTTAATCAAGAACTTGTTAAGTTGTGGCTCTGTTGGTAAAAATATTCGAATATGTAATATATGGGCCTGGAACACAGATAAAAAACGAGACGGACACCAAAATAGTCATATACATTATCTTTGGTAGCCTACAAATACATCAGCAAATGCGCTCATAAGCGCGCTACATTCCAAGTCGATAGGTATAGCTTTTCCTTAGCCTAATTGCTTCTAAAATGGCCACTAAAAGAAGACAAATATTGAGAATGACGTCACTGACACTGGAGACTCTTTCAAAAGACCACTTTGCGAGTGCAATTTGCATTCTTGTGCATTCTGTTTAGTGCTTAAATAAAAAATAGTTTAGATAGTTTCTTTCAACAAAACTAGTTCCTTGCATCCTACATCATCTAGAGATGATTAGAGGACTCTACCTATTTGTTGTAAAGGAAAAGAGAAAAAGACCATCTGCAATGCATTATAGATAGACAACAATATATCTATCTAAATATCAATATTTTTATAGCTATCTTCGCTTGCCTGAAAGATTCGGGCTGATACGGTCTGACGAATTTTGATCAGCAGAAAACAGGCCTCTTATCTTCTGGAAACCTCGTGGTAAAGTCGACCTTACGGACTGACAAGCTCACGTGAAAGAGATGGATAGACTCATTAAGTTACGGTTACTAGGACGAACTAGCGGAATATACCCGTAGAATTCTGTCTTTGTAAGTAAACTCAACGAACACCCATTGATTTGCCCTTCAAGACGGCTTACTTGCCGAACAAGTTTAATCCAGGAAATAAATCTGTAAAGAAAACAAATTTTTACTTAAACTGCAGTATTATCCAAAAAGCTGTAGATTTCGCATTGGTCCTTTTGACTTTGAGCATAGCGTGAGAATAATAATTTAACGTAAATATAATACGGCAAAATGATTAATCTAATAGGTGTCGATTTGTCGAAAATCTGCTTTATAGTTTTCCTTATCTCATCATGGAGCAGAGGTAACTGGCTGAAATAACGCTGGTTGGTAAAATTCATACCGAGATATACGTCTGTTTTGGTTTAGGTTTAGATTACGTTGAAAAGTCGACATGTCATCTAAACTCGCAAAATGTATTTTACTTTAATGAATTAATCAGTATCGTGAGTACCATACCGCTAGTATTTTAAAGACCTTCCAGCTCATGGTTGGTCGTGATAGGAATAACTTTAGCATTTGGTGCAAGCCATCAATTTAATTGTCTGAAATAAGAAAGGTAAAAAGTTGACGCACAATCTCGGCCTTGGACATCGAAACAGAGGTCCTTGAAATATACAATACGCTCCAAACACTACGCTCCAAATTCGGTTCCAGAACCAACGGTGTGACCGTCTCATATATTGTCAATCGGGACAGAAACTCGCCTCTAATGAAAAGTTATAATCCAACTGGGTTCACCGGATTTAAATTGTAAACGATAAATCGATATCACAAAGATCTTGCAAAATCAATCTGACAGCCAGTATCACGCAATTATGTCTAGATGAATACATTAATTAAACATCCTCATTAATTAAAGACGCTGGTATTAGAGACTTGCCTGGTAACTTTGGATCCGCTGGTGTAACATCGTAATGCGACGTGCGTAAATAACATTGATTAAGATAAAGTCTTAAATTGATGTATCTGGAATAGTATAGATACGTTCTCAAACTCTACTTCAAAGAAACTAATAGTCCTAGAACTAGCATAGTAATCATAATCAAAATATTCATTTATACATAAATACATCACTTTTTTACTTATGATTTATATTCAATATAAATTCATGTATATAAATTTATAAAATCAACTCGTATTATTTGAAAATTAAATTTATGTTAAGTAATAGTAGCCGACCTTTCAGTATTCAAGTAATTATAACTGGGTTCCACCTAAGTTTTAATAAAAAGCAGATTGTGCTAACTGTATGAAGTTGTTAATTTGGTGACGATTTGATTGTTTAAAACAATTATTTGTTTTTGGCTCAATTATATACTCTTACCTATACATACATTGAAGGGCTATCACTGAATGCTTCCAAGACCAAAATAATGACGAATGCAGAGAAAGAAATAGTTACAGTAGGGCAAGAAACGATCGAATATGTTGACGAGTATATTTACTTAGGACAATCAGTAGCTTTGGACGACCTCACTGAAAAAGAAATCAATAGAAGAGTTGGAATTGCGTGGAAAAAATACTGGAGCTTCAAGGAAATTATGAAAAACAAAACAATACATATAAGCATAAAGAGAAGACTGTATGAAGTTGCAATACTACCGAGCCTCATATACGGATGCCAGACTTGGGCTCTAAGAAAAGAAGACGAAAACAAGCTCAGGGTATGCCAGACAAAGATGGAGAGGAGTATGCTAGGCATAAAACTATCTGACAAACTCCCGAACAAATACATCAGGAAGAAAACCAAACTAAGAGACATAATCAAAACAATTAGAAATCTGAAATGGAACTGGGCCGGCCATGTATATAGGATGAACCATGACCGTTGGACAAGGAAGGTGGTGGAATGGATACCAAGATCGGACAAGCGGAAAAGAGGACGACCACATAGAAGGTGGGAAGACATATTTTACCAGAGACATGGAATAGAATGGACGAGGTTAGCAAGGAACCGCAAAACATGGATGAAACTGGGGGAGGCCTACGCCAACGAGGCGACAGCTATGACACCATAAATAAAAAGGACAAGAGAAATCGCACAACAACACGACATTTAAAACAATAATAACATCAAATAATTCTAGTACTTATAAAAAGCTCAAAATGTGTAAATTTATATATCCGAGTGCAAGAATGAAAAATGAATTTTAAATAGCTGAATAAATGGCTTTTTTACTTTTACTTTTACTTTTATTTACCTATACATACATATGACTATGGCTAAAATATTATTATGTTAGATATGATATGATTCCCATAAGTTTATGTTCACTTACTAACATTCCAAATTACTTTACAGGTTTAATTCAGGAATGTTCGTCACAGCATTTAAGCGCCCTTGGCTCTATTCCGCACAGTACGTCCCGCAAGCGCAGCGCCAGCAGAAAATAAACACTTCTCAATAAGTGGGTCAAGCTCCGGCTGGAACCTAAATATACGTTTTTTACCCTTCGGGGGAAAAACGTTGCTATTAATAAACAATGTTCCGTAAGTTGCAAAAGTGTGCAAATTTAATACATGCTAGAAAACCAAAGAAAGATCATAATTCCAAATTTGCAGCGAGTAACTAATTTTTTCACTCGTGTTATTAACCATAATCAGTTTTTTAATAATAAACAATGTTCCGTATGTTGCAAAAGTGTGCAAATTTGATACATGTTAGAAAACGGTAACAAAAACTTAATTCCAAATTTGCACAAAGTAACAAATTTTTTTGGCAATGTTATTGATAAAAAACTATTTTCACCCCTTTTCAACCCTTTCCGTACACCCTACAAGGGTACAAACTCACACGGTCACTTATTTTACCCTTCTGAACAAATTCACAAAGTTTGGCCGAGTAACTAATTTGTTGGGGGTTTTGGGCTTTATTGGCTGGACTATTAACCATTTTTTTTAAGAATCGAAATTAGTCTCATATTATAAATTATTTTGTCAAATGCTAAACCCGCACTATGGTTGTCCTGCCACTCGTGATTATTTTTTGCTCATTTTCCAGTAATAAGTTTCCGTTAATCTCATATTTCCTTGACGATAAAGCCCAAAGAGCATCAAAACATCATCATCGTCGGGTCATAGAACCCATTGTAGGGTATAAACATCTTTACTTTCTTTTCTATTTGCCAATACTCGTTGTTTTGTGCTTTTCTTGCACAGGTGTCGCCTCCGATCTCTTTTCGATGTCGTCTAGCCACCATTGCGCGGGTCTTCCTACGTATCTTCTAATGTCAAGTTGAAGAACTCCCAGCCTGACTCCCTGTTCCCCGCGCACTATAATCCAGCGATCTTTAAAGCGTGAGTGAATCGGTTCTTATCGGATAAGCACGCTCCATCTTAGGCCATAACCTTTGCTTACCATCAGGCAAACTAGGGTCAAGTGCAAACACGTTTTAGCTAAAAAAGCTATTTTTCGAAATATTTTTTGACGTTAGCGCTAGCCGGTGTTAAAGTTAAGTTTATACTCTACATTTGAATTACCTAGTAATCGTAATTCACAGTTCCATTAGCACATCTAACCGCAAATTCTGTAACATAATGTTTGTTTGTTTCTGTTTTGTAACTGTAATATTTTGTGTGTGAATTGACTCAGTAAATTATAACGAAAACCAGTACTGTAACCAAACCACGTTTCTTTTAACTAGCAAAATAAAATATTATTTTGTGACGAATGCTACGTAGGTACGTAACTGAGCTAGAGTTTAGGCTTGGATAAATTAATTGAATTCTACAAGATTTGTTCAGTAGTTTATTATTTGGCAAATCTTAATTGCAGTCATTACACTACAGTACATAATTAAAGGAAATAAGAAACCAGTTGATTGTTCAAATCTATCAAAAACTTGGAATTTTAATTATTAAATAATCACATCAAATTATTTAATATGTATTTTTTTTACGGCTATAGAGGTCAATTTCACTCAAATTACAATGACTTAAATCTTAAAGGTGCAGCATACTCCCAGTATAGGTAACTCTTCGGATAAAGGTACACTTTGCGATATTTTATTTTTAATTAGTAACGACGTGTTTATTTAGAGTAACATTTGGTGGACAGCTGTTGTAGATAGCAATTAATGTTCCTAATGAGACTGGTATTATATAAATCTAGATGATTGCCGATAGAGGAATGAAATGCAATCATTTTTTTTTTACATTATCATTTTACATTATATATGTAAAAGTATCTAAATTATTAAAGTTCAATTAAATTAGCTTTACATGTTCGCTAGTACAGTTTACCTAGACATCTACAATATCAATCTGTCCTGCACCTACAACTCCTACAAGTAAGTACAATATTATCTAGATGCCTCGTCCCGGTTAGCAATCAGAGCGTCCCGTAATGACACAGACGTGGTGAAGATAGTGGTCGATGTGATGCTGTGATGGAGTGCTTTCTATTGATGACTCTGAGGAATTTGGTCAAGGGGTTTGCGACGTGTTGATTTATTTATTTATTTATTCTCACAATTAGAGCCGCTTAAAGCGAATTACTCTAATGATAAATAATCTAATCATAATAATAAAGTTAATTCTAATAGTAACAAAAAAGTACAAATTAAATCATTATACAATACATAAATAAAACTAAAAAGTCAATAAATATACATAGTATCAAATACAAAATTCAAATAAAATAAAAATATAAAATACGCAAAAATCAAGTTATTAAATGGCTACAGTTGACTCCCGATAGCATGCTTTTTCACTATAGAGCAAACATTTTTCCAATAATTCTCTCCAAGCATCTCTGAAAATGTCCACATCAGAGTTAGAGCACGTTTAATGCGCCTAGGGAGCGCGGTATCGGGGACATTGTATGAGCAACTGTACTACTCCACGGGACTGAAAACAGTTTGTGGCTCCTGGCCCGCAAGTAGTGGCTGGGTACAAATAAACGACACAAGCTGTTACTGAGATCAGATGCATCAACCTTGCCTCGCAAAATTTTTACCATCATAACTATCTGGTCGTACGACCTCCTCACTTCTAGGGAGTTGTACCCGAGGGAACCGAGCAGATAGTTAGTAGGGTAAAGATAAGGGTAATAAGAATGTACTCGTTTGTACAGATATCTCAGGAATGCCTTTTGAACCCTCTCCAGACTTGTCCTCATGTGGATGCCAAACACAGGCACTAGCCTCTAGCTTACTCCGGACAAGTGTGCTAAATATCAGCTTTATCACGCTAATGTTTGTAAAATCTCGAGAGTTGCGGAGCACGAAACCTAATCTACGAAAAGATTCCTTAACCACAATTGTTATGTGATCATTGAACGTAAGTTTTTGGTCGAATGTGACACCCAAATCTTTAACGGCCGTAGTGATATTGTGAGTGATTGATAGGGTTTGTTATTGTTGGATGATTGATTGGTTATGGTCGGCTGAAAGAGAGGATAGGATAATATATGCTATGAAAAGAACGAGTGCCTTGGTACAAGCAGGTATTAGTAGTTGTCTGTGTAACATTTACATGACTGTAATAACTCTACAGTCTTATAAAGTTAAGCTCATTTAACTTCGTTCTACGTAAGAAGCCGTTATGCGTTCTTCTGTGATATCAACAAAACTGAGTCAAATTAATTGCTTTGTTTTAGACAAGTTTGACACCTTACAATTTGATAAGCCATGCAATGCAAGCTTATGATAAAGAAAAACATTGTATTGGATATATACTCATAACTGAACTTCAAACAATTATATTGCTTAAAATGCACGTTGCATTTACTTAAAATACATAATTATTTATTTGCCAAAGAACTTGAAAGTATACATACATGTAATATAACTTGAAATAAATGGTAACTCACAAAACAGTCTGCGATCTGTCTGTTACAGAAAACACGGCCGCTTCAAATTCGCCCCAAGCGAATATAAAATTAGACCATCCATTTTCTTTACAACTACCTCTACTTACCTTGTCTACACAATTTTCATAACAAAGTCTATTGTTATTGGTTTGTCCACAGTATAACGTAAGTGCGAACGGATAAAATCGGAACTATTTTTTTCTGTCCAAATTATGAAATAATTATATTATGATTAGAATGAAGTAGAGAGCAGAAGTGCTGCCGCCAGTCGTTATCAGAGTTGTTTTGTACGGTATCTAGTTTATGATTGAGACATTCCTGGATACAATGTCGTGATAGAAATGAGAGCAAAAAATGCATTGATGTGTTTATAGTAAATAACTGATTACTTTTGTTGGTACAATTACATTTTTCTTTAGCTCAGTGTCTTAACGAGTAAAATATGGTCAGTATGTTAATATATTCCTAGCTTCTTTGATAAAGGTTCAAAAAAAGGATCTCACATAGTAAAAAATAACTTAGCTAAAGTAATTAAGTATATTTTTTCAACAAATTTGTATTTACATCAGACATATTAACTTTAAACATCTTAAAATATCCGTAAGTATCGAAATAACTATTATAAAATCCTCACTTCCTCAATAAATAATTAATCTCTATACCTAATACAAAAGATAAAGCCTAGTTTTAAGTAAATACTATTTTAAGATATAGATTAAATTTCAACTCTCCAGACTATCCACCAAAACCGGTATTTTACCCAACAAACAAAAGATTATGTTATTAAATAGTAATTTCATAGTGTTACGAGGTAATTTGTGCATCCATTCATCCGTCTTGGTTTTAACGTATTATTTACCGTAGATTTACACTTTCTCTGTTCCGTAACATGTGACCTAATCTTAGCTTTAATTGAACGAATTAACTTTTTATGTAAGTTATTGTGAATTTAGATGTTAAGGTAGAGTTAGTTGTTCGAAATTTTAAATATATATATGTACTTAATTAGGTGATATTTAATTAATTATACATTACCTATGGTTTGCTTTTCGTTTAAAACAAAAAGAAGTCTTAGCAGTGTGGTCGTGGCCCTTTACTATATTTTTTAGCGTGGAATAGGTTTGCTTTTGACTATATTATAGCCCGCCTGATGTTAAACATTGCTGCAATTTGCGAACTACAATCCAGGGGTTTTCAAATCTAGAGTTAATAGGTATCTTCTAGGTAAGCGTCTTTCACCCTAGGCTGCAGCAATGCTTAACATCAGGCAGGCTGTAGTCAAACGTAAACCTATCCCACGTGAAAAAAAAAATATTGTAACACGCTTACCTAGATGTTACCTATAAAAAATATTAAAGCTAATAATGCATTTTGAGTTCTTGCTAGAAGATGCATTGCGTTAGACGTTCAAGTTTATCCACGGATGATACAATATTCTAACTTTTCATATTACTTTTATGACATAAATGAGGGGACCCACTTTTTATTACATTCCTATGAAACAAAAATAAGTGCTAGTTTTCAAAGCAAAAATCATCCTCGTTTCTCGCGCACAATTGACCAACCTTTTGCTTGTAACATTATACAAATTCTTATAAATATTTATCAGTTTTGGAGAGTGGATGCAAATTTCAATGTTTACTATAAACATGTTGACTTTTGACACGAGTCGTAAAGATGAACTGCCGGCAAAGAGTGATTCATATTATGATTTGTTCTTACGTGAGTGTTGTAATTTGTACAATAACTAAATAAGTACTTAAGTAAGCCCATATGAAAGTGGCCAACTCTAGTGTCAGAGTTTTTAAACCGATCCACACAAGCGACCAAAACGGAATAACATTTTTTGTCACTCCTGGAAGAAACTCTTAGTAATAAGACCGACATTTGTTGCATTGGTTTTTAACATGTTATCTTGTTGTTAATAGAGATTTGTCTAAAAAAATGGAGAGACATTGAAATAAGTGTCAGTATTTATAAATTAGATAAATATTTGATTAAGACACCAACATTGATTTATATTGTCTACACACCGACTATGTCTGAGCTAAATTGATGCTTTAATTTATTGTTTTATACTTAATAATCTTTGGCCTCTTTTACAACACTGATTCATTTAGGACATTCAACAATAAAAATGCATTTTGCATTTATCTAAATGAGGCCAAAATAAAAAAAAAACTCACCAGTTAGACTTGATTGTTAGATAATACATTTTATTTTAGAAGTATAAAAAAACGTGTTATTGTGAATTTTGTTTTATAAGTCTAGGAGTGGAGTTTATCACCTAGATCTCTAGGTCAGTGTGTTAGCAAACTGAATCTGAAATGAAGCGCAACTTTTTTCGATGCATTTTTTATATAATGCAAATGTGTCATTGAAATCGTATTGTTTATAGACTTTAAAAAATATGAGAAGGAAAAATGCTAAACGTACTTGTTCTAACTACTACAAAATTAAAAAGTGTATAAAATGTTTAGAAACGCCTAAATATAGTCTTAGTGCTCCTGTCCTGCCCACTGCCAGAGGGCAGTTTATAGTACTTGTATTTTTAGCTTTTTATACAAAGCATAGGTTCACTTTGTTTGACTACCACCGACCTGGTCTGATGCTCAGCGTCACTGCAGTCAATGACACATCAAAATATCACCATCATCATCCATAGTATTCCCTATCCCACAACTGGGCATAGGCCACTCTTTGCATGCGCCAGCTGCGTCGATCTTGTGCAGACCTCATTCTTATGAGCCCCGTAAGCCGTACAATGTCGTCGACTTATCAAAATATGCATTAAATGTATTAGACAGGTCTCTGTACGAATGAAATAAATTATGATTGATTTTTAAGTATTCCTGTGTTATGCTTGTAATGAACGTTTCTCTGCATAATTTCGTTGTGATACATACATGTCTCATTTGCAATGATAACAAATGTTGCGTATTTCCCACAGATAGGAAGTTGGAGAGTGTAGTTAGCTTCCCTCGTTTGTAAAAGAAACGATATTCTTTCACTAGTTCGATGTTTTTAGTCTTCGAACAAAATTTTTGATATTTTTGTCTTGTATATAGGATTAATTTAAAGCGTCAGTTTAAAGTACTTAATTTTAACTAAGTAATTGGCTCTCTTGGCTATTGGTTTTAATTATAGTGCAAAATAGTCAAAATGAAATGCTCATTCCCTGCACCAAATCGTCTTGTCACTACACGCCTGTTTGATACAGGGAATAGAGACAGCGAAGCGAAGATTTGTACCTAATTTATATACTTACTATTCGTATGTCGTGATACCAATATTTAAAACAAGTCTGTTAAAACGAAAGTAAAAACCTCCACAACATACAACACAAAGATAAAAAAGAAGTTTTCATTTATCAGAGAAAAGCTCGTAAATATGTAATTTAAATACTTACATTTAAACATTTCAAAAGCCTAAAATTAAGTTACGTTCCTGAAACCTTGTTGTAGGGAAAGTGGTTTGACCGAGCCACCTACAGTTTGAAAAACGTTGGAAATTTAATTGAATATTAAAATTGAATTCACATAGTTTAAGTTGACCCTCATTACGTGATCGTTTAGAGAAAATGGCTGAATATTATGCTTGAATTAACTTTTAGTGGCTGTAACCGCGACCGCAGCTTTTCTGGGTTTCCCTTTTTGTAATAAGATGACGGAATATTGAAAACTGTTTGTGGCATTAAATTTGTTTTTTATCATAAGAATAATTTTGAATTACAAAAAGTAAATAGTGCGTATACATTAAAAGCTTTGAAGCAGTATTGACACAGTTAAGTTTTTTTCACAACGGATCTTCTTCTTATCGAATGACAGTGGCCAAGTCTGGTATTGAGAGTTTATCAAACCGCCCTAAGGGTATCTAAGCATGGCTTAACGACTGCTGTACTAGATAAACAGCCGATAAAACACCAACGGATAAAATGTATGTGTCTGTGTTTGCAAAATATTTCTAACCAATCTGAGCGCGCTTTATTTTGCTAGCAAAATATAAATATCTTGTGTTGTGTATAGGTGTAAAAATAACTTATAACATTATGTATCTAATAAATAATTAATCAATCACACCAGATCCGTAACATCTTCGTAATAAAATAGGAAACCACGTAAGAGATCTAAACAAGCAAACCGCTCGTAGTTACATAAAAACCTAAATGCTAACGATCCAAGGTTACAACATCAGTTACATACATCATCTAGGCTGACTTTAAAGTGTTTTAGAATTAGAGGATTTCTCCACGAAATTAAATCTGAATTTACTACATTTAAAAAAGTTAGGCACGCGGTTTTAATTGCCAATATATTTAGAAAGGACCAAATAAAGGTCCCCCACAACGCGGCAACGGAGGGGGATATATATTGGTGGAAGAGGAGGGATAAAAAAAAAATACAGGCTGTAGTCAAACGTAAACTTATCTCACAAAAACAAATGAAAATAACATATTTTAATGTATCTGGTAAAATAATTACTCTTCCAAGTTTTTGCTCCTAATATTTGTTTTGCAGATAGTAGGTATATGACAGGGTAGCTGCTTGAAAGTTAATGTATTCAATGTCATTATATTTTTGCATTTACCTAATTAAAGAAAGTTGTCTGGCTTCAAGATTTTGAAACTAGCTCCCAATTATGTTTTATTTTCTCTCAATTACTATTAGGTATCTGCATTTTTACGACTGATTCGTCTTGTTACAAGTTCTTTTCTAAATAAAATATCCCACCAAAAACATTCTGTAAAAACTAGCCAAGTCTCGATGGAGCTGCTTGTTTGTCTCTAAAAAGTAATGAAATCTAGACAAGGTCGAGCCAAGTCTAAGGTTCGTTACTACGATTTCTTTATTATTATAGTTTATGTTATATGACTGGCAATTGAACATTATTTATACTTATATTTTGCTTTACCATATATTTTCAGAGATTATGACGGAATTTATTGTACATAATTTTAATTTATAACCGGGCAACACTCAAAACACACAAAAATCGTATCTGTTTTGCAGATTTTGTTTTCTCTGTAGTAAGTAAATAGCTTGGTTTTTATTTTGTTATGATTTGTTTGTAAAATTTAATATTCTTTATTTAAATAAGTATACTTATATCTCTGTAAATTTAAGTAAAATGTGCCGCGGCGGGATACTGCAGCTCTGAAACACAAGATCCACTGGATACTTAGCTCAGAGCTCAGTACACTTCTGACGTACTGTACTAGTGCATAAGATTTCATTTGTTTTTGTAATAAGTAGGTATGTAATGTACGTACACGTAAGTTTTTGGTCAAATAAACAAATTATTATTATTATTATTATACGTTAGTGGGTACAAGTCAACGGCCAAGTCGAAAATTTCAGCGTTCTAGTTCCATCCAGATGTTTTCAAATAGGGGCCTAAATATGCGGCGAAATGAGTAAAGGATGGTACGGCAGTGTTTGCTTCGCGCTTGACTTGGCGGGGGCACAGCCGTGCCCACAGATTAAGTAACCAGTCTGATAAAAAAATCATGTAATCTTTGATACGTCTAACCATACCTATTAACACTGAACATATCATAATAAAACATTTTAATTAAATTCCAAGAACAAGGGGATAAAATTGGTATTATTTGAATGCAGCTCTTAGAATATTTAAAGTTACTTACTCTTATAAAATGTGCGCGAGGTTTTATTGAAATATCAGTATCCTAAACATAAAAACTGCTTATGTTGAACCTAATAAAATAAAATCGAAATGATATAATTCTTTAAAATATATTATGTACTTACCTAAAATTTGAGAAAAAAATAAATTACATAAAAACATAATAGGTATCTTAAATCGGCATAAAAATCTTTTAAAAATCACACATGAGTACACCATATTCAAATATACAAAATGTATTAAGTACGATAATCAAAAACAAAATTAATGGCTGCCCCTGTAAGTAAAGTAATTAAATAAATAACTTGTTTATCAGTTATGAAGACAGTGAAAGATCTATCAATTAAGTGTTTATATGTAGACGCAAACGACGTAAGAGTCATAAATAAGTTTTATGGATTTGCTAATTACTTCCAGTTGAAATCTATCTTGTCTTTTATTATATCGGCGGTACACTTTACATGTTATTATGACTCTATCATTCGACGAAATTATATCATTGGCAGATGATCTGATCATGGTAATAACTTTGAAGTTAAAAGAAATAAAGTAAGTTGAAAGAGAGATTCCAATAGAGTTTTCTTTTAATTTGCTTATTTCTGCGGTCATTATTCGAAGTCAAGCCTTTATCTTTAGATTTGGCGCTGTAACGACACTGTCTTATGTTTATTTAAGGTTGTACATTTACCTAATAGCCGAAAAGACACCACTGAATTAATTATATAAACTAAATAAAATTAATATGTAATAGCAGGCAGGCTTTGTACATTAGATTCAGGTGCTTACTAATCAAAGCAACGACTTGCTCTTACCCCAATTTATGTGAAAACATTAGGAATAAAAAGAATATAATAATTATTGATAATATTAATTACGACCCTCAGTAAAACAAAATAGGACTAAACATGAGGAAGGAGTTATCTACCAAAACTAAGACACAAATGCAAGAAGATATCGTAAGGTTTTCAATTTCCATAAATGAAACTAACATGATAATAAATGCAGATGCCACGTAACCAATTAAAACCCATATTACTTGCAGATTTAGTAATTGCATGATACTAAAATTAACAACTGTCAGGTACCTACAATTATGGTTCGAGTAAAGTATAAATATTTATTTTAATGTCGCTTTACGCTAAAATGGTGCTTCTTAGAAAGTACGACCTGTCGAGATAACCTTGGGCTTTATTTTAGCCATAAAAATACTTTGTGACTAGATTTACTAGTCAGTGCTTAGCTAGCAATAAATAAATGCCTTAATATTGTGTACCTAGTTTATCCCTACCCCTGTTCAATAAGTTTTAGCGGCGCAAGATTAGAATACTTAAAAATAAAAGTATACTTAATACAAAAAACAAAAAAATGTATTTATAACTTTACTTTTCGATAATAATTAAAGAAAAACAAGACAAAAACAAAAAAAGACTACTTCTAACTACAACAAATATTTAAAACAAACACTTAGAAAATCTTCAGAAAAGCTTTTAACAAAGATCTAATTTCTAAATGCACCAGCCTACCAGAGGGCAGCGTGCCCAGCATACTGGCCGCATTACCACTTTTTTACTTGACGTATGTTTCTGTCATAAAAACGCAATAAACACCTCTATTTACGACGGATATTATTCCGAACTAGCGCGACAATCTGTATCCGAAAGCATTTTATCGTTATTAAGTTCTTCAACGCAATCAAAGTACCAGGAAGCTATGAATACTTAGTATGTGTTGATATTGTGGGAAACCTACTCGTCCGGGAAGCGAGCATCGTATACCCACCATCAAAGACAACAAACCTAATAGATGTCTCTTTATGATGATAGCATCCTGACATACATTTTATATAAAATCTATATCCCGGTATTAATTTGCTTTTTAGATTGGTCCATGCCTCAAGCACGTGATAAAATCAGCATCCAGATCACTCAACAACAATCAGTCCGCAAATTAATAAAAAAAAATGTCGTTAAAGCATAAGCTAACGAGAGGCTGAACTCATTTCCATCACATGCAGCCTGCATCTACGAACACCGTCGCTTTTGTGAGTGTAAATGCTTCAGGTAATCTGGTCAATCAAGTCTCTGTTTAATAATCTGCTGTTTAAATTGTAAGTTTATAGTTGTCGCCGTCTGTCGTTATAGTATGTAGGTATAATATGTATGTGTGATAATATATATATTTATAGTTATTTACACTTATATGTATATAATATGTGATATTTGTTTTAATATAATATTGAATTATGTTATTGTTAAGTATATATTTTCTCTTTTTGATCACCCCGTCTTTTATTTTTCTATCGACTCCTCTCATCTATCTCTCTCATCCTAAGGTTGCCTGGAAGATATTGCTGCTAGCAATAAGGCCGCCAGTTGTGGCACTATTTTTTAAGTCTTTTGTGTTTCTGTTTGTTTTTTTTCTGTGTGTGTTACAATAAAGAGTTTTGTCCATCTATCTATCTGTTTGTAATTTTTGTGATTAATTTAGGGCTGCGATTTGATAATTCTGCGAATGACATATGTATGTTATATATGTTATATACAAGTTGTAGTCAAGCGTAAGCCTATATCATGTAAAAAAAAACTGTATGTATGATACTAGAGGTTAGAAGTGTCTTTGGTTTACACTGTCTACGTACAAACATACATGTATGGTTGTATGGAAGTGATACGTTGTGTATGGAAGTGGGCCATTGTTTGCTGACTGAGACTTCGGCGAAATTGTTGCGAGGTAATTAGAACCAAGTTACGTAATGTTTGATCATTTTTATGTTTACACGGTAATGAGGGTCTTAAGCGAACTTCATGAAGATATCTATATCTACGGACTCATCAAAACAGTAGCAGTTTCTTAATGTATATGACCTATGAATAAAATAAAATATATCCCTAATACAATTGTAGCATAAAACCAAACAAATAAATATTTCGGGACTAGTTCCACAAGTTGAATACTGAACAGATATCAAAAATGGGCTTGCGAAATGTTGTTACTACTAAAAACAAAATGGTGTCACTTTCTAGATCGTGTAAATTACAATTTCGAATCAATCTTATGCGACTATTGCCACATATCCAAAGGGACACTTCTCTAAATAGGAAACACATTAGTCTGTCCGGAGCAGCACAATATAATGAGTATTTCCATTCCTCGGAGAATACATGCCGTTAAACATGGCGGCTCGTTTTTGCTGACTGTCATTTGCCCAGTCTACAAGTATGAACGAACCTAGACGTGTTATACAAGGTTAAAGGTTCAATAAATATGTTGGTGAAATAAAGTAAAGTAATTTCTATGATAAATTGAAAAAGTCTTTAGTAATTTATAACGACTTTAAACATCTAAATTTTGTATTCAGAGTAAACTAGTGCATTCTAGGTAAGTGTATTAAACCATAAACTGCAGGTGTGGTATTACTCGACTTCAGTTGAACTGATACGCTAACCTATGTTGATATAAAAAAACATAAGTAACAGTCATTACACCAGTTATTTATTAGGGCGGTTAGAATACTTAACACTAGAGTCCACAACTCTTAATATAAAAAGAAAAATTTAATAAAATTTTAGTTTTGTATATAATTTTCTTGCTTTGTATGTATCCCTGTAGAAGAGGTATTATTGTAATATAGTGTTGGCAATGTATGCAGCTGCTATGACCTAGAGAGCCTCGTGTGCTTGGAAGTACTAATTGAAAGGTTTTCTAAATGATGAAAGGGCTTTATGATGGTTTTTACATAAACCCGATATTTTAATCGAAGGTTAATCGGTTTCTTCTAGGCAAGCGCGCTAGATTGTAGCAATGCTTATTAACACCAAGAGAATTTTGTTCATGCGTGATTCTAACTTGCATAGAAACAGATTTTTATCAAATAAAAAATAAAAATCTATTAATAAATTTGCAACTAAGGTTTTCAGAAATACTGATTTACATTGAACAGACAACGCCAGAAAGCAAGAGTTTCTGACGATACAAATTGAAAATTAAATTTAAATAATAAAATAAAAATAATAGAAAAAAAATAGAATATCAGCTTTTAAAGCATCAAATTTCTATATAATGTTAAATTTTTAGGAAACCTCATTAGCTAAAATAAAAAGAAACCCACACTTCAAATCAAGTTAGACACATGTTGCATAAAAGCAAACAAACATAGTAAAACTAAAAGTAACGGGAAGTACTGTCTGTTTTTATGAAGTTTGCAGTACATTATCTAAGTATGATTATTTTATTGTCAAATAAGACGGTGTCTTTGCCAGCGAGGTGCTCAAAGTGATGTCGACTTTCATTGAATATATAATGTAATGTAAATCTATAAATTTTAATAATTTTACTGTAGGTGTGAAATGTCTGAGTTCAGCCTAACCCACGGATACACTTAGTGGTAAATATTGTATGAAAATGTATCTTGTCAATTGCTAAAATTAAGTTTTATCAATCTATTTAATTTTTATATTATGAAATAATACGATGCTACTATCGATCAATATTGAATTAGTTTATAATTTAAAAATGGCAAACATTCACTAAATCTTTAGAATTTTTATTTTATTTTCTACTTGTGTCATGATGTTGTTCATGTCAGCATTTTTTTTTCTATCACATACGGTGGATTGTCGTTGAAGCATATTCTCTTCAAAATCTCGTAAAAACGAATATTTTAACTCAGTAGCTGTAGATCAGCTGTATATAGTAGGTATATACAGCTCCTAACTTTTATTGCCTGATAAAAAAGAAAAACAGGTGTCTGTCTCCGTGTAGTGTAGCTCTGCCTAAAAACCATATCACACATATTTAAAAGTTGCATATCTGTTTGCTCGCACGCTTCGTCCTCAAATACATATATTATGTATGTATTTGTATATATTATAAAACATATCATTTAACGGCCTAGGAGCAACTCAACTTTCTTTGACCTCCTCGAATAATAGTGACTTGGGCAGTAAAGATTCAACATTTACATGATACAGCTGAGGAGTACAGAATTGACATAGTACAATAATGGACTG
The DNA here is from genome assembly GCA_964023185.1 of Macaria liturata. NCBI lineage: Eukaryota > Metazoa > Arthropoda > Insecta > Lepidoptera > Geometridae > Macaria > Macaria liturata. The sequence continues at coordinate 217,794 of OZ026824.1, read as the reverse complement.
ACTAGATTTAACTTCAGATTCTTAATGCACCAATTTTAGTAACCATCGTTATTTATAGTATGATAAGACACATTTTACATTTTATAAAGTTATTATTAAAAGAAGAAAAAAATAGATACATTTATTACTTACATTCGAAAAAAATCACCTTTAACTCAGTTCCTTCTACGTAATTCCGTGAGTTATTATTATTATTTAAATTATAGATTGAAGTAATATCAATTAATTAATACTAAGTTAATTTTTACTTTGTTTTTAGCACACTAGGTATAACCAGAACTTCGATATGGAGCGGTTTTTATTGGACGCACGCTCTATTTTAGATTAGATTGCTCATCAGACAAATTGTGGTCAAGTTCTAACCCGTTTTTGTTCGAAACGATTCAAATATAAAGATTTTCTATAGAATACTAAATTTTTACAGTTGTTTTTAGAACTTTTTTGGAAATGTAATGGCCTGGCATATTCATTGCTGTTCTATGTCAATTCAGTATTGTTGTAAAGGTGTCAGTTAGCCATTTAGACGCTTCAGAAGCTAAGATGATCGTAAAGTTAGCTGTTAGAAGGCTTAGAGCTTAAATTTCGATAACCTTTGAAAGGTTGAAGATGACACTTTACCATATACTGCCTATATATTTTAAGGGCTATGTAGTTGCCTGAAGATCAATGTTCATATTTCAAGACACCTAAAAGTTTGTTTGTTGATACACTTGTTTACAATATTAGCCAGCGCCAGGCCAGCTCAAAGTCTAGCTTTTTATAGACAATAATAATTAGGTCAACGCGTAAAATTTTTTAATGGAAATTTATTTGAGAAAAACCAAATTTTATCAACTTAGATACTTTCTTAAGATTATTATTTTCTATATTTTAGTCTTGCCTATTGAAATTCCTAAATAGACACTTTTTTCTGTATTTTATACTGGGCTTTGAATATAGAAGCAAAGTTAGTTTGTTCATTGACAATTGGCTACATAAAAAAAAAACCTTTGATTTGACCATTTCCCTGGCATCACATAACCGTACAACTTTACTTACGTCCAAACTAAAATTGTCCTTACACCTTTGTGGTTAGTAATTTCTATAAATTTTAACAGAAATAACACTTATTCGTGTTTAACATAATCTACTACCAAAGAGATATTGTAATGGTTAATAAGAACTAGCGATTTGATCATTTGTCCCCATAACCGTACAAACTCGGGGTTTTCAAAGACATATATTGTGATTATGATCCTGGCCGGTTAACATACTTCCTAGAGAGAATCTAACACACAAAGTAAGAGTATTAGTTTAGAAGAAGTTAATATAATTACATTATCTAGGTTTTAGTCGAGATATTAGACGGTAGGTGCGGTTTAAGCTCTAAGTTAATCGGATTATAAAGCATTAAAGTTAAAGTTGACTACAGCATTAAAGTTGAACCACTAATTTGCCATGATTTACTTATAATTTTCTTATATTCAATTTGAAATTTTAGTTCGTTCCTAGATCGTCTTAATCATAAAAGATATTTTTTCAAATAATTTATTAATATCAGAAACAATATGACCTTTTTATGTTTTATGACCATTTTTAACACAAAATTATTTTTCGTATTTGTTAGTATTGCCTACTCTTCACCACTTGGTCAAAATAATTTCAGCTAAAATATAATGTGATTTACCATCTTGCAGTTAAACTGTCATTATTTGCAGTAAACCTTGGAAATGAGGCGACACGTCATGAAAGCTTTATTTATCATGTGTCTCATAAAAAGCATTCATGTACAAGCTTAATAAATTTAAAAGCTTTGCCAGTCCTTTGATAGATTTTCGTAGAATAAATTATTTCTGAGCTTTTGATAACTTTTGTGAATATAAGTACTAGATTTTAAGTTTAGAATGCATTTTTATTATTGTACATTAGGTATATATTAGCACGAATTGTCCAGAAGAGATAAAAACAGTAATAAAGATAGAGGTGGAAGAAATTTGGGTAAAAATTAGCTCATTAATAAAAAACCAGCTGTTTTGGAATTACTTCCGTATTTTTTTTAAAGAAAATTATCAATGGGAACAATAATAGCTAGATGGAAATTAATGTTACGCAAATCCAGCTTTCACATTAGTCCTTGTTGCATGTCATATTAACATAAACGATTGATACAAGGTGATTTTTACAAGTTTTATATTTTTTTTTTGTATTTTTTAGGTATTTGACCAAGAGAACTTGCCACACGAATTAATTTTCTGGGGAGTTGCAGTCAATCATGAGGAAATACGACTCAACGAGAGATAGAAAGAGAGAGAGAGAGACAGAAAAAATACTTAATATGTTAATTGGATTAACAATATATGAAAATAATAAAAAGTAAAGTGATGGTGATAATTAGTAACTGAGCACCTTCTGGTAATAAATAACAATCAATTGTTTTTCGTGGGATAGGCTTAGGATGACATCCCGCCTGATGTTTAGCGTTGATGTAGCCTTGTTTGTAGCACGCTTACCTAAAAGATACTATAAACTCAAGATTGTACATAAATAATAATAACTAAACAATAAATACCACGAAACATTGCACATAATAGTTTTTTTTTAAACTAGATAGGCTCACGCTTGACTACAACTCGCCTGAAGCGACGTTAGGTATAGTCTACGATCTAGTGCGCTTGCCTAGAATAAACCTTAGTTAGTAATAATAATTAATAGTTCTTTGTCATGTACTGTGCGTACTCGTATGTCCTAAAAGTTATTTTGTATATGAATAATGATGTAAGACTACTCTCAACGTAAATCACATAGTAGGTACATGCTATGAGATAAGATGTTTTGTAGACTGTGATGGTTTGCGATGCCATGCTATTAGCATATTTAATTTATATACATTACTTATCTCGCAACAACAACAGACATTTGAAAGTGATTTTTATTTTATTGCTAGGATTTGGTGCTGGGTATTCAAATAAACCTAACTTCAAAAAAACATATTCTCGAACGTAAAAAAACGTTTACCAGCGCCATTTTAATACCACCACCATGTAATTAAAATAAAGTAATTGTCTTTGATATGTTATCAAATTAATCGTAAAGTCCTAATTTATGACTTTTAAAAGTGTTTTAATCATATGGTCTGTTGGCCTATAGACAGGATTGATCGGAAATCAGATTACATAAAAAATAACATAAATCATAACCAAATGCCATAATTAAAAACCTAATAAATAACTTACATAAGATAGTTCCCAATACAGATTCATAAATAATGCGTTTGGTTGAGATCTTCTTCATATATAATTATGTATATCGAAAATCTTTATTGTACTGCAATAGGTTGTAAATAGGGTGGTAAACACATCATGATATACCTATGTTGGGTACCAATGGTTATAATAATTTTACGTAAAACCATGTACTAAAATAAATATGTAATACATAATGTAGTAAGTAACTAATTACATAGTTGCACTCATAGAGTAATATAATATACCAGGAATGCACTGCTCATTATGCCACAGCAGATTAAACGTCAACCCACGTTTTTAATTTTTTTCTTAACAAAGTAATAACCGTAAATTGCTTATCTTAGAATCTGTTAGAAAGAAAATGCAAAACAAGGTATTTAGAAAAAGCAACAACTTTCGATTTCAATCAATTTCCAAAAAACCACATGTGAAAAAGTGAAAATGTTTTAAAATCCCATCAAAACTTCCGTATATCCGGAGTCATTCCGCCCATTCATTTGAATGTTATTAGCCTCCAAAGAGTTGAGTTTCAAACGTAAATTTTCATATTTCGTCAATAAGGCACGTTGACCGTATTTTTAATGTTGGTAGAACTGTTTGGTCGAACTAGTGATCCGTAGCAGAGGTTGTAATGGTATAGCACTGGCAGGTTGGAACACAGTTGCTTCTCATTTGTCGATTAGCACGCGGTGGCGCTAGCCGCGACGTCGACAGTTCGCGCGGGAAAATTGACATTTCCGACTGTCGAGTGTTTACTTTTTTTTTGCGGTGGTTTTGTGCCAGTATTTGTATTGTTTTGTTTTTGAGTGCGAATCGGAACTGGATGTGCTTTTCGGATATGGGGTGTGATTGGTGAGTGAGATTTTTTTAACCGACTTCCTAAAAAAGGAGTTTATCAAGTCTTCTGAAAGTTTTTTTTTGTGGATATGTTACGTGATTTCTCCGTAGTTTATCAACCGATTTCAAAAATTCTTTTTTTATTCGATGAGGATAGTTTTCGAGATGGTCCCATAAAAATTGTTTTTCATTCGGTTCAGTACTTTTTGAGAAAAAACCAATAAACAAACAAATTGATAAAGTTTATGCAAACCAATTTTACCCATATTTCCAAAACTACTAGACGGATTTTGATACAGTTTTCTGTGATGTGTTGAGGTTTAATGGGTGCATCTTTTTAGCTATGTATTACGATGACAACTCACCAGGGGGCGCTGCTGTATACACTATATCTTCTGAATTATCATCCCGATTTTGATGCGGTTTTCCCTGATAGGCTTAGATTTGTTTAGCAAATGAATTTATGTTGTAGTTTTTTTCACTATAGGCTACTATTTATAGGCTAAGATTTGTTCAGTAACGTTACAGTAGAGTTGAAGTCGGTTTTTGCTTTTGTTTAAAATAATTATTAGTTATTGGAATGTTCAGTGGTGTTCTCTTCCGTGAATAATTGTATTGAATAGGAACAGTTTTTTTTTACCCTCTGTTTGTCCGATTCAATAAAATTATTCAAAACTCATATTTTTATTTGAATCAAAATGATGTTATTCTAATTTTGATAATATTAAATTTATACATCTATATATTATTATACTATAAAAAAAACATTGTACTAACTCAATATATGTATGTATTTTTTTTAAACATGTATAATCAAATGTGTTTACTACAAATTATTTATTGGCAATAACAAACACTAACTTCATACAGCTGCCTAAATACTAATTCTTGTATTCTGTTTTAAATTCACGCCCACCTACAGAGCTGTCAGGTTTGACACGATACACTGTCTTATGTCAAAATGTCTTGTAAGTAACAGACATACAAAAAAAAAATTATATCCTGTACAAAACTACATACGTTCATTATATAGGTATAGGTAGGCACGTACCTATCCATCTACTTTATAATTCTGATTTTTTTGCATAAATACCAAAGAAGAAAGTTCTGAAAATTAAAATAAAAGGCGGTTTACATTTAATAATTAGTTATCTTTTACCTAATATATATGTAATTGTTATCTGGTTAATCATAAAAAAGTGCTTTGTTATAAGTAAAATAGTATGATTAATTTAACAAAAAACTGTTACAGTTAGCATTTTAAAAATACTAGATATTTCAAAAATATCTCGATTTACATATTCATTTAAAAAAAGGTTCGATAAAGAATAATTCGTAGTTTTTTTGCAGCACGATATCTACATTCTAACCATAACATATTCACACAAAGTTTCTCTAAACTTAGCATTTCTAACGGTATCCAGAAATATTTGAGATCAATTAATATTTATGTTTAAAGTTATTTAAAACAAAACCATAAATCGAATCCATTTTATGGATTAGATTTTGATGATATCTCGGTATAGATTTTGCATATTTTGAACTTGGTGAAAGAGATCGATAGTTACATTTTATTGCCTAACTATGCGTAGAGATTTTACGAATGCTCTTGAGTATACATATACATATGTAATTTTTTATCGATTCCTTATAAAAGGAGGTTGATAATTTGGTTTGTACATAAAAATTCAGTATGATGGCCTATTTAAGCTAACAAACACGTGGTTGACCCAATATAATAAAACATATTGAATTGTTTTTATGGTTCTCGCCATACTAATATACGATTCCATAAAAGCGAAATGTGTTTATTGGTTTATTTGTTACTATTTAACGCCAGACGGAGCCACGGGCAATTGGGATTTATAGGGTATGGAAGTACTTCTAAACTACTTTTTATCCCGAAACAAAGCGAGCGATGCCGCGGCACGAGTAATTGTTCTAAGCAATTACCGCTATTTTTTTCATAAGTACCTTCAGTGGTTTGTCCATAGTTCGGTACTCATTAAGCGTCAGGGGCTTTTTGGAAAAGCCTGACACCAGAGTTGGCCACTCTCATACGACCTTACTTACATGCCTACAGTATGTATATAACATCGTCCCATGTTCCAGTAACGGCGATGAGCTATGTATTAGTAATTAATATCCATTATACATCTCTGAGAAAGAGGGACAAGTTTTTGCAAAGTAAGCATTAGATTCTATTTGTTGAGATTTATGTGCTTCACAATAAACTTAAACAAGTTTTTTTTAGTAATTTAAGCGTATTGTTAGGAATTTGATTGAAGTCTTGAATAAAAAGTGGTGATAGGCAAAAACTTTCTAGGCATGATAGGTATTTTATTATTATAGGATTAAGATGAACATTTAACTACTTTTTGAACAATGTACTGATTAATTGAGCAGTTTCCTATGTTTTGTGTTTTTTTGCATATTACTAAAACACGCTCATTTCAAAGTTTCTATTTAAAATATGGATGTTTTCGATATCTTTTCTAGAATAAAACTTAGTTTACGTTGTACTAGTGGGTGCCTGCTGCTACGCGCTCGCGTATTTCACCCGTTTAAAAGTGGCATACATACCCAAAAATCCTTCTTCTTACTGGATGCCTAAGTCATATCATTTACCTGCATGCCAAATTTCAGACCGATCCATTTAGTGGTTTGTGCTGTGCGTTGATAAATCACTATGCTAGTCAGTCAGTCAGTCACGTTTGAGTTTTATATATGTAGGTATTTAGATTTAAGATCTTATTTTACTTTCATTCCAAAAATCACTAAATCAGTTGATCCTTTACGGTACTACTGCAATACCATGTCTTTACGCTCGGCAATCAACAAGTCGTCATTTAGACCTTTCTACATTTTTACAACAAATGCCAGAAAAAAATAAGTTTAGCTAAGATAAAGCAAGCTTGCGGGCTTAACACTTGGCAAATAAGTCATAACATTTATGAGTATATGCAAATCTCAACCATTCAACAGACGTTCGGCGTCTTCAGATCCCAAGTATCTATTCCACATAACATTGTTTACCGTGACATTTACAAGAACTCCCGTCTATTATGTGATTATATCTTAATCACCTATTTCCTTTCCCATATGCCGGTGGAAATGAGCGGATAACCATCGGAGCTTGAGAACCGAACTGTCAACAATTCGTGTTTATGTAATATCTGTGATTTGTAGTATCGAGGAAAAGTATTTTTGGACCGTGAGTAAAATTAGTCTCTCTTCTGTTTTGTCTCAGCTTGTTGATATATGCGATTATCAATGTTAATCGATACGAACAATTTTTAAATGGGTACCTGATCAAAAAGTTTGGGCGCTTCCGTGAACCAAAACAAAGGTTAAAATTGTAGGTCCTAACTGTTTGTCATAATACGGTAGTCGTTAAGCATTGTCAAAGACCTTTAGCACTCTTGATAGTCACCAACTCTGGTGTCAAAAGTTTTACCGCTAGTTTCAGCTATCTTTATAATTATATACAGATGGCTTATAGCTGAAATTAGTGGTTATAATTTACATTTTTATTGTATTTCTCAACATTTCTTTCTAATTAATACAGAATGTTTACATGATTTATTGAATATTGTCTCATTTCCTTACATTACACAAAAAGAAGGATTAATAACCTCCTTTTCTTGAAGTCGGTTAGTAGCAATCCTTGTAAAAAAAACCATGCAATAAAGTGGCACATCATTGAAGTGCCAAGCATGAAATCTTACAATCTCGTAACTGATTCTCGATTAATTTATTCAAAGAAATCTCACACGGAAACATACTGGAGTTGCTTCCGTAAAAGTGAAACCGTATTAGTTTACTTCTATTAATTGATGCTGATAAATGAATTAATTAGTTGTCGTCTTTGGAGAAAAGTGCCATAATCCATTATGGCAATAAATTAAATATTCATAATTCTATGCCTCGTAAAAAGTAAGTTGTTTTATAAATATTGCTATGTCATACCTACATACTGTCTTATTCTAAAATGTGGTTTAAATCGGTTCTTGTTATTCAAAATTTGTTTCCTTCTAACCTAAAAGTGAAACTGTCAAAATGTTTAATTTACATAACATTTTTACTTTTATTTTGTAGTTATCGCATTTAAAGATGAAACTTATAATATCATATAGATAGGTAATAAAGCCATATATTTATCATAAATTTTAATAAGAGACGTAGATGCGATGTAAATAGATATAAATTAGCGAAATAGAAAGTAGGTACCCACCCATCTAATTGGTGAGAAATAGTGAAATGATGTAAATGAAATAATGATTTATAAATTAACACTATTTTGCGAAAGAGATACATATATGTACCTAACTTGTTATATAGTAGGTATGGTTTTAAACTTCTTCATAAAGTGATTAGTAGTAGTTGATGAAGTCTCTACAGCTAAGTAGAATTTAAAGGATACATTTTGTATAGTATAAAAAAAAACTAAAATGTAATTAACTATTTTAAACGTCCTTTTTTAAATAAATGACTTAAAATTAATACAAAACAAAAGCCAATCTCGTCATGACACACAAACCTTTAACTGAAACACACACAAAACCTGTAAAAACTGGTTGTACCTACTTCATAATAGCGGTTTCCACAATATAATAGTTTGATGTACGAGTTTTATACAGGGTTACCTAAGCGTAAGTAATCATTTAATGAATTGCTTCCGTTAATGCAAAGGTTAGGTATGTTTTTTATTTCTTATTAGAAGAACCTTCCGTATACATTTTTTTGCAAAGAAAGTTTTTATAAGCTTATTATTACAGAATTGAGAGATCAATATTTTATTGGTCTAAAGTAGCTCTAGATGCGTATTGTAACAAAGCTCATCACGGGGATTTATACAACGATCATCAAAATTAAATTAAAAGGTTGAAAAAAGATGCTGTAGTATTTGAATAAGTAACTGAAAATGGCCAGAAAAATATAGGACAGGCGCTTATTGTATTACGACGACGTGAGTTTTTATTTAATCTTAAATACCAAATCAATTTCAGAAACTCATCTAAAATTAAAAAAATAATGCGATAGCCCAGCTAAAAAAAACTAAAAATCTCGCTTATGCATTAAACTTATATTTTAAAAAAAGTGTTGGTAGGAATTAATCGCTATAACCCTGAACCACAGTGGTTGCATAAAGATGCAATCAGTGTACTACTGTTCATACATAGTTATGAACTTGTCATGTCGGACACGCTCTATTTTGTTAGGAAATTTAGCGAATTTAGCATTTAGTGTATAAATAAACACGTTTAGCGGAAAACTTTTTTAATAGCAAAAGGATATATTTTAATAATATTTATGGTTATAAATATCGTAAGCTATTTTGAAAGAAATCTCAATTTTATTATTAAAGGCATGAAATAAATGATTACAATATTTTATTTGCTTTTTCAATAAAAAAAAAAACTGATTACATATCGATAAACACTTTATTGCAACAAAGAAACTTGAAAGTTGTGAGTAAAAACATCCAACAACAACGTGAATAAAGCCTGTTTGTTAACGTTAAAACTTAAACTTTTTATCGTCATGTTCCGTATTTTAAAGAATGCAGTTCGAGTTTCCTTATAGTTTCAAAACATAGTTGTAATACTACAAGTCATTTAAACTATAGAATAGTAACTCCTTACAAACTTAAATGTCACGTTGACAATGCTTCCTAATTTTATCTCTCTCCCACACAACACTCGCACACAAAGCATGCTCGTGATTGGTTACGATACCGGAAAGATATGCTTCGTTGAAGTTGGTCGCTAAGAGGTCTAACCCCACCTACCAACTCATCTACATAGGCCCGGGCACCATTAGTGCCCAGCCATCGTGCGGGGACGCAGCATTAGTCAAAGAGCTGCATTCTCATTAAAAAAAAACTACCAGCTCATCCGCGACGGCGTTGAACATGCCATAGAATTATATTTTGGCTCAGTTACGTTTCTATGGTATAAGTAGTTGTAACCTGTAGAGATCTTATCACGGAAATACTCTTCTTTTCACTAAAACACAAAGTTGTTTGACCTTCTTCAGTAATAAATAGGTACCTATCAGTTTATACAACTTATTTAGTAAGAACTTGATTTTCTAAACAGTTTTTTTAACACAAAGATTTCAATCGAAATCTAATTTTCTACTAGCCTACATATAAACTATGCTAATAAAAAAGTAGCACTTAATGTTTGCAAAGCTTATCTATTTATATGAATTATGAAATGCCTCGAGTTTAGAAAAGCAAAATATCACCGATATTATTGAGATAATAAAATAATGTCTCAGACTGTTTCCAATTTTCATGCAAATTTTTCTGATTACAAACTCATAAAGTTACATAACCAAGTGTTATAAAATACTCCTGATTTTAATTAATTGCTAACTATTAATAAATAAATCGTAACACGCGTTTTTTTATAGCATCTGTTCATCGAAATACTCGTATCAATTTGTTGTTGCAATTATATATACGTTTTTTAAGAACACGGATTGCGAAATTATATCATTTATTTTAATTGAATCATTAGCGGCGTTTGCGAGCTTTATTATCAATAAACAGATAATTAAGGTATATCAGATGATGAGAGATAAATATAATATAATTATGGATGATTTTTACGTAATATGTTATGTTGTACTGTGTTTACAAGCGTTATCTCCATGTCAAATTTAATCACACAAGACCATTGATCTCCATCAGTACAATGTACTGATGGAGATCAATGCACAAGACAGTAGATATTGTAATTTCTGCAACATTTTCTATGATTATATTTCAATATTGTATGAATGTGTTGCAACTTTACAGTCGCAATAAAGATTCTTTATCTTACCTTTTATCTATTACCAGAACTATGTAACAAGTGTTAAAGTACCTACACATAGGTATGTATGTATGATAACTAAGAACCTTACTTTACAAATTTATAAGTTTTTTTTTCAGAACAGCACCGTAATATTCACGTTATTTCTTTTACTCTTGACCTCCTTCATCAACGATAAACAATACAAAATTATTCCAAAACAATATAATACAATAAAACTCTAAAACTGTTCACGGATAGAATAACCATCACCATTTGTTTGAGGAATGATCATATTTAGACTGTATTTACATATTGAACGTGGTAGAAAGTTGGGCAGCAACATTTACGATGTTTTTAATTACGCTTACCAATCTTCTAGTCGTGATTTATCGGTAATAAACCCATGAATATTTATTTAGCGTTTTTAGAAGTGAAGAGGTCACGAGGAAGCGATGCAGCGGTAAATATCAGTTCAAATCTTGCGTAGCACTGAAGCAAAATTTAGATTACGAAAATTCACAAGAGTTCATATTAGACTCTCAGTGAAAATATTTATTTCCATATCAAACAGGTAGGCTGTATTTGCAATCTTCGTTTACAAGCGGATAAGTTAAGGCGCAGTTAAGACAAGAACTTCATTATATGTGCGATCATAACATTAAAATGTAGGTACCTACTTAGCTTGTTAACTGTCTTACAAAGTTCTAACAAAATAAATACTCACTTAACTTTTGTAAGTGGTATACACATCTTAATCACATAATACGAGTAATTCAAGCAGTCAAATCATATATTATTCTCGGAAGATAAATCTGAGACCTGCCCTTCTATATAATGGAAGCATCCTCACGAAAATTACATAACGACTTGATTAAAGTGCAATTAAAATCGACCTGTTCAATTATATTATTTTCTACTCAATTAAATATAAACGATTCACCCGTCACTTCCAGTTTTTATAAACATGTGTTTATGCTGTACATTGTACAATGTTGCATCTTTGACTTATCTTCTTAGGGAGGTTATAAGTTAAGAAGGATGGTTTGATGGTTTGTAAAATTGTGAACTAATTTTTGCAATTTGATCACATTTCAATTAACTTAAAGAAATTGTGACATGCAATGTCGTGTTAATTTGTGTCACATCGAACTATCGTATAAAATTAATAATTAGAATGTTCATCTGGTTATATCAGGCATAATAAAAAATATTTGTTTACTGAGGGATTACAGTAAGTCTTAGGTACTAGGAATCTCTTTGTAGCATATCTAGTATCAGTAAAAATTGAGATATCTCTGTTATTTTTAACTATAAATATTTGAATAGAATTCAGATATGTGGTTTTATTCAGTAATTAATATTTTACACAAGTTGTAACAAGTAACAAAAATATCAGTAGTAGTAGCAATCATGATAATATTATTACTTGGTTACTAAATCTTTTCTAACATTTTTTTCTCTTTCATTATAAAATATACCAAAAAACATAATTACAGAATCATCATCATCATCATCAGCCCACGGTCGTCCACTTCTGGACATAGGCTTCTCCCAAGGCACGCCACTCAGCCCGAATAATAATAATAATTACCGAATACTAATCATTATTTTAATTAATTGATAGCCATCAAGCGAGGCGGTGCCATATCGCTTTCCCTTTTCACCGGACCCTAAAATGATGTATAATGTATTCACTACTTTCGGATGCCAAAAGATTGATATTAACGTGTAATACCTCAGTTGACCTACTACTCACGGTTTGACCTCTACGAGTCATGAGGCTATAGTGTGATCATGATAATAGTCTTAGAGTTTATTTATTGCCAATAACTAACTAATATTTACATATATTTCACAAGTATATACAAAAAAATAATATACTTAATTAAAACATTTCAATAATTAAATTAAATATTTTAATATAATACATTTTAAAAATGTTTACTGGATAAACGATTTATCAAAATCAATATTTATTACTAGTGAATCAAATTTTAAACAATGTTATTTATAGCATAAAAGAAGGTAAATGTATGTGTATATGTATATGGCTGTGACTTTTCACTTCTAATGCACAGAAGTGAAAAGCTTACTCTATACTTTGATTTTTTTCGGGCTTTAATTCTATTTTGTGAATGATTACATAATACAGTTCCAAAATACAATAAACTAGTAAAGATATACAAATTGAGAGAAGTCTCGTTAAATCTCATACATACAGTTACAAACCAAAATCAAATCGAAAACATACATTGGACTAATATTTAAAACACATTTTGTAATAAGACGGCATATGTTTACGTTTCATTCGACTCGTCGCGTCGTTAGCAGTTGAATGTGTTTATGTTTCTCTGAACGTGGTCAACCTATATTGACACATTATTACTATCAATTATAATTCCTTTGAAGTTTTACTTACCTGTATGCTTATTAAATAATACGAGGTATTTTTGTGAGATATGATTCATATTAAAAAAAAAAAAGTTTTACTTTATAAAAAACCGGTTTGTAAAACTCAACATAGATTTTAAACTATGTTTCCGAAAACTAACTAGCTATGTCTTATTTTACGTTAGTAACACAATAAAACAGATTAGACATAGATCAAAACTTATTTTTCATTTTCAATACACCTCAACAGATACTTTATAAAAATATAAAGAAAATATAAAAGCACTTATTAGACACCCTTACTTTATGCTTGTCAAATTCAATATACCTACAGATTAAAAAAATAACAGTCAAAAATTAATTTAATTAGAAACAATATTATAACACCTTTCTGTCAACTCCCAAATAAAATAATTTAAGCATGTCTTTCTTTCTTTCCTAAATAGCTCAACCATTTGTTTATGGCTTGTGATAACAATAGATGTTATCAAATACCTGCTGCTCGACTCATTTGTCAACTCAACAGGTTGTGTTGAACGTGGGCGTGAATTGTTTGAATGATAAATTAACTGTTTCCCGAGAAATAGTTTTTATTTTGTTTTATGATTTAGTCTGTATCTTGGTAGCTTTTGCTGCAAATAAAGGTCTTACTACTGTCTTATCGAAACGTGCGTCGGTAATCGACGTGTCAAACGGTAAGTAAGATCTTTTCTGTTTAATAAGTAGACAAAGTTAAAATTACTTTCAATAGTTTTCAATGTATTTCTTGTTTTCATTACTGTTCCGGAGTATTTTCTACATCTAGACGCTTATCAATAAAACAAATTCCTGAAGCGTAAAAAAAGAATTATTTACTAAATTTGACTGAATTAAAAGCTACCAAATGATGTGAAACAGAGCAATAAAGATCCCACTTTCGTTTGGAAAGGTAAACAGCGGCCTTGTGGTTTCTGAGAGGAGAGCGGGGACGTGAGTGAATTGTAGTGGAACCTTCTGCCTTCAAGGACATCGTGATTGGTTCACTTAGCATCATGTTTTGGACTATTTGGTGAACATTTTCAGTATACAATATAAACATGCTATAGTCATAAACTCGGACAAACACAAACACTGTTTTATTTTGCTGTTTATATTAAATATAGTAAATTCGTTCGAGAAAGGCAATTATGGCGTTATGTTCATACCTCTTAAATATGAATCAAAGTACCTAAGTGCAACAAAAGTCTTCCTCATTTTCTCAGAATTATAATATTTCTAAATACTATGATTGCACGGTTCTTAATTAAATAAATATTCAGGGACATTTTATAAAGCTCTATATACCTAGCCCCATACTAGCTCGTGTCACCGGTAACTAGATACCGGATACAATACTCAAATGCTCTTCTTTTGCACATATGTTTATTTGTGTCACATCTATGTATAAAAGTGGTGTTTAAGACCAGGCAGGCTGCAGCAGAACGTAAATATATTCTGTGACATAGAATACACTTTTTCCTTGTAGTAATTTAACTTAACCCACACTACATGGGTATGCTTTCTGTAAATGTCCAATGAATGGCTGACAACATTAAACTGACGATACAAGTAGTGTCAGTAGAACGAGACCTTTTAACGTGATTGTGCTTATTTTGTATGAATTTAATACAAATATGTATTTAAATGATGAGTCACTGTACTGTTGCTTCGCGTCATGACAGCTTGTACAATTTTACTTGTCCTTGAATAGTGTATATTTATTTTTTGTTGAATCTCTCTGGTCTCAAATTAATGTAGATAACATTGATAGTACTTTCTATTTTAAATTAAATTAAATGACGAGAAACTAATAAGATATAAAAAGTAAAATAGATATTATATATTAATAACAAATCAATCTTTTTACCCATTGACAGTATTTGTCAAAATTAAATTTTCTAGCTAAATTCAAGATCTTGATATAAAAAATATGAAGGCAAATTCTAGGACAATCGTTTTTAACTCTTAAGCGCTATCAAGAACTTGTAAGAGAACACACTAATATTGATAATGTTATTTGGAGGTTTCAGATTGGCGAAACTAATTTTAATTCGGGAAATAACGGGTCACCATAACAGGTGCTTAAATAGAAACACTCATGGCCTTATATCCTTCAGACTGGTATTTTAATGACTGTTCCTTATATATGTATATTTTTTTCTTTTAACATCACAAAACTACCCGTCTCACAATATATCTGACAAAAACATAATTCAGAGTTTAACCAAAAGCACGATAACGATCATCTGTTATATAAATGTGATTGTGGCAGACCGTTAAAAGCTCAAAGCTTTAGCTATTTGAATAATGGCTACATGACTTTACTTTATTCATACACAATATAACCTGGAGACATCTAATTCGAAGAAATTCTAAAACACTATCTACCTCAACTAAGCCAGGCATTTTTGAAGACTTGAACTTGACTTTGAACTTTTCAAGTCTGTAAAAAAACAAAAATTTGATCAGTTGTCGATATTTTTTTTGTGATTCTCAAAAAGTTTTAATATGATAATGAAGTAATAACTAGTCATGTCGTTGGTTTATAAGTTAACCTGTTGTAAAGTATTTATTTCTGCATAATAAGGTGTTTACTGGAAGTGATGTCTATGATAACAAACGCATATCTCAACTATATCCAAACCGCAGCTTAATTATATTAACACGATAGTTCTTCCACAAAAAGCTATATTCAAAATTATTGTGAAAGAGAAACTTAGCTATGGATTACAAGCTATAATTATGTAGGCACTGTTCCGTATTGCAGTCAAATAAAAAAAAAAAAAAGCATAAAAGCTCTTTGGGTCAAAGCTTATTGATTACAGCCTATTCGGCCTTTGACCGCCGCGATTAATATATTTTTTAAATCTACTAATAATAGTGTACGGTGAACTTTTGTGAACTCTATCTTTTGCTTCTGATGATTATTTTTGATGCTCACATTAGTGGGGTATTCAGGTACACAGCTTTAATAAAAACTTGTAAAAGTACCTACATCTTTTATAATTCATAACGTATTTTAACTTGTACCTATGTAGTTATTTTAAGATCTCAATATATGGCTTGATCCGATAAATTTAAAGCTATGGAGGAAAAATCTGAATGTCAAATAGAAATAAA
Organism: Macaria liturata; assembly: GCA_964023185.1. Classification (NCBI taxonomy): domain Eukaryota; kingdom Metazoa; phylum Arthropoda; class Insecta; order Lepidoptera; family Geometridae; genus Macaria; species Macaria liturata. The sequence goes on along the minus strand of OZ026824.1, from coordinate 201,398 downwards.
TAGAAAATATTTTTATTTTTCATGTACTTTTTAGGGCAAACGTCGATAAAGATAGATAATTCTGTATAGTCACAAAAGGTCGACGCAGTCAGTCCTTGGATGGGTGACCGAAAAGTGGCATTCCATTCTGGGCGCTTCCGTGGGTCGGATGACACGTTAAATTGTAGGTCCCAGGCGTACTAGACAAACAGTCTAGTACGGCAGTCGTTAAGCCATGACAGAGGCCTTTATGGCGGCTCGATGAACTCTCGACACCAGAGTTGGCCACTCTCTTTCGATAAGAAGAAGAAGATTGTCACAAACATTTAAAACAAACATAGAGGCAAACTATGTAAGCTATCGATACTGCACAATGTACATACTTATGTTTAGAATTGCTCTCATACAATATTACAATACCGTAACATATAATTGACGCAAATAATTTGTAAGCAGTTGAATGATTGATTCGAGTGGGCTCACAATATCTCTTACACCGCTATGCAATGGATAAATGATTGAAATTTAATTTTGATTGCTGAGTCACATTATGAAGTATTTGGGTAACATGGAAAAAAAGAGTTTGTAACTGTTCGTCGACTTTTATGTTTAGGAATGTTTAATTTGATGTTTCTATTTGTATTTATGATTTAATGAGTAGTGTACATAAATATGTGAAGTATTTTTGTTTGTGACCGATGTTGTTGTAACTAGTCAAAAGCCTTCGTCAATAATGCAGCTGAAGTTTTGTAGTATCTAAAGCACATATAAATTTCCTAGTTACGTTGCTAGTTTTTTTTTTACTTTCCCATATTTTTCTTTGTTTACATGATAACTAAGTATATATAAGTGAGCGCGCGTTAGTTACTAGCGCTTTACTAATATAAACTACTTATATGAAACGAGAAATATAAGATTTTTTTTAGCGTGAATTAATAGAAATTGATAGATAATATCAGACCTTTAAATTTAATCCAATTCTGATCTGACAATATCATATAGGTATGTATACATAGATTTCAAACTGATGACCTCCTTTATTGTAGAAGTCGGTTAAAATTAAATGCCTAGTATGAAATACTAAGTATTCTACAAAGAAAGTTATGTCTAGAAAACACAGCCAAGTTTCATTTCATCCCATGAAATATAGACTTTGTATTTGATAGCGTAAAATTAGAGTAATTTCTAAGGAAATAACCCAAGGGCTAGACGCGCTATTCTGACGATAGAAATTGTTAGTGATTATTATGCTTGCCCTTGTGATGATATTTATGTGGTTTAAATCCTTTCCAATAATGATTATTTATAGGGAGAATGATTTTTAAAACCAAATCGTATAAAATGTTGCCATTATATTTAAGAAAAGACTAATTTCTTCTAAAAGATATTTAAAAATAGATGCTTATGTAGTCTTTCTTTCTTTAACTAAGACCCATTTTGATATACCTACCTATGTAGATGATTGTTTATTGTAGTGATTCATCAAGAAAAGGACTACAACTGAACATTTACTTAAGAGGCGCCCCCTTTATTTTTAACGTTGTTTGGTCAACATAATGCGTTGAGTATTTTTTTAGCTCACATTTGTTCGTTGATTTATACTTTACAAATAAGTTTTGCAAAGAATCTTCATTTTAAAAGATTTTATGAACTAACCAGTCTGATAATCTAGGTCTTATACAAATGTTTTGCATAATATTGCAGATGACAAGATCGATCGACCTCAATTTATTAAATCTAGTTTTAAATTAATTGCGATAACTTGAAATAGCATCTGAACAATCAAGGCAATCAAGTGACATCTGCAAAAGTTACATTTTAATTACAAAAACTAGGAAATATAATATCATTATAAGCAAGAGATTATTTTTATATTTGACAAATAAATTTTGTTGATTTTAATAGTCTCAAAATTATTTGACTCAAAATAAAAAAATATATTTAGATACAAAGGTAATCTGGGCGATTTAGGCATATTACTTATTTGTGTTTTCTAAACATTTCAATCTACTACTTCCTCATTTCATTATATGCTATTATTTAAGTATGCATTTAACTATTTATAGAACATGTACTATCTTTATATCCGGTTACATTGTGCAGTCGGGTACCCATATGCTTATTCGTAGCAAACTACGCGCGTTGATGTCTTTTCTTACTGTGATAGGTTCGACGTAAATTTAGTTTATTTTTCTTTAAATGATGAGCCTGGGTCTATTATACGTCGGATTTAAACGTTTAGAATATATTATACGGGTGTGAATACTTACCATTTATTACGATTTCGAAAGTTTAAATGTGAATTTAACCGTGTCAGTTTCACTTTTATTTTGCATAATTATTACATGTCGCTTGCGTCATGGTGTTTATTAGATATTTGTATTTTTGATTTAAGTACTACTTCTTGATTTACGAGGCAAAAGCACCCACTTTAAAATAAACATTATTACAAGATTTTATATTACGTTGTTTTGTTATGACAAGATATTTTTAAAAGAATTTCTAACAATAGAAAGCTACCGAATCTTCTGAATCAGTTTATTTTATATTGTTACAGAAAATGAATCAATCTACAAAATCTGCACACAAAATGGGACCACAGCAAAGAAAAAATGAGAAAAGCGCCATCTATCCAAAATATTTGAAATAACAACCTTTGGCGACACGGTTCAAAATCCACTCACAAGATGGAGGTAAAACATTTGCTGGTCGTAATTTGCGCGATCGCCGCCACAACGGGAGAGATGGCGCTGGAAAACATCACGAGACTTGCTACTGGCGACCTTTTCTCTCTTGTTGGTAAGATTTTAATTGTTTTACTTTTTCAATAATTTACTCACATTGATACGGATAAGAAAAGAGTTTCTCTAAGTCCAATCTTAGCATATCATTATAAAACATTTATTTATAAGGCAGAGTAGTAAGTAGTAGTAAAACTTTAAGCAAGCATTGCTGTTTTTGTTGATGTATGAAGCACTTTACCACCTTTGTTCCGTTTTCAGAGGGCTTTGAAAGACGCATTTTCGATAATCAAAACTGTTATTTAAAATTTTTTCTTGTGTAACACAAAGTTATAGGGGTTCAGTTTTATTGTTTTATTTTTACTCTATTCTTGTCGTGGTCCAGGCGACGACTGCGGCCCGACGCGCTGCATGGAGGTGTCGCACGGCACGGCGCTGGCGGCGCTCGGCGACGGCTGCGTGTGCCGCTGTCGCAGGGACCGCCCCGCCTTCCGAGAGGACCGGCAACTCTGCGTCAACCACATCGATGGTATAATATTTAAAATACTACGGGCTACTATCCTCACAAATTAATCCTTGCCCGAATCTCTATTCCCCCTGAACTATAATTTGTCGGGCTTCTAGGCAAGCGCGCTAGATCGTTGAATATGACGTTGCTTAACATCAGGCAAGTTTTTTTTTAACTAGATAGGCTTACGCTTGACTTTAACTTGCCTGATTGCGCTTGCCCAGAAGAAACCGGTTTACTCTCGACTTGAAGACCGACAAATTATAGTTCAAGGGGAATAGAGATTCGGACAAGGATTAAGATTGTGAGGATAGTTTAGCTAACCACAGATTGGCTGTTCGCACGATGAAAGTCGAAGCAAACCGCTTGGTGTCAAGCGTGAGCCTATATCATGTAAAAAAACTTGGCTCAAGAGAAATGTCGCTGTAGGCAACTTTTTCAAACAACAGTAAAGGCCCGGCACTCTACATTTAGGTGTTCTCAAATCTTATGAGCAAAAACTACCGACAGCCGACAACAAGCAATAATACCAAACTATGCGAATAGATTTCATTCCTTTGCGCTTTGAAATGAAGGCAAGTTCGGAGATGTAAATAAATAAGACCTATTCGTAAATGGTTCTCATTTATAACTAATTAACTAACTACTAGTTATGTATTTATTGTTACCTTGTCTCCTTACAGAATGTCTAATGGCGAGCTTCGGTCGCGGCGCTACAAAGCCGCAGATTCCTTTCGTGTTTCTACCACTCAAGGGGCAAATAATTTACCCGTCAAAAGAAATTATTTTTACTGGTAAGTCTTTAAATAAATTGTAATGCGTTATAAAAATGAAGCAGAGTTGAGTTATTACAGGAAGGGCAAAAAGAATTTCCGATACCGGGAATCGAACCCGAGCCTCCTGGGTGAGAGCCAGGTATCCTAGCCACTAGACCATATCGGATATTGTAAGCCCGATCAAAATTATATATCAATTTCCAATAACAATAAATAAACAGATAACATCATAATGCTACACCAAAATCACCTCTATTTATACGTAATAATTGTTCAATTTCCCATATTTTCAGACGTAGAAGACGCGATATGTGCAGTAACGAGTGCGCAGTACCTATCGCCATCTGGATGGGTGACGCTACGAGACTTGGTCGACAATGATGTGCCATTCGGCCTCTATCGAGATGAGGGCAGCACTTTCTTACAGGTAACTTTTACTGTAGCTAAATTACAGGTCATAAGGAAATAGAAGGAATATAAAGTATGAAAAAATCTTTTTGTGGTATCAGATTAAAAATAACAAAAGATTAGATATTAGATGTGTACAAATCTAAGAGACACAAAAAACATTTAAAAACGTTTACTTTCCTAAAGAAAGATTCTGTCCACATTTTTAAATTTAAAATTAAAGAGCTACTTCAATAATTAATTCAAAGTTTATTAAATATACTCCACGTGGGTGGTTCTGAAGACCACCAAGTTAAAATTATCCCTTTGACTACTCAACCGCCGATTTAGCGGTATATGCATTAATTTTATTATAATTCCGTATAATTGTATTAATTATTTTATTTATTTTTCCTCGTGCCATACCGGATAAGTGGCTGAAACAAAGTTGTTAAAAAGTTTATGATTTCAATACCAATAAAGATTGCAATTTATTGCTGTGGATGGTTTGATAACAGATTCTTTTAATTTACATGGATATATGAAGATAAACAACACCATTTTGTGATCAATTATTTTAGAAAATTATTTTTACAATTGTTATCAACATTTTAATTTAAATACTTACAAAAAACTTTATATATTTCTAATTAATAAGTGTACTTAACAATTTATTCTGATGTAGTTTAGCCAATTATCTGATCTGAGGGTACAATAGAAAGAAATCTTCGCATCTACGAGTATTTTTTTTTATAATAGCGATTCACAATAGGACAATAGTAAACAATTAACATTACTGCCAATTGACGTTATTTGTTACATAATTTGTCAAAAAATATGAAATTCAAAACCTGACCAAATAACATTACCACATCAAGATATTTCAACAGTTCCTAAATAAAGTAGCACAGCACGTGCTAAGCTGCAGGCAGCGCATTAAAATACAACTTGTTGTTTATAGTACAACTGCTGAGATTCGGGAAACCGGTCCAGTTAGTATTTTATGTAGTATAATGAACGATATGGATTCGGTTTTGGAAAGGACTTTGGGATTTTGATATGAAAATAGATAAAAGTTCGGTATGCAGATAGATTAGATCCTGGACAAACCTAAACCTAGGAGGGTCGTTCTCATCAACTGATTTATTTTTTATCACTTCGGTGTGTTTTTTTTATTTTCAACGATATAGCCATATACTTAGTGCCATTTAAAACTTAAACCATTTATGTAACATATACGTGAGTGATTAAATAAAAATATACTGAAATATTTAAGGTTGAATTTTTGTGAGTCCACGGTAATGATAAGTGTGCCCACCGAAAGTATAAACTTGTACAGTTCAAAATTTCGATGGGCACGAAATGAAATAAATCCACCGAAATGATAGAAGTAAGAATAAACAATCTACATGGTTAGGGTTCCGTATTTTGTTAGGTTCGATTACAACTAATTTATTTGATAGAAATGCCAAAATTGATAACAATGTTAAATTAGTAACAATACCTATATTTTAATTTGTAATTAATTCAACCCTTTGTATAAACAATAACTAATGATTCAAAATTCCAAATCAACTGTTATATTTTTCAACCAACTTTTATAAAATCAACTCTCATTATAATCAACTTACTTAAGAGTACAAATAGCTAACTTAAAGATATTATTTTCTTATTTATTTACGATTCAGCTTTTTTATATTTCACTAATCAACCTGTTTTTGTCATTATATTTCTGCATCACATCACATGTTTACCTTAATCAAAAGACAATATTACTACTTAAAAGGAACATAACAAATATAAATCTAAATTGAAATCAATAAACCAATATGCAATACATCACATATTGAATTAGAAAGAAAAGAAAGAATGAAAGAAAATATATTTATTGAATTATATAGTTAAAACCTCTTTCAGTCTTAACGCTTTGATAACACTGTATGTGTATGTGATGTATTATTACGAGTATTATAAATTGAAATAGAAGAAAGGTAACACTTACTACCTAATAGGAACATAATAAATATAAAGCAATCATTACTAATAACTAGATCAGATGAATTACATTTTTTCGTACGAAACAAAACGAACAAAAAATTATTATTAAAAAATAACAATTCAATCAAAAATGTCATAATTTGACGATGAAGACGAAGTTACTGTTCTGTTCACAAATTTGAACTTGATATCTTCTGCGCTGTCAATATCATTTATCTGTAACCACGGAGGCAGCAAACCCCCATCATGATCCGTTGCTGTGTATACCTACATGATATATTGATAGGTGCAGACTGCAGATAACTTCGTTTGTTAATCAAACCCACACCCTAGGTAAAGGTATATCCTTAAAATATATGATATTATCATTTGGGTGGTATATTTAATTTCGATGGACTGTAACCAGTATTTCAGTCCACCGAATCCACTGAAATGATAACACTGAGATGATAAAATTTAGGTTAGTTTCAATTTAACTACAAAATAAAATCATTATGAAAATAAGTACACTACTGAAACAAAACAGTTAATATTGCGAATTTAAAATATAAATATGAAAAAACTTAAATAAATCTAACACGAGTTATAAAGGCCACCGAAATTAGAAAAAAAATGTCCCCACATCACTGAAATGATAAACTTTCTTTTTTGGCGGGAATCCAGAAAGCGTTGCGACAGGTGCATGTGCACCGGGAGCTTAAGCCGGACTGATCCCAGGTGGGGAATGGGACTTGAGTCTCGCGACAGACTAGTGTGGAGCCACGAATGGCGCCGAACGCGCCCGACTTCAGCCGAGCGCATCGAGTTGACTCCGCAATGGTTGATGCGAGCGATACGGCGGAGCTGTCAAAATTGATGTTAATTGTTTAAAACAATGATTAAATGAATTGATTATGAATGTTATTAAAATAATAAATAACTCGTTAACAATTATTATTTGTTCGTGTGTAATATTTGCTGACAAATAGTTTATTATTTTATTGAAATTAAAAACCACTTGGAATTGATTTATTGATTTTCGGACGGGTCCGCGCGTTCGGTCAAAATCGTTCTCGCGGATCCCGTCGCACTTGCAATTGATTTTAATGATTTGTATTATCAGTTAATTTTTATTAAGTGCTAAACCTGCACTATGGTTGTTTTTAAATTAAACTTTTTATTGGAAAATGAGCGAAAATAATCACGACCGGCAGGATTCGAACCTGCGTATTTCGGATTACCGTCCCGAACGCCTTAACCACTAGGCTACGGTCTACTAACTGCCAGGCGCGAAAATCCACACTCATTTCCATACACTTCAGACTGAGCGGCTGATGGCACCACTTGTGCTGTCAGAATATGTCTAACAAGCACTCATATCGATGTACTATGGACACCTGATATGACGAGAAATGGGCCTTTCGCGTTTTTAATTATGAGTTAATTTTTATTAAGTGCTAAACCTGCACTATGGTTGTTTTTAAATTAAACTTTTTATTGGAAAATGAGCGAAAATAATCACGACCGGCAGGATTCGAACCTGCGTATTTCGGATTACCGTCCCGAACGCCTTAACCACTAGGCTACGGTCTACTAACTGCCAGGCGCGAAAATCCACACTCATTTCCATACACTTCAGACTGAGCGGCTGATGGCACCACTTGTGCTGTCAGAATATGTCTAACAAGCACTCATATCGATGTACTATGGACACCTGATATGACGAGAAATGGGCCTTTCGCGTTTTTAATTATGAAATACGCAGGTTCGAATCCTGCCGGTCGTGATTATTTTCGCTCATTTTCCAATAAAAAGTTTGATTTGTATTATCGTTTCCACACCACTCTAAGTAGATAATATTGGCGCGTATTTTTATAGTCGTATCCCCGATAGGCCTACATCCACTCTCTGAAACTATATGAATAACAACATTAGGTACCTACTTAATTGTTTTGGTTTTTTCGTAGCCACAAATCTTCTTAAGGAGGATTAAAAACCACAAAAGGTTAAACACCTGCGCGCAGGTGTTTAATCCTTGTTTACGAACAATAAAAAAAATAACAATGGGTACAAAGTATATTGACTGATTACTTCGTAAAAGGTCAGTTTGCAAAATCTCGGAAAATAGATAACCATAACTATACGCTATATCACAGGTGTGCAGAGATTAGTGAGAAGGTATGCTACCTATAGTACTAATATACTTAATAAAAAATAATTTCTTAGAGTGGTGTGGAAACGATAATACAAATCATTAAAATCAATAGCAAGTGCGACTGGATCCGCGAGAACGATTTTGATCGAACGCGCGGACCCGTCCGAAAATCAATAAAATCAATTCCAAGTGGTTTTTAGTTTCAATAAAATAATAAACTATTTGTCAGCAAATATTACACACGAACAAATAATAATTGTTAACGAGTTATTTATTATTTTATTAACATTCATAATCACTTCATTTAATCATTGTTTTAAACAATTAACATCAATTTTGACAGCTCCGCCGTATCACTCGCATCATCCATTGCGGAGTCAACTCGATGCGCTCGGCTGAAGTCGGGCGCGTTCGGCGCCATTCGTGGCTCCACACTAGTCTGTCGCGAGACTCAAGTGGGAATGGGCGCGGGGCGAAACAACGCAATGTTGACAGAGATATTCTACTAAAACTTACTGTCCACCGAAATGGTACTTTTTTTTGGACAAAAGTTAACTGGTTGTCAAATGTTTGGGAAAAAAGATAAATAAACAAACATAGATTTTTTTGATAGACAATATTGTATTTATATGATAATTAAAACAATTTAAGTCCTAATTATGTATATATTTGCAGGAGTACATATTTTATAAATGGATTTGGGTCTGGGACAGGTCACCGTTTATTACTAATATAAGTAATTAATTACCCATTTTTTTTTCAATAGAGAAGTACTTACACTATATAAATAAAGTATAAAAAATCATACTCGTAAATGAGCAAAGTGCACTACCGTTCTCAGCATTCCCGTCATTTTTTTTTGCTTTTGAGAATCACCCAGGTTATTTTTGTTAAATCTATTAAAATAATTAAAGTAGTTTTAATCTCATTTCTTAAATGCTCTACACCTTATAATAAGTAAGTGTAGATTCTAACTGTATTTCAACGATAAAGCACTACACTAGACTTAGTCCACTTGCAATATTGAAGCTCCAGATTTAAAGCGGGCACTAAAGAACTAGCTCAGATTATATTGGTACCTATTTACTTTCTGGGTTATCTAGTAAGGGTTAGTTAATTTGCTCTATCATTTCTTATTTACTAATCATTGTTTTTCAAATGACTCTCTTAAAATTACTGTTTCGTAGCAATCAGGACCTAAAATTTAAAAATTTCATAAGATACGTAGGTACACACAAGAAATATTACATTTGGGTACCCATCCAAAGACTGACCGCATCGACTATCGCTTGACTTATAATTAAATGTTTGATTAAAGTTATATTAGAATCATTGTTACTAGCCCTTTAATAATATTCAAAGTTTATCCGAGGACATGTGTCTTCCGTGGAAGGACCTGGGCGCCCACCACGATGTACGAGTATCTACCCAAAAGAAATCCCCTAACGAATTAATTATGCGGGGGAGTCACGACCCTCAGTCATGAGGATATACGACTTAAGAGAGATAATATTCAAACATTTTCTACTACCAGTGTATAAAATTCCTGAAATACTCGTTTTCACTATGATGTTGAATCTCGTAGTGTTTCCAGATGTTATCAGTTTTTGCAACTAACTCTGGTACCCAGAATTGATGGAAACCTGTCGCCCTGTTATTAGCTTGGCTGGTCTTTTGGGTATTCCCAAAGTCGTTGTGGACACTTTTTTAAATATTTTCCATAGCGTTCATTAAATTAAAGTCTAACTAAATATACTAGTATCATTCTGCTGCTTCGTTTATTTTGTAGCCAATGTCATGTAGTTCCCGTTAAGTTTGGCCGAAACATCGTCGCAGGAAATACAATGTTATTGCTGTTGTGTAATTATACGATATATTATTGGCAAATTGGAATAAGCGTATGTACATACACATTGCGTAGTACCATAAAAACACCACATTTTTTTTATAATTCAACAATATGTACCAGCAGTTTCATTAATTAAAATTCGTCCCAAAATCCTTTCAATATAGCAGCAGTCGTAATAATTCAATCACACTTACAAAGGCCAAATCAAATAAATTTAAATTGGTGTCAGAGAAGGATTTGGCAAAACTGATGATATCTACAAAATGTAAAGTATTTTCGGCGGTGTATGTATGTACAAGGAAGGATGTACATTGTAAGGTTGTTAGTACAATTCATCAATCTTATGTGTTTGAGGCAGTGAATAGTAGGTACATATACAGAACTATTGGTGTTGTAAATTAAAAAAAAATGTTCTGTTATCGGCTTTCCATTTCTCAGACATAGGTATATAGGGATTTGGATAATTTTATTGCTTCAAAATATTTAAGAAAGTTCTTGACATTTGGTTATTATTTCCAAAGGAGAGTTAGGCATAGTCAAATCTATCAAAGGTAATGAAGATGTGATGCTTGTGTAAAGCGTAGCTGCGTCTGATATACTTTTGTACCTGATCACAGTTTTCAATTATAGGAAACATCTTTTGTTTGAAAGCAAAAAACTCAAAAAATTTAATATGAATTGATCTATATCATTATATAGCCTTGTATAATGGATCACTCTTGAAGAGTGTTGAAAAGTCGGCTCCGATGAGTTTGCGAGATAAGACCAGAGGCGGCAAATTTGCACACAAGCAATTTATAAATTCACCTAAAATAACTCTGCGCACGGAATAAATCAAAACTAAAAATCTTGAAAAAAAATCAATATTGCATGAGCATTACAACTGACAGTAAATGCGAGAACTTCGACGTACTTGCCCAAGAAAACTTCCCATATGACATAATTCTGCGGGGGAGGCACGACCCTCAGTATTGAGGAAGATATCTCAAATAGCGGGAGAAAGAGAAAGACAGATGATACATGGTAAATGCTGCCACCAGTAGAGCTTTTTTCACAGAGGCGGCAAATTTTGTGCAAAAGTAATTTATATAATCTGTCCAAATATTCCGCGCGTAGATCTGGCCAGCTGATAGTGGAGATGGATGTTTGCGGTTCAAATAAAACGCTCTGGGAGATATGGTGTAAGCTATGGGAGAGGGCTAGGTATGTGGAGTACAGAACAGTAAACAAATTGTTTTTCCTAAAAACTTATAAATTAAAAAGTGATCAGTGATTTATATCGCTGTATACTTGTTTTGTCTATTTAACTAAATCTTTACTTAAATTATTAACGTGAGAAAAACACTAAACACTGCACACCTTACACCAGGACTCACCTCTTACACCAGGACCCACCTCTTACACCAAGACCCACCTCTTACACCAGGACCCACCTCTTACACCAGGACCCACCTCTACACACTGCACATCTTACACCAGGACCCACCTCTATACACTGTAGGTACACCAGGACCCACCTCTATACACTGTAGGTACACCAGGACCCACCTCTATCAATTAAGAACTATGCCTAAGAAGAACTACAACAATTAAGCTGAATTTGAATATTGCTAGTTCCAAATAGTAAGAGGAAGTTACTGTCCTAAGAAGTAATAAAGAAAAATAAATAATAAATGTAATTTATTCAATTTTGAAGCTTAAATTATACATAAAACAACCAAAAATATATACAAACAAAATATGGAACTATACAAATTGTAACTTTAATTCGATGCAATTTGTAAAATAGAACTATCTGTCCTGAAGAAAACGTAATAAAGTACTTACGTATAACAATTCTTATATATACTTGTCTCTTCTGTAGTACCAGGGTAGGCCCAATTTATTACTCTTTCCGCATGATTATTGTTAACAAATTTGCCCGCTTCCACACTTGCCAAGCTTTCATATATCAAGTAATTTATCACTATTATTTGAGATTCTGACAAATTGCGCATGCAATTTACAGATGTTGATAACCGTTGATTTAATCTGCTTAAAGGTTCGAAATCTGCTAAAGCTTATTGAATTTTTACTGTAAACTAAAGTTATTGTAGTAAGCCGATTTACCAATTTTGGTAGGCACAGAATTTATAAGTGGTTTTCGCTAAGATTTTGCGGTATCGGGCGTGACCCGTTACGCATAAACAGTAGGATTTGATGGGTCTGAACACTACCTATGCCAAAATTAAGGCTGGAATTTATGGGCATTCACCTACCGAACTCGATAAAATATCGATATCTCTTGATCAATTGAAGATTATAAAACATTTTACCAACTTGTATGTTTGTCAGTAAATATACTACTACTCGTAAACTATGCCTACTATATTTACAATAAGATAACTTTTCATCAAACCCTCGAAGTTCGAAGAATCTAGTCAAACAAAAAACTGCTTTTCATGCAGTGTCTTAAAAAAAACTAAAAGCCCGCTATATTATCGCAAATTAAAAAAAAACTAAGTACGTAAGTGTGTAATCAACTGCGCTGATGTTCGATCTCTGTTCGATGTATCCGTAAATCCACTCCCCATAAACCACAAACATACGCTCTACAAAACAATTCAAAACAATTCTTGATCCCTGCCAGATTGGTTACCTGGAAGAGATTGCTTTGAGCGATAAGGTCGCCAATTAGAACACAACTTTTAAGTTTGTATGTTTCATTGCGTTTTTCCTGTTTTTGGTGTTTAAAATAAAGTGTTTTCTATCTATCTCTTCTATCTATCCCCAGTGGCGCGGCTCAGCAGCGCTCCACGCGCGGCTGGAAGGTCGGCTGGTGGCAGCCCACGTGCTCTGCTCGGAGTCCAGCACCTCGCACCTGGCTGCCTCCTGCGCCGCCTTCAGGGTCGCCGGGGCCACGCAGAATGCTCTGCTGGGTGAGTGTCGAGAGAAGATTGATTGATGACTTTTGTTTTGGATGCACGAGCAAAGCAGACTAGAAGATACATACGTCGCCTTTTTTTAACGAAAACTAATATACTTATAAAAAGGACAATATAACATTTCAATATATTATGTGGCTGAGACCATCGCGGAAGGACCTGGGCGCCCACCACGATGCATCTGCCCAAGAGAACTCCCCTAACGAATTAATTCTGCGGGAGAGTCATGACCCTCAGTCATGAGGAAATACGACTCACAGAGAGAGAGATGTAGCTGGGACAATATTCCACCAATCAAAGAATAGTTTCTTTGATTAGTAGATTATTTTCATATTCATAGCTTTTCTGGCGTTTATGACTGGAGTGGTGCTGATATATTTTTCTTTTCTTCTATATTATTGGTCGTTATTTTTATCCTAAAAACACGACAGTGCATGTAACATTATATTCAATTGTCCACAGATGTACGCTCAATCCCGTTCCATGCCGGAGAAATCGTGACTACGGAACAGTCTCCTCAAAACCAAGGCCTGAGTGTCCTGGAAGCACTAGCCATTGGAGTCTGTGTCCTGATGCTGATCTTCATATACGCAGCCGGGATCATATTTTACGTGCATTACAAGCAGAAGCAGAAGAGGAAACAGAAAGACCCAGAACAGAATATGTCCAGTAACTCTTCGGAGAATGGATCAGCTCTGGAGTCGAGGATTGATATGAGTAATGTGGTAAGTAATATATTAATTAATTGTGTTAAGAAGGATAATTCTTATATACAGTAACTGAATACCAAAAGCAGTTTATTATCACGATGATTGCGTACAAATAAATAAAATTATTTTTAAGGCCAAGAGATATAAACTTCAGACTGTATACGTTAATAATATATGTTTTGTATAAGTTACTTTTCTTTCATTACAGATGATGAAAACGAATCCTCTACTGAAACTGGGAGGCATGAATGGCGATTTCTTACACGATAACGGATTTTCCGATGGTAGTGAAAGAACTGACGACACTCTTGACTCATCAAACAATCACAGTCACAACCATAACAATCTCAAGGTAATCTTCGAAACTGAATCTTTCTTAATCCGATTTATTAAATAGTTACCAGTTTTTTTTTTTCTTCCATACTTTTTTCTTCAGTTTCAGAAAATGAACTCAAACGTGATATCTGCTATGGTACATTCATCTAAAAAGATTAAGAAGCCTCCGAGACCCTCACTTAGACAGCAGTCTTACTCGGAGCAATATAATGAACGGAGACAAAGAAGGTCTTCTTCACCAGATACCTTCGAAAGAGCTCCTCAGTCAGACTTGTCTATTGTAGACTGTAGTGTGGAAGATCATATGGCTGCACATAGAGATGTGTCGTCTTCTGATGGAGAACAAGTAATCAGAAGGAAGCTGTACTTCAATCCTGTTTTTTTCGAAACGGATCATTTGAAGGTAAATATTTAAAATAGCAATAAGATTTAGGGCATATATTATCTAAATAAGTCAAATAATTTCATAATTTTCAAACTGTATGTTACAGAATCCTCCACCAGCAGCAGTGGAATTTCTAGTGAAGATTCGGGAAGTGATGTCGATAGCTAAAGACAAGATGACTTCTAAGAGATTCATACCAATGTTGTCCGATATACCTGAAGAAGATTTGTATCAGAGCGTTGACCTCGGTTGGGACTTCCCTTGTACAAGACGTGGTCGCAGATTTAGCGCAATTAGTCTGAAACAAGAAAACAGCCGTAAATCAGGACATTGTGGAGGCTG
Organism: Macaria liturata; assembly: GCA_964023185.1. Taxonomy (NCBI): domain Eukaryota; kingdom Metazoa; phylum Arthropoda; class Insecta; order Lepidoptera; family Geometridae; genus Macaria; species Macaria liturata. Next base: position 186,329 of record OZ026824.1, on the reverse strand, counting down.
TCCAGGATGCGATAGCAAAAATAAGCCATTAAAGGTACCACTAACAAGATCCAACTCGTGCAAGTCTTGTGTAAGCGAAGATTACAAACAGAGAATTGTAAGGAAATGGCTCGATGAAGTTCCCACACCAACTAATGCATCGAAAACAGCAAAATCAATAGCTAAAGTTCATGGAACACCAAAAGTTGTTGAACCAAAAGCTCAGGAACCTAAAGCCCCTGAACCTAAAGTTATTCTACCCAAGGTTCTTGAACCTAAATCTCCAGAGACTAAGCATAAAGAGGTTAGTCGTCCTAAATCTACTGAGCCTATCAGTCAGAAAGAAGAAGCAAAATCTCAAAAAAGTAGTGGAAGTCCGAAAAAAGCACTCAAAGTTACAGAAATTATTCCAAAGAAAGCTTCAAAACTTACGGATATTATCCCGAATATTACTGCTATCATGTCAGATAATGAATCTAATAAAGCTGACAAAGTTGAGAAAATATCTAAAAAGCCAATCATTGATAGTGTACCAAAAGAAAATCCTAATCTACTTGTTGAAACTGTCACCAAAATTGATAGCAATGGTGTTATAAATAAAACAACCAGCAAACAAGACGAAAATGGATTAAAAACTCCTAATACTGGAAGCCAAGACAGAAAGAGCCCATCCAAACATGCTTCAAGACGCATTAGGAAGAAGTTGCCTCCACCACCACCTCCTCCCGGAACCAAACCATTGGAAGCTACCAAAACTGAAGATGCAGAACCTATACCACCAGAAGTCAAGGTTAAAATGGAAGCGGTCATCCGTGAGCTAAATGATTGTCGTCGTGTAGAGCCGATAGAAATAGAAGAGATGAAATTAGAAACTATTCAGCCCATACCTGCAGCACCCAAGATAGTCATACCGGTAGTTGCTGCTGAGTCGCACTATTTCAGTGACGATAATATGCTATTCGATCCCAGAAAAACAGATCTACACATTCATCGTGATAGCACTATGGACTTCGACAGTTTAGAGCGAACATTGGTAAGGAGGCGAAGGTTCTCGTTGGCATGTGGGCCGGAATTAATGCACAGGAATGAATTCCAAAGAGACAGCATGTCGTTCCTAGATAGACAAAGGATTGCTAGTAGCTGGCTAGATATGCATAGAGCTTTTGAAGAAGCTGAACTGCCTCCTCGAAACTACAATCACATGCATAGTCTGAGTCAACCAGTCAGTGAAATTATTATTGGTTCTTCAGAACCAGTATATGATAATCTCTCTAAACCAGGACCGTTAACTATCCAAGTACGTGGTTCCCCAGTTGAATCCAGACGTAATGCTCATGAAGATTTCGATCCTGATACTCTTGATAGGAAACCTAAACGAGACGTCAAGAAACGTGTTGAAAAGATTTTACTGAAATCTGCTGGTAGTTTCAAGTATAAAACAACCTCTTCAGAAAGTGAATCTCATAAAAAATCGCCTGAAGTTATTTTCAAGAACAGGATTGGAAACTTGCGTCAGATTTACGAATCTAAGGCTAAAGCACAAGAAGAAGAGAATCAGTTCTATAAGAGGCGGGGAAGTTTGCAGTACGGTGGCAAAGATCTTGCTGATTTCATGAAGGCATTAAAGACACCTGATTTGATTCGTCATCTTGAGGTACAAAAGGATCCTAAGCCTCCGATTCCACCTAAGTATAGACATGCAGCAGAAACATCTCCTAAGTTCAGTGGTTCGAATAGAGACAGTCCCCCTGATAGACGTAGAGGTTTGGAAGAAAGGGATCGATTTGGAGTATATTCTAGAGCTGAGATGTTGAATGCTCGTCGCTCCGGACGACGCTCAGCTCGAACCAGATCACGGCGCACTGACTTGAGAAAACTACACCGGACGGAAGATTCTGGATACATGAGCACAGATTCAAATGAATCGAAGAGGAGGGCTAAATACTTGATGCAGTTGAGACCTAAGAACATCATGCCTGAAATCAGCATGTTCCCTCCTCCAATGAGGACAGTTAATAAGGCTCCGATTGTTGTCGAGTCAGACACAGATGAGTTGGAATCTCTATGCGACGGGAGAAGCGAGAGTGGAGGAGAGAGTGTAGAAACAGACTCGGTATTCTTCGGTCATTTTGATGACTCGAAAGAATTGCTTGCGGAGTTGGGACTCCACGCGTTTGAGCCCAGAAACAAAGTGATGCAGCATGAACAGATTGACTCAGGTTTCATGGGAGAGACCAACATAATACTCAGTGGAGATAGTGACTCGGAACATAGGAGTGTTATTTCTATCATGACAGGAAGGGAAGCACGAGCGCCGGGAGCCGTGAAAAAATCGCCATATAATCATACCATACAATGCTGATTGGTTAATTATTTGTGTACATATTGTTAGATACAAAACATATTTTCTATAAGTTATGGGTTATTTGCTCAAAAGCTAGGTAATGTAGGTCCTACTAACAAAGCTAGGTAATGTAGGTCCTGCTAACAAAGCTAGGTAATGTAGGTCCTGCTAACAAAGCTAGGTGATGTAGGTCCTGCTAACAAAGCTAGGTAATGTAGGTCATACTAACAAAGCTAGGTAATGTAGGTCCTGCTAACAAAGCTAGGTAATGTTGGTCCTGCTAACAAAGCTAGGTAATGTAGGTCCTGCTAACAAAGCTAGGTAATGTAGGTCCTACTAACAAAGCTAGGTAATGTAGGTCCTGCTAACAAAGCTAGGTAATGTAGGTCCTGCTAACAAAGCTAGGTAATGTAGGTCCTGCTAACAAAGCTAGGTAATGTAGGTCCTGCTAACAAAGCTAGGTAATATAGGTCCTGCTAACAAAGCTAGGTAATGTAGGTCCTGCTAACAAAGCTAGGTAATGTAGGTCCTGCTAACAAAGCTAGGTAATGTAGGTCCTACTAACAAAGTTATAATAAGTAATATACATTATAATAATATATACGTATACGTTAAAATGTTAACCATTGTAGTTAAATTTGTACCACTTATTTAGAAGATTGTTTGTAGTCACCATATTTACCTCAATCTAAGTATATAATATGTTATTATGTTGTTCTTGCCATATTCATACACTTACAAGTTGTGTTTCACTATTATATTTGTTAAATTGGTAGTAAGGCCCGTATTTGCTCCCACCATATTTTTGTGCCAATATTTAGACAAATACCTATCAATATAAAGAGTGCAACTCAAACCCTCCTAAATTCTGTTTAATTTATATTTATATGGGTATTAAAATTAGTAGATCTGAAACATCAAACCGAAAATAATCATTAATCTTAACTTGTTGATATATCTCAATATTTATCCTTAGATATAAAGTTACTCTCTTACAAATATAAAGATAATAATATAAATATCATAAAACTTGTAAAGATAGCCGGCCGGTTGTGCAATTACGTTTTATAGTTTTTTCGGGATATAAAACGCATCGAAAATTAATGATACATAGGTATGTAAGTAATAATTATGGTGCTTGGATTTATAATTAAGAGGCTCAATTGTTATTTATTGAAAATTATATAAATAAGGTTTTATTTTTACTTTGACATTATAGATATCACATGTTGTTAGAAGATGCAAGATATGTTGTATGTGTTACAAAGAAGGAGTATTTTCTAACTTTGTATTCAAAGTTGTTGAGAAAATATTTTGTAAGAATAAAATATTTTTGTTAAGGAGACTTATTTTATTTTCGTATACTTACCTTTATTTTAATGTAGTGGACGCCCGCGGCCTCTCTCGTATTATTTCAGGATAAATAGTAACCTATGACTCATCTAAGACCTCATATTATCTACATGCCAAAAATCATGATGATTCGTTCAGACGTTTTTGCGTTTAAACAAGCAGATAAACAGAAAAAAATAAAAACTGCCGAAGCATGTTCTGTTATGGATTTAAAGTACATTATACCCAAACATTGTTTTTCTAATATCTGCTATGTTCGGAGTGTTGACCCTCTCCAGCTAAATTATAAATACTTATGTTAAAAAAAAAATACTCATTTAGGAATATAAGTTCCAGATTATTTCACGTGACAAAGCATTAACATAAATCCAACTTGCAAACGCATGCGAAATTTTTGAATTTCAATTTGTTGTTTCGATCTCCCCTTCACATTTTTTTTAATAGCATTGAAAAGATTATACTCGTATGTTTTAATGTATATAGCTGCAGCTAGCTATGCAAATATTTTTATTCTTATATCGTTTAGTATTAACTTTGTCTCTACGTCATTATATTTGACTGGGGTTCATATAAGTTAGAGTCGCAGTCAAGTTATTTTAAAGGCAAATTTACCGGCGACCGAAGTAGAGACATCTAGTATCAGTATTGCTTCTACATAAAATACTTACTAGCAACGCCCCGCGGTTTTACTAGACCACCCAGGATCAAAAGTAACCTAAGTTGTTGTCCAAGGTCTATTCTACCCGTGTCAAAATTTAACAAAAATACTTTCGTTCTATTAAGGAAGTCCTATTTCTCCTGTTTAAAATAAAATTGTATATCTGTTTAGGTACTTGTATTTTATCTTGGTTCTGCTGAGTCAGTATATGACTGGCTTAGAGAATAAGTACAGTATTCTCAAAGATGACTGGTATCGACATTTCAATAAAGATATTTGTACTATCTCATCTCTCCCTTAGCGTTTTATCTGATTTTCACATATTGCTGCAAAACTGCGATAGTGAGTAGGTAAATCAATAATTAGGTTTTCTAAGTTATGATAGTGCAAAAATAACTACGCAGATGTGACGTTTAGGCAAATTCCTTAAGAACCAGATAAAAGTAGGTAAGACAAGTATAATAGTAGTATCTACTAGAAATGTACTCATGGTAATAAATTAATAAAATATCTAGGTACGTAATACGCGTAAGGTATCATTAGAAATGTGCCACACCAGATACAACTAATGTGATCATAATCTTTAACCTAGTTTGATAATTTGATCTCTAAATTCAGCGCACTGCACATCGGCCCATTAGCTCAGTTGGTTAGAGCGTCGTGCTAATAACGCGAAGGTCGCGGGTTCGATCCCCTCATGGGCCACTACCTCTTTTGTAGAATTTGCTCTTTTGGCACTTTTCTCTTTCATAAGAAATATTTGAAAAGTGGCAGAAATATTAAAACTAAAACCACGATACAGTCGGAAAACCAGATTCACATATTTTTGAGAGAAGGTATCTAAATAGTTATTCGATCATAATTTACTTCTAAAACTATCCCATTTACAAACAACAATCATACAATCAATCAAAAATCTCCAACAAGACGTCTCTGTGATTAAATTATCAACCAGATACTTATAAATATAAACAGGCACCCAGTATTGTTTCTGTGGGAACTCCATGCCTCATTTGGCACCATTCACACCGTGTTGTAACAGAATGTGTTATTACTCTGTATTGTCATGGTGCTATTAGATGGCTATTGTCAGTGGGAGAAAATTGACGTACGTTATTAATTGTTCTAGGTATCACGTTGGTTATAGGTTTGAGGATATTATATTGTTTTCCTCAGCGTCCCGTAAAGTACACCCCAACCGAAACTTTGGTGGATAATAATCCACATTCATTGCTCCACACGATACACGTGAAGCCATTCAAATATTCTCAACATGATTGACATGGAGATTTGCTGTATACTAATGCATATTAATTACTTAACACGATATACGTGATGCATCATAAATATTCTCCACAGGAATTACATGGATTTTTACTAATTTACTACGATTAACGCGAGTAAAACGCATAACATTATCATATAAAAAGTTACGATCGATTAATAAACCGTTTAGGTTGATCTGAGCAGTTAAATTGAGAATCGTTGTGAATAATGATAGAAAACAATTAAATCTTATTGCGCCAGGGCGCGATGTTGCATGCTCATTCTCTATTTGTAGACTATTTTGTTACATGTAGTATTAAAGTCTATTTTTTTAAAGAAAATGTACAAAAGGTGGGTTACATGAGTAGTTATTACAATCAAGTATAAATATAAACTACCATTATCATAAATTCGAGGGTAGTTCAAAAATAAGATTGAATGTTAATAAAATAAGTCACTCACCAAAGATAATTTATCCATAAAATTCCGTCATAGACAGAATTCCAGTAACCTGGTCTCACAAAAGCAATTAATATTCACTGGTTTGACGTAATGTTTGGTTAAATGATTCACGACGTTAAATAACCGTTATTTTTGTTTAATTTAGTTTTTGTTATTAACACATTTTGAATTTATAAATTTGAACGTTATATTTGGAACGGTTCACAATGTTCTTTAATAATCACTGGACACAACACGTAAAGAATATTTAAAATTAAATAGATTTTTAAACAAATTGTTTAAGGCGTGCGACAGCGGCGACACAAAATCACGTAATGGCGAGTTGCAGGCGCCTTCCCACGTGGTGAGCCGAGTGGAGCGGATACGGAAACGAGTGCACGGGAAGTTGAAATTTGCTTTTTTAAAGTAGTTGACTATCTAAATGTGTGACAGTGGCAGCACAATTCCACAGACTGCTGCTTAGTAAACAATATCTTCGGTTGACCCTCGCATAATTCGAATCAAACATCAAACAGGTAAGTTTTCGTTTGATTCTTAATTATAAATGTCAAAGTTTATTTACAATAATAAAAATATAAATAATAAAACAATGGCATCAGGCCAAACCAAACCCTGTTTTGCTAAAACTTGTTTGTGATTGAACAAATAACAACTGTGTCTAACTATAGTGTTTACTGGATTGAAATCAAGGCACTACAGGTAGGTACTTAGTTTTAAGCACACAATCATTCTTTAGTTAAAAAAAGTTTTCGTTTGGGAAGATTGTTGCTGTGTTGTGCAAAGTTTGTTCAATGTAAAACCACACTAACTCATAACTTTCCTCCTTAATATAACAACTAGCTTTGTTGTTGTTTATTAGAAATAACTGGACATCATGACACAGGTGATGACCTAGTTTGATGTCCAGGGTTCACCAACTATTGTATAGTCATAAGCCCTATCTCATAGTAAAATTTTATGTTCACTACTGCTATACTTACCTGTTTCTTTCTAATAAGGTCAAATAAACGTTTTTATTATTATTTTATTATTATAGTTGTTTTTTGTAACATACATATATGTTTGGATTATTTAATAAAGCAGAATAATTTTGTAATAAACTATATTGAGTAACAGTATTGAATGAAATGAAAATAGCTACATAAATTCGTTATTATTTGGAGCGAGTTAGTAAAGTTATTTATGAGGAAAATTTCTTGTTGTAACAAATAATTTATTAAAATGACTTAAAAAAATATTACGAAAACGTTAATAAATTTTAACAAATACAAGAAAACAAATTGTGTACTTAACTAAAAAATAACTAAAGACCCTGATTTTAATGACGTAAGTACCTTATTTTTTATCATGCGTAAAAACTTACTAAATCACATTAAAATGTAATTGTATAAAATACTAGTTTATCTCCTGACTGATTGACTGACTAACTGATATAGTGATCTATCAACACACAGCCCAAACCACTCGGCGGATCAGGCTGAAATTTGGTATGCAGGTAGATGTTATGACGTAGGCATCCGCTAAGAAAGGATTTTTGGAAAAGCCGCTTTTAAAGGGGTGAAATAGGGGATGCAAGTTTTACTTCTTAATGCGAGCGAAGCCGCGAGCATCCACTAGTTTATAAATAGTACGGTGTGATAGAAGATTAAACTGTTTCTCAAACAGGTTATTTGCTCGTGAAAAGTTTATAAAATTAATAACATAGATCAAATCATCACCATTCTACTGCTAACTGTATTTTACGTCACAGAATAACTTCCATAGATTCTACCTAGGTATATATAAAATACAAAATTCGATGTCATGTGTATTCAGATAACTTAAGACTATCAAATTAACGTTACAATGGACTCTGAAACAAATAGATGCCACTCTTCGGATTTTGCGTATTCTTCTGATATTTTTTGCACAAAGTTCGGTACTTCAGACAATGTATCCTGCTTTATTTTTTTATTTTTTTAATTGAACATAATAATTGCTACATCTTTAAGGCCACCCAACAACCAATTTTCTTGTTTAAAATCATTTAAGGTAAAAACATGTTTTGAGACATTAAGGTGTAAAGCATGTTTTCGCCTTAAATGATGAATGAGACTATATCATATATTTTATTATCCGTTCACCAGACCTCCTGTATTAGTAATGTATAAATAATATTTATTCGGTTTGACAAGGACTGAAGACCAAACCCGAAGATCGATAATTATAATCCTGTATGTGGTATCTATAGTAGACAGTCCAAGATACATGGCTAGTGGCTACCTAATTATCACTCATAGATGTTACTACACAGTACGTGAGCGTCGCGTCGTAATTAAAGATCCAATCTGGTTAATTTTACGACCTGAGTTCACGGAGGAATATGGATCGCAGTTTTTTGCTGGTTTTTAAACTCATGACTTACTCAAAAAAGCAGGCTAGCTAGTGTTATTAAATTATCCACCTGTGGCTATTCTTTTTTTTAGCCCTGTGGTTTAAATTGGTTGGTTAACATCTCAAATAAAAAAATATACCTATAGTTTAGCCTATTTTTAAACACAAGACAAACGATTACACTTAATTTTTCGTACTATAGAATTTCGGATTGTAATATAATCTTATATTAATTAGATATTCTGTGGCTAGTACAGTAGTGTAAGAGACATACGATTTTTTGTATAAAATTAATCGTCTTTATCTCAAATAATCCTGACATTAAAATCCCACTCGTACATTTACTATTAGAATAATCTAAACTTCACCTACTCGTAGATATGTCGCTTGCGTTATATCTCTCTTGCCATAATATCGTTATTTATTATGCTCAACAATATCTATAGCTCCATTCGGATAAGAATAATCCTACTTACCTATTCATTGCTTCTCAGTATATTTTCATGATCGCTGCAATTTTCAGGAAATTCTTGTAGGCCCATTAGCTCAGTTGGTTAGAGCGTCGTGCTAATAACGCGAAGGTCGCGGGTTCGATCCCCTCATGGGCCACTACCTCTTTTTGTAGAATTGGGAATCTGGTGAGAATGCGTCGACCTTAGAAAACGACCCGCATCACTCAAAAGAATGGATTACGTTAGGTGATATGTGTGTAGTATTTTTTTAATCTTTGAAAAAATGTACTCAACCATAAAGCTACACGATTATAGAGTGCCATAGGCTATATTATTATATTACTTACTTTGTTTGACGAATGGGCCGGTAACATTTGTCATTTTTTATGATTGTTTCAATCTCTACTCGGTTGGGTTCACGTGGATTGCGTATTCCTCGTAATGGTAGTAAAAGGTGAAGGCGGATGACCGGGTCTTTCTCCGTAAGACATGAATACAGCAGTAATATTCGATAAAATATTACAGGCTTTTGACTTAATCTTTTAATTGATACTTTTAATATTTACCTATCTTATACGATGTTGACTTCTTACATAATTTTCTTCCATCGTTAAAAAGGACCTCCCCACTTATACCGCATATATCTTTCAGCAGCAGCCACTGATACGTGTGGTGTTCTGCATAGGTACCTACTGATTGTTGTATGAGATTGTTATAATGTAAAACTAGAATTCCAATTCTACAAAAAGAGGTAGTGGCCCATGAGGGGATCGAACCCGCGACCTTCGCGTTATTAGCACGACGCTCTAACCAACTGAGCTAATGGGCCGATGAGGACTATCTGAAAATTTCACGAACCATGAAATTTTATAGAAAGTTATCAGGCATCAGACATGTTTTTATTGAAATGCAACTTACTAAATATAACTTCATGAAGCGTGCTATTTAAGTTTTTTTAAGGAGCCTGCAAAAAAAAAATTAAATCACAAAGTACTGTGGAAATTTTACCTACAAATTATGTCTGGTGTATTTTGTCAATTGATGCTAATTAATTAAAATTTACAAAATAATCTTAACTATTTCACTGGTCTGATGATTGTATGAACGAGATTGACATAGCAGTGGAAAAAAATGGCTATGGATGATGATGATAGTTAGTCATGAAACTTATCAGTTACATTGTAGAGTGAACTATAAACCTGATTATGCAATAAAATAATACGTTTACAGTCAAGTGGTCGATCAAATTGTATTGGCATAATTTCCGGTAGCATTCCGTTAGAATTTTCATTATAAGGCAGACATTTAAGATTGTAAATGCGTACTTACATAAGTATTTATTTTGTCAATTTTTGTTATTTACAAAATAAATGCTAAATAAACATTGATAATCATATCAATGTTTACCGCTTCGCTTGCATTGTTTCGTAATAAAAAAAAGATGCAGATGTCACTTTCGAGACCCTTATTTCAAATCTGTTACTATTAACCTAACTAACCAACATATTCACTTTTGCTCTTATACATTTAGTGAGGTATGATGGTTTTATAATAAAGAGTGTCAACTTCCAGGTATATGTAGAGTTTAATGGATTTTAAAGACAATTAATTTAATTCATTGCGCTCGTATTCGTAGCAGCCTAACGGCTACCACGAGGTCAGAGGATTCCAAACATTTTGTGACAAAGATTTTTTGGCAAATGAATATTATATTGTATTTTGTATATTGATACAAACACTTGCAATAGATTATTTGTAATAACCTCTCCAGTTCACTCATGTTCCTGCTACTCGTGTAGGAAAGTACCTCGGTAGTTATATTTTTATACTATTTGCTTTTTTTATTATTCTCGAAATTCTTGCCAGTGCTTGTGTAAATTTAGGCTAGTAATAAAATTGTTTGTATACTAGGCGTATGTTATTTGTATACTAGTTCAATATGGATTAGTCTATTTACTTAGATGCTTACTTAGTATCAACTTAGGTTCACTGACTTATGCTTAGCACAACATAATATTGTCGAGTAATTATAAGTATACGTTTATACTACTACTTATGTGTCATATTTTTTATAAGCATTTTAATTTAAATGGACTACTAATTAATGAACAAACGAAGGTTTGTATAATAAAAAAAGTTATCCAACTTCTGCTAAATTTTGTATTCATCAAATTCCAGAACCTATAAAAAAGCGTTAAGTATTTTATCTACACTAATGTTGTAACATTCTACTTATGTTTCCAATACTTGACTTATAATTACTACTGTTATAGCGCAGACAACAAAACACTCAATTTAAGCAATTTCACATGATGGTATAATATCCACATCGATATCGTAATATCTCATTATAACATCAATAAAACGCGACCAACCTGATTGCAGGGCCAATCAGGTTGGTCGCGTTTTATTGATGCGCGCAGCTGCGCTCTCATTGGTTAGATTTTAATGGCGGCAAAATCACTGTGACAATACACGTACGCGTGAATTTAATATAAATAAACTATTGTCAGCTTTTACTCTTGTTGTTTGATTAATTGCATTAGTGAAGATAAAGTAGTGTATGCAACTGCATATAACACGGGTATTATATGACAGTTGCATAAACTACTAATAGAGTTTGTAAAAGATAAATAAGTGTATTATAACTTTCTTACTTACACTTTTCACGAGTTGGTTGTAGAAAAAATAACGGTTCGCACTTAACACCCATGTTAACATTAGACTGCTATTAACTTCTACACATATAATTTTACTGCGTAACGGCTTTCTAACATTAAATTTAGAACAGATTTTCTAAATTTGTATTTCATAGATTGACATTATGTACATTAAAAAAAGTATTAGAAATGTGCTAGAGAAATATTTTGCTAATTTCGACATCCCGACCACGAGGTAGCGTGGCCGAGCGGTCTAAGGCGCTGGTTTAAGGCACCAGTCTCTTCGGAGGCGTGGGTTCGAATCCCACCGCTGCCAACTATTTTTGGCCATCCAGTTTATAATCATCAACATTATGTACCCGAATATCAATGTTGTTATTGTCTTTCGCATTGTAAATATTTAATTAAAACATCCAATATGTACATAATATTATATTTGTTTAAAAACTCACAACATTATCTTACTCCAAAATCAAGATTTAAATTTACCATCCCAGGTTGCATTAAAATACATAACAATTTGTCAATTTGCTTCATAATTTTGCATCGATCTGAAAGAAAACTGTTAAAACCGCAACGGTACGCCAAAAGCCGAGTCCAATTCGGCGGCCGATATTTTCGCTTCCGTGACCTTATCTCGAGTGGTGAAGATTCAAAATATGCGAGAAATCTCACGCGTGATTTATATGTCGTGCAATACCGTCGGATGCGAGGCACAGGTGCCTGCATTCGCCATTTACGTGAGTCGCGTGGTACGGTCGAGTCAACTCGCGGAGACTCGACTCGGAAAAACGATCGACATTTTCCCCTCACTAACTCTTTCCCGCGCTTTTCGAACCGGACGTCCTAATCAATTTGGAAACTGTTCTTTATTTTTGTTTCTCTAATAAATCGACAGTGCTGTGTTCGGATTGTGAATGATTTTTAATTGATGTAATGTTAAATGAAACATCGCAATGCATTGTTTTGAAGTTTGAATTTCGCACGCTCCTCCACAGACGCTGTTAGGTAAGAATTTTAGATTAATTATTTTTTAATGGTTATTGTCACGATAGTCTGTTAATTGATATAAATAAGTGACTAACGTTGATCGTAAATACATTTTCTTACATATTTTGCGAAGCATTAAATCATTTTCATTATTATTCTGTTCTTATAACAACATTTTTCGCACTCATTTGCAGATTTTTTTTATAAATGTAGTCTAGAAATTATAACATCGGTGTCCTTGAGATTATACACTAAAAAAAATTTTGCAAAAGTCATCTCAGTCTTAGGAAATATGAATGATATTAATAAAAATGATACGATTAACAGTTCTAACATAATTAAATGTCAAAATTAACATTTATTCCCAATTAGTTTTGATGGACTTTGTTTTTATTTAAATGGAAGCAGCACCATTATTTATATATTCTTGCATAACGGTATTCATACATTTCCATAAGCCACTTCTAAATCTGATGGTTTTTATGTAATTTTATTACAAACTAGCTAGTGCCTGCGACTTCGTCCGCGTGGAATAATTATTACCATAAAAACGGTTCTAGTGAGTTAATCTTAAAAGATAGACATATACTGTCGTTAAATTTTTGTTAGATCATTTCAAGAGGAATTTTTTTTTATACATAGTTGTTTCATATCTTGAACGGTTTTCGCAGCGCACGCAACGGAAGCCCTGAAAGATGAAGAATTCTCCCCGTTTTTTCCACATTTTTCATTGTTTCTTCGCTCCTATGAGTTGCAGCGTGATGTTATATAGCCTAAAGCCTTCCTCGATAAATGGTCTATTCAACACAAAAATAATTTTTCAATTCGCACTAGTATTTTCTGAGATTAGCGCGTTCAAACAAAGAAACAAACAAACAAACTCTTCAGCTTTATAATATTAGTACTTATAGATAAGTATGTTTCGGAAAAGCTGCTGGTATAATTTGCGAGTTTTAATTGTAAATTAGAAAAGTATGTACATGATATCAATATCACATCTAGGTAAGATTATCAATATAAGTCTTATCATCTCTACGCCAGAAAGTTTATTTCTAATATTAATAAATAATAATTTGAGTTTTTTGTGGTAATTAACATAATAACATAATTCTTATCATATCTTTGACAAGTTAATATTTAACAATTTGTCAGTTTATAAATTTACAAAATAAAGACCTGAACATAATGTACATATTAATAGCTATCAAGTGCTTTCAATCTGGTTAACGATAATGTGAAGATAGTCTAATCCACTTGACTGCCAGCGGAGAAACTTGCCCAGCATGCTGGCTACCTCCTTACTAACTTAACTACCAATTAATTTATTAATTAATAACTAACTTACTAATTCTTATCAACTATGAGTAATAGTTAGGTAGCTTTTAAGAGATCAGCCAACTCAAGTCAATATATACTCTGACAGTGACTATGTTATCTAGCATAAGTTACCTCCGTAATAAAGATATTTTTAAATAAAAAAAAGTGGTCTAGAGTTTGAGTTTAACTTTGTTAATCATAATTATATGAGACTATCATCGCCAGCTCTTACGGGCGGTTAGCAATACCTACAATTTGCTCTACCTTAGCAATTAGTTAATACAACCAATTGATTCCTCTACTCAATAATTTCCTAAGTATCTGTACTCAGAACTACAGTTCATAGTCGAGTATTGTTCCGGTCGGTTCCCAGCCACGCGATAAAAAGGAGAGCTCTTGATCATTACCCATGGATAATTGACGTGTCACGCACACATGCATGGCTTGTGTATGTGTAAGTATTACGTACATCGTATTAATCAAGAGATGCTTCTTTGGGCAAAAATATAAACTCACAATACACATACATACAACAGAACTGTGAACTGAACTACAATTAGAGAGGCCAAGTGCCCAGCAGTGGGACTAAGCTGTCTATGGTATTGGAAAAGAAGCTATTGTACACGTGTGCATTTTTTTAATCTATCTAAACATATAATAAAGCTGCAGAGGGACAAAAGACTGAATATTGAAGATGTATAACAAAAATGTTTGGAGATACTTCGAATTGATAACAGAACACGTACCAACAATTTCCAGAAAATTATGTGTCTCTATTTATCTGTTTATTTAAACGCTTATCATGCAAAAACGGCTGAACGGATCATCACAATTTTTGTTGTGTAGATAGTATGAGGTCTTAGAAGTGTCATTTTAATCCTGAAATAATGCGAGTGAAGCCGCGGGCGTCCACTAGTAATATATAAAATACGCCCAGCAGTGGGACAATACTGGCCATGTGTGATGGTGATGATGATGATGAAACATTTTGGCGTGACTTTGTTTTACATTTGTTTTCAGTTTTTGTACACGGAAACAGATTTTGTTGAGCACTAGATTAAATTTATAAACGTGATATGTTTGAGAATTTTTTGTATTTTTATTGCGCATGAAATCCAAAGTTATCACACTGTAATTTACGACTTTTGAGAAAAGAATAATTTCCATTTAAACAACTCTAAAGCTGTACAAAACAAAGTATATAATGACAAAATAAAAAATATAAATAGAAAACTGAATATATGATACATCATAGAAGTATAACACTTCTATGTCATACATATTTTCCTTGTAGTTATGTACATACGCCATAATAATAATAATAATAATGTGTCGATTATAACCTGACTAACATATTGCACGGAAATAGGCAAATAGCGGCTTTTCTAAAAGCTATTGGAAGCTACAGTCTATGAAAACTTCCCGTCATCAGCTATTCAACTACTTGACAATAACTTTGACCTATTTCTCAGCAAATAGGTAGTAAAGACTGATATCAGTGAAGACTAGAGTCTAGATTGACTGACAACTATTATTCTAATGACATCATAAAGGATTGTACGATACTAGGAGGTATGAATAAGGTGCAGCCTAGCGGATTTAGTCGTCAAATTTCCTTATAATTATTTTTTGTTGGTAAATGTAGGCACTAAAGGACCAGTGCCACTTTATATCTCTCTCAATAAATTATTCAAATAAAACAATTTAGGTAGGTATATACCTATACATAATAATCTTTAAGTAAAAAGCGAGTGTGGCTCAACGGTTCCAGTGTCTGCTTTTCAACCAGACGCACCCTGGGTCGAATCCAGCCATTCACCAATGACTTGTACTTTCATTTGCACTTTTATGTGTGGATTTGCACTCGCTTAGCGTTGAAGGAAAACATCGTAAGGAAACCGATATGTCTGAGGACCACAATATCCGAGGACATGTGTCTTTCGTGGAAGGACCTGGGCGCCCACCACTATGTATTTGCCCGAGAAATCTTCCCTAACGAATTAATTCTGCGGGTGAGTCACGACTCTCAGTCATGAGGAATACGACTCAAGAGAGAGAGAGAGAAGGAGAGATAATATTTTTTATTGTTTACACCATCATCATCACCCCAGCCTTGTTCATTCCACTGCTGGAATGGTCTCGGCCTCTCTCTGCATGTCTCTCGACTTTAACAATATGTCACCGATCCATCACGCAGGCGGACTGCCCACCCCCCTCTGTCAGATTTTGGCTAACACATAACGTGGTGCACAAGTCATTAGTGTAAGGCTAGGATCTAACAGGGTGCGTCAGAACGATAAACAACTGCATATACCACCGAGCCAGCGCTTCAAATCTTTTTACTAACAATCCTATTTCCTCACTGAATACTTAATATCCTCATATCATATATCACGCTCACACTACGTGTAAAAGCATGTAAAGTCCGTCCGCCATTATCGAGTGAAAGTCTATCCGAATGAGAATCTTGTAGCATTGCAAAATGGAGATTGTGCGAAATTTCGATATTATTCGAAGCAGTGTCCTTTGCTTCGGATGAGGCAATGTGGTTGATTGTATGAATATCAATGGAAACCTTCACTGGATCTGAGGTAGCAAACTGAAGAAACATTTATGTTAATATAAAATACTAAACTGATCTTTTTGGTTAAGCACTCACTTAGTGCATTAATAATTTAAAACTTTGCTATTCGTGAGATATGATACATTCTTTGATGTCTTACGCTAGCTAGTTCTTGTAGCTATTGTAAACATTTTACCACATGTTTTTTTTTCATCGAATTTTGGCCGCTACCTGCATTAGAAGAGACGTTAAAACGTAGGTATAAAATGTTTGTTATAGTACCTATGTATATTCTAAGCGCTACTATAACAGACTGCGTAGTTTGAAAACTCTTGACCCCAAAGTTTTTTAATCTCATTCTAACTTATCTCGGTACTTAGAAACTCGTGATTATTAAAAACTAACTAAACATCCTTGCAACACAGCGTCCTTGGTACAAGTGATCGGTGACAGACTGACAGTTAGTTACGTGACTAGAATGTAATGGCCTATGCTAATGGACTGGATCTAAATATATCCTAAATCTAGACTAGAATGTCGGTAAACCAGTTTTAAGTAGGTGAAGATGGGTTTCTTATTATGGGCATCATATTTATTTTTGCAAACCACCTCTTCAGCTTTATAAATTATAGCTGTTACATTATGTATTCTGTGCTGTTACCCATCACTTGAACCGTTTTCGCAGCGCACGCAACGGAAGCCCTCAAAGATGAATCATTTTCCCCGTTTTATCCACATTTTCCATGGTTTCTTCGCTCCTATTAGTTGCAGTGTGATGTTATATAGCCTAAAGCCTTCCTCGATAAATGGTCTATTCAACACAAAAAGAATTTTTCAATTCGCACCAGTAGTTCCTGAGATTAGCGCGTTCAAACAAACATGCTCTTCAATTTTATAATATTAGTATAGATTTTGTCAGACCCATAACTCTTATTAAATAAATACTAAAACATGTCTTCAGTAAACATGTTTTTCTAGTTTCATCGTTTTAAGTCTCAATAATATATCGCAGATTTTTTCATTCAAAACTTATTGATTATAATATTGACCTATGGATCCACTGAATATTTTTAATAACAGTTTATTGTTACATCACTAAAATCACCTCTACCGGATACCCTACTTGCAACTAGTGCTGTACCTAACAGAACTTTATTCATAGCTCACGACAAAAAAAACGTTACTTTTCTAAATTTGAATATCATCGACAGTAATCATGTATGTTCCCAAGATAATGAATAATAAGAATGTCCGATACGGCTGATCGGACACCTACTCACAACTAAACTACATACAATAGACTCCTCATTACGACAAAAAGCAGTTTTATACTTACTCTCCGCTCCGCTTAGACCAAGTTATTATGAGTAACCTAGGCCTGTAATGAATGGGGAACACACATTCGGCAATACATTGTTTCAATAAAATCGTTTGGGTGGGAAAATTATCTACTATATATAGATATACTATATATAGATATAGGTAAAGAAAGGTTGTCGTAGTTGAGCAAAGAAGAAATAATCCGACATACATTGTATTAAAAAGCTTTTTGTTAGGTCATTTGCAAATACCACGCTATATGCTCATATTGTTCATGCCTATTGGTCCCTTGATTAAAAGGGTAATCGTTGGGTTGTACTGAGCCAGTACAATATAATAGATTGGGAGAAGTCTTTGATTTATATTTTCTACGCCTACTCCTGTATTAGGGTTAATGACCGTATTACCTTACTGAGCTAGTTATTATGCCAACTTTGATGCCTTCAACACGGACATAACTGTGCGAGTGATGCGACTGCGATCGACTACTGAGTTGACCGGTCGACTGAATGTACATGGAAATCGTGAGACATACAGTTTGATTCTGATTTGATTTGCAAATCCAATGAGTATTTGGGTCTTAAAAAGCCCCATAATTCAAAAAGTGAACCACCGATAATAATGTTCTTTGTAAAGCTGGCTTTTATATATGAATAAGAATACATTATTAAATCAAATGAGTAAGAAAACATTTATAATAGAGCTCAATAAGGTTAAAAGATTTATTTTAATTACTTACTTACAGGCTTAACATATGAATTAATTACAATTTTTTTAGACCAGTAGCGCCCGGTAAATGTATCCTTGTCGATCCAAGATAAAAAATAGTTTGTTTGTTAATCCAAATGTTATCGGCCGTTTCAGTATGAAAAAGTAACAAACTTACTCAACATACTTTCTACTTTATGGGTCTTGTTACAAAATGAAGGTTAACTATTAGTCCAGAACTTTGGAAATATGAAGTCCGTTCTTGTTGATCAAAATTTGTTTTTTTTCGGTCATAGTAATTAAGTTGTCAAAATGTACTAATGATAAATCAACGTTTTGATTTAAAGTTGTCATTTTAATTGTTCGTAAGTGATGTTTGAACAACAAGAACCGACTTTTTATTTTCAACCGCGTTTTGTAATAATACGGTTTAGTATTAGTAGGATATAAGATGAGTGTTACCGTATTCTCTTGCTTAGGTGTAACCGTGACTCTACATTTTAGTAATCCACATTTTATTACAGTCTTACAATAATTTTAACGAGACAGACAAATTATAATTTCTGCTGAACTCACACAATGAACCGGATCGTCTTCATTTGATGACTATAATATATATTATGCTATAGAATTACATATAGTTATCGGTATACAGTTTGCCGGTCTATTGCACCAATTTTGATCAATTTCCTGTATCGGTAAGATTAATCATTTCAATTGTAGATTGGAATCGAAAAAAATGCATTCTTCATATATTTTGTTATGATGCGACGAACTATTTTGTATGAAAAGAGCTGATATATTTTTGGGAATTCTATATTAAAGTTGTAAAACAAAATTGTTACTTATGACATTCGCAAGCTACCTCTAGGCTTATTACTTAGCTAAAAGGTTAGGCGAAAGATATGTTAAGTTAGGAGTAGTCAGTCTTGTTTAAGTTAGGAGTAGTCAGTCTTGTTTAAGTTAGGAGTAGTCAGTCTTGTTTAAGTATTGTTTCCTAAAAAAGACTACTTCTAACTTAACATAACTTTCGCCTAACCTTTTAGCTAAGTAAATTAATTAATAATTTAATTAGGGTTTATTAATTAGGGTTACGAGTAAGACGTATACGTATAAATAAAACAATTATAGAAAAAATACTATACATTTACATAACAGATTAAACAAATTCCAACACGTTCAAAGGCCTTTGAATGACAGAGAGATATTATTTTATTTTAAAATAGAGCTGTAAGGTTCACATCGTAATCAAGTAGTACAACAGCAATTAATTTTGCATTTTTATTCAATAAATACTCATAGAAACTATGCACGTAGATCTTTTTTATGCCCTGCTGCGCTCCATTGAACTAACTGAAGCTTTTTAACCTATAGTTACCTATGAGCTTACGTTTTAAGAAAAAGTTAACCACAAAGGAATAGAGCTTAAAGCATCTTCTATTCCATCATGGGCTCAGAATAAATCTATCTTAATGTAGTGTCGGAAAATCACATTTATTAATGTAAGAAACAAAAAAAAAACACTATTGAATTATCGATTTTATTTTATTTAGTTTGGTACAGTCACAGACAATAAGCTATAAATATATATACTAAACACTTTTAAGAATAATATTAAACAAAGAGTCCAATTACGACTTTTATTTACGTAATTTTTCTAATAGAGAAAACAACATGCTTTTAAATGTTATCTAGTAATAAATTACTTAGAAAATAATATGAAATTTAAAAAAATCGTCTTAAGTTTTGCTTATGTACAAAAAAGGTATATGATATTATAAGGTAAATGTTTTTTTTATTAAAACTTCAGATCCCATAGTAACCACCACTATACTGAGCATTGCAGATTACAGTACTTTGATTTGCATTTTTACGTAATTTAAAATTAATTACAGCTTGATTCCGATCACTGCGCACTCAGCGGAATGCACTCGTCAATCAAATGTAGGTAGGTACTGGTGAAAACACAAGTGATACAAGATTATAATATATTGGAAACTTTACGGCTTTTTATCTTATATGTCCAGTGAATAGTTACAAATTATCCTTACATTTAAGTACACTTCTGTACATAATACATATTTTAAAATAGGTATTACACAATGTAAAATGTGTAATACATATTGTGTAATGATATAAAAATAAACAAAAGTAAAAACTAAAGACCTTTAAGGTCACAAAAAAAACATATTTTGCAATATAAAACCAAAAACCTAACCAAAGGCCTCGACTGATGGAGAGATTTGAAGGATGAGAGGGAATTCGACCTTAGAATAATAATAAAAAGTACACTTATGTAGTGTTGCTGCCCTTACTGATACTCAAAATATAGAAAATAATTTGATTAAATATTATCATAAGCGGCATGCATGCCAACATGCGGTATCAAAAGAAATTTCACTTACCTACATGTATATACATTTCTATGAAGTTATTTTTATCAACTGTTTTTACATAAAAAATGTAAAACGTTGTTAGTTCTAACATGATAAATAAAATGATCAAATTATAATACATATAAGTATTAATTCAGTTTTTGTGTAAAAATGCGCATGAACAATGACCACTAAGTTGTTTTTTTTTTATGTTTTTGGTATAATCTTTATACCCACCAGTACTTCATATTTCCACGAGATAATGCAGCACTACTAGTGTTCCCGGCTCATTGTCTTCCTGATTACTAATTAAGATTCAGAACTACTTTTTGCCTAACACATGTTTCCTGCATAAAAAGATGCACTGCACATTTCCTGGATTTTTTACTCAAAGTAATGTTTATGGTAGAGCTGAACTGCATAAATGTTAAATAATATATTTGTACCTAAACTCACTCATAGAATCAGAGATCTAGGTATATTTCAATAAGTTTAACCTTCTCTAACCGAAAATAGTTACCGTGTAATCATTGTGTCTGTCATATTATTTCTTTTTTAATTAGTTTCATTATATAAATATATAAAACTCAGAGGTGACTGACTGACTGACTGACATAGTGATCAACGCTCAGCCCAAACCACTGGACGGATCGGGCTGATATTTGGCATGCAGGTAGCGTAGGCATCCGCTAAGAAAAGATTTTTGGAAATGTCACTTTTAAAGGGATGACATAGGGGATGCAAGTTTTACTTCTTAAAGCGAGCGAAGCCGCGAGCACCCACTAGTTTTATTAATCAAATTTAAAAATTAAGCGGTTTTCATGGTCATTGTTTATAAACTGACTACTTACAAATCACCACATTTTCAGATGTGAATAGTAACTCATACTCATATGTAAAACACCGCAAATATAGTAAGTATAATAATAGGTATTGCAGTGGGGTACCACTGTACTGTCAGATAATGCCAGCTGCAGTATGGAATCACCAAAGACAAAACACAATTAAAAAAACCGCTAAGTAACATAAAAGACGCAAATCTAAAAAAACTGTACTTAAATAAATTAAACTAGTGTCCCAAACGGTGGCCTTGTCACTAAAAGCTTTCTCTTTCAGTCAACCCAAAATTAGTGCCCGTCTTAGTTAAAAAGAAACCTTTGGATGGAGATGAATACCACACTACAAACTCAGATAAATTACTTATTACCGTTATTCCAGTGAGATTGGTGGACCAACGTACGCCTTCCAAAGAGGCGGTACGCAAATACCACCTACGTCACTTGAAGTGGGTTTTTGCGGAGCTATTACTGTTTTAGCATACTTACTACCTCTTGTATAACGTCTACAAGTTAAGTACAAATTTCGAGCATTAAAACTCTTTCAACTTTTTTTTGAGACGGAATAAGCGATGTTGAGAAAATAAAATTCAGATGTGTTAAGATATTTTTGAGAGACTTTATAATGAACTAGTGCTCGCGGCTTCGCTCGCATTAACAAGTAAAACTTGCATCCCCCATTTCACCCCTTTAAAAATGGCATTTCCAAAAATCCTTTCTTAGCGGATGCCTGCGTCACAACTTGTCCGGGATTGGGCGGTGCGTTGATACATCACTTTGTCAGTCAGTCAGTCACCTTTGAGTTTTATATATTTCGATAGCTTTACACAACAAGACTTTTTATAAATATTGTTCCTCGTGCGTCTTAATTTCACGTATTGTCCGTCAATTTGCATCTACCAATCGCAGGTGGTCCACATAATATTAATGAAATCTCACCAGCCAATATCATTTCAAAATTAAACGTACACTTTACCAGTAAACACACACTCCAAATAATTCCAATTTCAAAATAAAAACAAAATGTAGGAAGAAATACAACATTACGCAAATAAAATTTAAAGAGAGAACGTTCGATTTTTAAAATCTCAATTAATTACGAGGCGGGCACGTGCCGTTACAAAATTGTGGTCATTTCGATAACGGACGAGTGAAGTAACGGACAATTTTATTATAACTCGAGCAATTTTCTTTAACACGCGTTATTTCGATCGCGTTATTGAGATATACGGAACTACGGTAGTCATTTGCGATAAATATGCCGTATTTTTCTGTAAGACTTCTTTGTAACGTTTTATAGTGTTCTCTTATTTTATCTGTAACATATTTTAGGTATAAAGACAAATTTTGAATCCTCTTCTTTCAAGTTGTACTCCTAATAAATTAAATATATAAATACATTACTGAGGGTAGTAACTCCTCCATAGAATTGATTAATTAAGTATGTTCTCTTGGGCAAATACAACACGATGGGTATTATTTTTTTAAGGATGATACTTCTTCTTGGATTTTGTGTGCTTCAAACATATCAGTTTCTTTTCGATGTTTTCCTTCACCAACATGTGAGTGCAAATCCACGCACTACTTAACAGTCATTGGTGTGGGGCTGGATTCTAAACAGGATGCATGCTAATGCTAAGCAGACGTTTTAAACACTGCGCCACTCTCGCCTGTTCTTCTAAGTTTGCCAAGTTTAAGTTAAGTTATTATGAAACATGTTACTTATATCGAAGTCTCACTTAGCATCTGAATAACTACTTAGCAAAGTTGAGCTTGAAGAAACTTCCGGTCCCCTGTATAGACGCCTACCAAGCACTAAATACACCTTAATTACCTGCCAAAGATTTCTGCTAAGTAAACAAGCAATAAAGAGAGCGTTTCGCGCGTATGTTTAACTGGCAACACTAATGTGCGATCACGTTTAGTGACTTTACTACCTTTACGACTTGTAACACCGCCGGTGTCTTTGTCTTAACTTCGCGGGAAAATATAACTGCTGTGAAGTTAGCCGGCTTTGATTTTGTGACCCATTTTAACAGAAATAAAAATTAAAAAACTTTGAGATGAATTGAGAACTCACCTTTTTGAAGTTGGTTCAAAAAGAAAAGCTACTTTGTGCTTATCACTGACTAGCTGTGCCTGCGACTTCGTCCGCGTGGATTATTTATTTTGGGCATTAATTCTTTCATACATATTTTTTTGATATCTTGAACCTTTTTCGCAGCGCACGCAACGGAAGCCCTTAAAGATGAATCGATGAAAATGATGAATTTTCCCCATTTTTTCCACATTTTCCATTGTTTCTTCGCTCCTATTAGTTGCAGCGTGATGTTATATAGTCTTAAGCCTTTCTCGATAACTGGGTCTATCCAACACAAAAAGAAATTTTCAATTCGCACCAGTAGTTCCTGAGATTAGCGCGTTCAAACAAACAAACAAACAAACTCTTCAGCTTTATAATATTAGTATAGATGTGTCAAAGATGCATAAAAAGCCGTAAATTTTTGTAAACGGATACTTACACTTTTTTGGCAGTAAAATTAGATTTTTAAACGTCACTAAGTATTTTTTTTAATTTAAATTGTAAAGTTGGTAAGTACATATATAAATGATCAAACAAAGCATCCTAATCCTTGCCCAAGATAAGCTGTTACATATAAATTACATATCACATCGTAAAGGCTATAAATATGCCGATTTCTTTGTAACGATCGGATTATAAGCCTAAATCCGCTAATCCTAAAATAACTCTCATGTCACCGAATTAGAAACCACGGCATAAGAATCAGCTAGACTAGCGGGCTTACAACGGTGACGTTTGTTATTCACAATGTAATTCACCTAAAAGTTAAAGAGAAAAATATAGAGAAACACATCGTCGTCTTTAAAAAAAACAATAGTTTATGTTCCTTGACAAAAAAATATTAAAAGTAGTGTCAGAGAAAAAACAACAAAAAGTATCACGCCAATTTCTGTTACAGATATTACGCTCGCCAATCTGTGTTACAGACTACAAGATTTTCAAATAGAAGCTTTTGTTACACTTTTTGTTACATTAATGTCACAGATTATGATAGGTTACGAATGAGCCGAATGCTCTCATAGTGTTAAATTTTCACGTTCATGGCATATTTAAACTGTTTACTAGAGGTGTTCCGCCATGTTACCTATTTCTTAATGCGATGAAAGTAACCAATGTGTTATCTTGGATATAATTTACTTCCGTACCAAAAGTATGAACGCGGAATATACAATATGTTAAACTAAACGGTTTTCACTCACGTGTAATTCGCGTATTATGTTTACGCGTTTCGGATGTTATCCCATCGGATATTATGTATTGGAATCCGTGCTGCCGCGGTCCCAGAACGCACGTTCTGAAGATGGATGTCATTACATCCGAAACGCGTAAACAACATACACGAATCACATGTGAGTGGAAACCGTTTAGTTAACATATTGATAAAATGTCTCACGAAAGTTTTAATATGAGGAACGTACACTCAAACACATACTCGACTTACAATCTTTCGCGCAATATAAGTATAAGTGTATAATACAACCATGCTATGTCCTCTAGCCACGCTCTGGTTGGATCGAGTAAAAGTTAGACAGACATCACGAAATTGTCACAGAGCATGTTTGCATTCCGAATATTCTATGAGCTTAGTGGACGGAGAAGAAAACTCGCACAGAGATACTAGTTTTCATGTCGTCGTGTTAAACGAGTGAGGTAATGTGTAAATTCTTAGTAGATTTATATTTTGGCAAGCATGTTTTAATGTTATTTCAAATTATGAGTGATTTGATAGATTTTTTTATTAATTTTTGAAGCTTCGATGAGTTGTGGTAAATGTTTGGATTGCAAAATGTTACTAAAATTACCTAATTATTATTGTACTCGTATTAGTCATGTTCCCAGTTTATGGGGTCTGCTCCCGATTTGTCTGGTCATAAATCATAATGACTAAATTCGATCGCTGTGATTTCTTGTGACACGCTTATTAAATTTCATAATTAGTTAAAAATATAAAAATACAATAATTGTTAATATGATACTCATGTTGTAGCCCTGTGATATATGTCTGATTATTTATATTCTGTTGTATTGTGTTATATTGTGTTATGTGTCCTGTTAGAATGATATCTCTTCTAATTCCTTACTCTCATCTCAGGCGAGTGGCAATTTATGCTGAAGTGTGGGTCATGATGCAACAATGCAAATTGTCGATGCTACCGCCGCTGCAAGTGAAAATCATCGATTATTTAGAAAGTTTCGTGCAGAATCGAAGAGAATGCCAACTTTTAATATTCACAGTTGCGAATGTATATGTTTACGAGTAGTTGATTGGAATTAATACGCAATTGTTGCCATTATAATGTTTTCTTATGTTATTTTTATGTTTTAGCTTCAATAGCATCATGATTGTTTCTGTAGCCACAGTAAATACAACTTAATTTGTTTGAAATATATTTATGTACTTACTTATGTATTCTGAACACGAAAACAGAACGTGCTGAAAATTCAGAGCAAATTGAGTGATTACGTAAACTATCCAGAAATGCAACTGAGTTACATGCAAATTTACAAGATAAGTGACATAATAAAACGTTTTAAAAATCGGCAAACAACAGAAAAGTAACTTACAATGAAGCCTAAAGTAAGTTTGTATGAGGGGTAAAGCACATTAAGAGCGGGGATCAATGACTGTCTTGTTATGTCAAATCTGTACAAACATCACACAACGAATTATTTTACCATTTTTTACGAAGTTAGTTAAACTCTGTAACCATGGGAACCAGTGAACCTCAGAGTCACATTTGTCTTAAATCAGCGACCACTAACTAAAACTGCAAGCCACATCTGAGCCGCGTAATGAGACTAGTTGTCCGACCCTGGTTCTCACAGCTTGGGGCAAACCACAGAAGGAGTAAGCTTTCGTTTGGGTTTTGAAGTAGTTTGGCCACGAGGTGAAAACTAAAATAATAGTTATTGTTATGATGTTCTTACGTGAATAAATACTTCAAAATAATGAGTGAATATCAAAATCAAAGTCAAAGTCAAATTATTGATTGCATAATTGTGTTATACATCCATGTATGGTGAGCCAGATCTTATGCTAAGGTATCGAGTCAGTGAAACACAATATAATAGGGCTGGTCTATTTGTTTATTTATTATGTTATTATTAATATGTTTAGTGTTTGATGTATGTCTTGAGCCCATTTACTTGATATTTTCAGGGAAATACATAGTACACCTATAACCATTGTAATGTCGTAGTAATAAAATAAAAAAAATACTTTAATGAATCATAATTTTCAAATACGAAAAAATGCTATTTGTAGAAATACCCAATAAAGCAGTGGATATGAGAGTAGAGAAGCTAAGAAATTCAAATAGCTGCTGCTTACATTTATATGGTTAAAATAAACAACCCCGAGTCTAAGCACTTGTCATATAGGAAGATATAAGAATACATTGTATACACTACGTTTAACTCAGCGGTTAGAGTTTAACAGATTGCGAGTAATATTGTATAATGAGCTGAGAGATATTATGAGGATGTGCGCCTGCCTTTGTAACATACATAGACAGTGTTTTTTTACCTAAATAGACTTAAGATGAAGTTTGCTTCTCGAACTCTCGAATTGAAGATCGCTGATTTGTACGAATGGTTATAGGATTTGAAAACATGTTTGTATGACTGTAAACTCGGATAAAAATAGTTTTTACACTGCTCCAGAGCATCTAACATGGCTTAGCGATATTTTATAAGCATCTGGGGTTATTTAAACCGCATAACATTCCCAATAGTAGATCTAAAACAGCTTCTTAGTTGCAGAGACGCTTAAATAAAGTAAGCACCGAAAGACGCGTCCCCGACCCAAGCGTCATCTAAATATTGAAATCTTTTACGTAATTTAATATATTTTAATTGCGTCATCTTAATTCATACACTTGAAAGTTAATTATGCACTTCAGAAATAATTCCGTCTTAAAATAAGACCACGCGTTCGTAGTCAAATATTTAACATCCACTTTAAATTCTGAGGTGATCAATGAATTGCTTGAAGACGATTATCAGCATTTTAGATTCAAAACAGACTACTAATTTTAGTATTTGGACATTATTATGTTTGTAGCCAGCAGTCAGATAAAAAAAACTATCATCATGTATACCTACTAAATACCAAATTTATGGTATAAATATTGTATACCTTGTCGTCCCCGTATCGTAATGGGCTAAATTCATTAATTTAATTTATTTGATTAAGTAGGAGCAATACCTACCTATTAGCAAGCCAGACTATACAATATCATCCTTATAGCCAACATTCTAAATGCAAATACCTAAAATATAAATATTCTTCATACATTCAATAGTACATTCCTAGAAAGAGTTCTTATCGCATCTGCGATGGCACAGAACAGATTCACTATTCATAATTGTTTTAATAAGTATTAATTTCCGGCAAGCACTAGGAAGATTATTGAACCAGGCACAGAGCGCTTCTGAGCTGTAATTCGCCACGCTTCAGTTCCAACCAACGTACCATATCGCACCTGTCATATAAATAAAAAGTAATCAAAAAACACCCTTATTCTAATACCCATAAGATTCGAGAAAAAAGTAAATCATAACACATTGGCCTCAAGATAATTGCCAGTAAGTGAATGAACTACGGTCTCATAAGTTTATTATTTGTATAGAGGTTTTAAGTAAATTTATGCGGAATAATTAATGGTGTGCTTGGGAGTGCTTAGTATGGTAGCTGATGTTAGACATCTTGTTGGTCCATTAGCTTTGTGGGAGGGCGACTTGGGATACAATGAGGAGCAGAGCAGAGAGGTGGAAAAATAGAAAACAGCAGAAGGATAAGTTCTAGTTTTCTCAGACTTTAGTTAAATATGTATGTCACGTAAGCGTAAGATGGGGTAGTTTGTTTCAATTCTTTTCCAGTTTCTTTATTTTTAAGACAAACTTAAAATAAAGAAACTGGAAAAGAATTGAAACAAAATTTTAGTGAAATACGATTATGGATTTCCGTGATATTTTTTTTTTTTTTTTACATTATATAAGCTCACGCTTGACTACAACTTGCCTGATGTTAAGCAACGTTGTAATGTACGATCTAGCGCGCTTGCCTAGAAGAAACCGGTTTACTCTCGACTTGAAGACCGACAAATTATAGTTCAATGGGAATAGAGATTCGGGCAAGGAGTTCCACAGTTTGGCTGTTCGCACGATGAAAGTCGAAGCCAACCGCTTGGTATTCGGTAGAAATTAGCGAATTGATCGCTCTATGCCATAATGTTGTCTTTCTAGGAGAATAAACACACAAATGTTTCTCGAAATCTATTTCCTTGATTACCATACTAACTCAAAATTTCCTTCCTCACAAAAATAGCTATGAATCGTAGACAGGGTACTTTACTTTATTTTCTATTTCCATGCTCTTATGAGTCAGATAGAGAGACAAACAAACAAACAAGCACTAATATGTTTGTTGTACTAGATCATCCGTGTTTGTTCAAGTCAATATTTTTAAGAGGTCAATACTAGAGTTCAATACGGAAGCCGCTTTACTGGATTTAAGGTTTTAGAATATGTATGAGTAAAGGGATTTTCAACATGTGTGGTCAAATGTTGACCAAGAGCCTTAAATGTTTTTGAATATAAGAGAAATGTCGAATTAAAAAACATCTATAGAGATCGAAACCAATGCTTATACTCTGCAGTGAGACGAAATCGACGGTGGATGATGATGATGATAAGAGAAATCTTATCCAGCGATCTTCAAAACGAGAGTGAATCGGTTCTTATCGGGTAAGCACGCTCCATCTTAGGCCATAGCCTTTGCTTGCTATCAGGCATTTTGTATTTGTATTTTTGTATTTTGTATATGTATTATAAGTTAAAATAATTACTAAAAGGATACGATTAGCATGTGCAAAATATTTCCAAATGATTACTGGCCACTTGACTGCAGAATGTTTATTTATTTGTATATAAAACAGTGCGATATTGTTTAACCATGTGATTAAAACTTTCATTGTTTGCTCTTCAAATTCGTACATAGTATATCCTCTAAACAATTTGAAAAGACCTTTACAATTATTATTGCTAAAAATAACACAAATTAAATTACAGTTCATGACTTTGCAAACAAAATTAACTGTGTATTTTAGTGAATCACGGATGTCCGTGTTAAGATCAATTGGGCGGGGAAAGTAACGCCTCAAATGCGTGGGACTTTGGTCCCTACTTTAAAAATACCGCATTGCGAATACTTGTAGAAAAAAAAACCTGTAGGTTGTTTCACAAATGAGAAAAAGCAGTTCACAAATTCGAATACTTTTCACCCAAAAACAAAACGCCGATCATAGCAGTTCTTATAACTTATATGATTGGAGGATCACTATAATTAAAATAAGTCAGATGAAATATGAAAATGAGTCATTAATTTATCTCTCATATCCTATCTAGACACGAGACTTACAAAACATTTAATAGACAAGTTATTATTCAAAATTTACACGTGTTTATTTTTGTTTTCAGGTCAAAAACTACACAAAACTATGAATATGGAGTTATAAGGTATGTCTCTATTTCAATAACGTTTAATATAAGTTATGTGATTAACATTGTCGTACATTATACAAATGAATAAACAATCATTGAAACTAGTTAACAATACGTTTACTATTGAGCGCTGAGAGGTATATGTCCCAAAATATTTATACATTATAACGTTCACAAAAGCCTTTATTAAACAAACATCCAAGTCTTAAACTAATAAAATCACAAATATAAAGTAATTTCTATAACTAGATAGAACCATAAAATTGAAATAGAACCTTCGGATAGCATTTAGCAGCGAGTTAAGTGATATAATGACGTCGAATGTCGCGTCCACCGCATTCATTAATGCGCCGGCGCGTACGACGGTGATACTTCTTGTTATAAGTTCTGCTGGAAGTGATTGATATAGGTACACTTAAATTTGACGGGAAGAACTAGGTATGTGAATTTTTAATAAAACTGTTCTATGGAATGGCTTAAAATGTAAAAGAAGAAAATTCGACGATGGTCTTTTTAACTACATACCTACGTAATATGTATAGGTGCGTGTTTGATTATTTTTTTAATTTAAAATAATAATCTATTTAATATTTAGCTTAATTTATCAAAATAATTATCAATTTTCAAAGATGTATGTCATGTCAAAGCTCGTAAAAATTAAGAAAATTACACAGCGTCATCTAGCCCCATACCACAATATAAAAATTAATACAGTAGAACGACGCCTTAGATCTCGTGGAAAATGCCGACAACGTCTAGACTGCGTTAGGATGCCAAGGGTTGTCACAAGTAACAAAATTCATAAAAAAAAATTGCAAATCAATATCGTCAGCAATATTATAACAATTTAGAATTCCGTACTTACATCAGTATACTGGTCAGTGGTAATGTCAAAATAACAAAAATAACAAAAAACAACAATGTTAAAAATAAAAAAACATAAATGGGCCACTGACAAATATTTTCGGTTTCTACATTTATTAGATTTGAAATGTCTGTTGTAAAACTTAATTATATGAAAAAATCTCATTCTGATAAAAAAATTACTGGGAAGCATTTACATGGTTTTGTATTATATTCTACTAAACTCAAATGGGTAATAATCTATACCTATATAAGTCAACAATATGAGCCCAATGTTATTTTCAGCAAAACAAAAGGTCGACATCAATTCTTTTTCTAACCTACGGATGTAATCCACAAAATCATCATCTTTATTTATACGAGATGAAGACTTGCAATCTCTCACAGCACACGACGTATGCACCATTTTAAATAAAAAATAAAAAAGCAGACACGCATTAGCCCTGAATGATGTGTCCCGAACTACTAACAATGTTTTGTTAGCAGTTCGGGCTCGGCATTCCTGCCTCTCGCCCCTCACGCCCCACACGGTTGTCCTGTCTAAACGTCTTCGTCGGACGACTGTATACATATATACGACGGTTTTCTAGACTGTGCCCATACTGAGAAGACGCTCGTGTAATGGGCACTAAATACCGTATAAACTAACCCCAACACGATCACGACGCTATTTCATTGAAACTATCTGTACCCCTAATTCAAAACAAAACACATATAGTTGGCGAATAATAATATGTAGAAAAGAGAATTATTGTATTTTCCAGTGGCATTAGGTTCATTAACAACAGCGAATCGTTACAAAACGTAATACTTCTAAATTTATGCTCAATATTTTACCGGTAAAGCACAGAGCCAGTTCCAGAAAGCAAACTCTATGCATAACAATGCAGCATTTAGATATCAGAATATAAAGTGGCATTTCCAGATTATTATGACGTTAGTTTCGATACGGTTCCGTATAAAACAGGTTTCTTCGTAGACTAATCGTTACTGGACTGTCTGATAACCATTTTATGTAGATATCGATATCTTTAGATAATTATGGCTTGGATTTTTTGGCAAAATTTTTAAAATACTTTTAAGCTTGCAACGTATGTGTGAATATAATTTAGAAAGTGATTTATTTATTTTATTGACATGCAAAATAGACACAGAAATCAGAAATACACTTTGAATTACCTTTTTTTTTGCGTATAAATGGTCAATTCTAATGTCGATAGTTTTGAAACAACCCTTAGAGCCACTGACATAGCTTAACGATTACTTTAATAACGCAGCCGAAACAATTTGATATGTTATGATTATAAAACTTTAACTGTATTACATATATATTTGCTGTTGTAAAGATCTTATTATTTTGCCAATGCATTTTTATCATCGACAGTATACTTCTTATCGAATGAGCGTGACTAACTCTGGTGACAACCAAGCGCCCTAAAGGCCTCTGACATGGCATTAATAGGTAACAACCATTGACAGTTAAATCTCAAACTAAACAATATCACTCATTATCTAAACAGTCAATATATAATGTTATCATTCTATTGTTCCATCTGATAGTGACTGCTTGGAGTCATAGGTTAACAAAGATGTGAATGCCAAGACAATAGTAAAGCAATGTGTATGATTGTATAAGTAAAACATTATAGTCATACTAAAACACCAGACATTCTCAATAATACTACTAAAAGGTTACCCTTTATTTGTATTTGTAGACCTCATCAAGTGATATTTTGCACAAATCTTATTTAAAATTTCATCACGATATTTGACAGCTTATCTACTGTTTTTTTGCAAACTAATAACGGTTAAAAATTTAGACATAAGTAATTTTTTTAATTATGTATAGGTATGTTATTTTGCTTCTGTAAAGAAGTGTCCCTAAAAAACTTTAAACATAAACTAAAATAACACAAATATTTTATGTTGAATATTATTCAATAGCAGTCACTAGAAGACATAAGACATATGTATAAGTTAACAAGTACATATAGCATATTAACGGTGCTAGCCAATATCTGTAAAAGTAAAGACTCGGCCAAACAATAGTTTAAAACAAAATTAACTTGAAACGCCTCAGAAATTGATGTTATTTGTTGTCTTTAAATTTTATTTTATTGACAGGAGTTATTGGTTTTTGCGATGATTTGCGTCCTGTATTAAACTTGCGTCTTATACTAGACATTTCTGAAATTCATATATTGATGCTAGATTGTATAGCTAACAATCCTTATTTTTATTATGTTACTTAAATCTATTAATGATCTTATGATCATTGAATACATAAACACATTAACATTAAAAAGAAAGTAAACCTGGCCATTTTATATAAAAGAGAACTAACTCAACTTTAATAATGACCTACCTAAACATACATTAATAAATTAATATGTCAAGCTAAACCACTAAACAACTTATCAATTAATTTAATAATAATTAACAAACAATTCCGTGTTGTAAATAGCATTAATGATTTGAAACAAACATTATTACAACAAGATTTGACATAAATATTACATTCCAATATGTTAACTAGTTTACAAATTATCGCTATGAAATATAACAACCGACTCATAACCAAACATTTAATTTCAATTCAAATGCAGTCACTTTAGCAACTTTATAGAAGCTCTAGTATATGTAAAGTTATTCGATTGTACCAGCCTGCTTAGCATGCTTACAATACCAATACTCAATCTGAATTTAGGAAACTACATTCATGAAGTCAAAGAAATATGTTGTACACTCAGATAGGTACATTGTGGTGATTACAGATAGAATGTTTGTATGTCTCATTAAATGGGCAGGAAGTTTTAGAGTTTTGGTTGTTCAACATAATTTACACGGAAAATTTTTACTTTTTACATACTGGCTATTAAAAAAAATGACATTGTCTTAAAAATGACGTACTGATATAATTACTGGTGATGTATGTTTCATTGTTTTAATGAACGACGAGTTTCCAAAAATAAGAAACAGAAATCTATACCAACGTAAGATTGTCACTACATTTATTGTTTGTTAAGAACTTTCTTAATTCAAAACACAAAAAAAATGTCGTGTAGTTTTAGGTTTAGATTTCTGATTCGCAAAGTTGGTTCCACAAATTACTGAATCAGATTGAATATTGCATTTGTAACAAATAACAATGCTAACTCCACGGCGAGTCATTGTAACTATTTATTAAGCCTCTCCACCTCTTTAAAGGATGTTTCACCGATGTTCATAGACTTTCTATGGTATTCTACATTTTGGTATATTTTACTGGGAATTGTATGAAAGATCAATATTATAGAGTTTCAGGGCAGTGTAATTTGATACTGCCGACACAGATCTGAGAAGAACCGTTTGAGGCTCGACGTTTACATTATGTGCTAGAACGTTATTGTGTGTATTTAATATTGATTTGAATTCTGTAAAAGCCTCCAAGTGTGGTGGTACCAGTGTCAATCTATTTTAAGCCTTTCTTTTTTACTCTTTCTAAGTAGGTAGATATGGTAGCATAACATATTGAGATTTTTTATAAATTCATATTTTTTTTGCTAATTTTGAGACATATTTGATATGATGAAAAGCCAAATTTCCTCTGATGTTATGGGGCAAAAATACTTCACATATACCTAATATATACAATATCTGGATCAAACACTTTATTTGAGAAAAGTTCCAATTATTCTCAAAACTACTTATCAATGTTAAAAAATTTAGAAAAACCAAAACACTTCTCAACTTAAAGCAGCTAAACAGTAAGTATCCTGCATTTTAATAAAATCTCACTAAAATATTTATAATTACGCACTTGTACTAATAAGCTACTACAGTCACGGGCTCCCGGGTTTGCCTGCCATAATCAGTAGACCATAAAACGGCGCCTGAAACAATGTTAGCCACGTTTTATTAGGCCTGAGTAATTTATAGACCGTACAGGATGATTATTTTACAGTTAGATAGGTTTATGGGGATTAAGGATGCCTGATGTTATCTTGCCCTTGGATGGTGTCAAAGTTTGTGTAGACATGATAGATAAGATAGGGTCGTAAAGCTTAGTTACACTTTGAGGGCCTTATAACAAAACGTGGTTTAACTATTGGTACAGAACTTTGAAAATATGCAGTCCGTTTTCGCTATTCGAAATTTGCCTGTCTACTGTCATAATAATCAAACTGTCAAAATGTTATCAATGATGATAATCAACTTTCCAATTTTAAGTTGACATTTTGATTGGTTGTATGTGATGTTTGAACAACAAGAACTTTTTATTTTCTAAGTCCTAAACTATTTTTAAACCACGTTTTGTAATAACACGGTGAATGATTGATAACTTGGCTTTAAAGTTAACTTATGAGAAAAAGAAGGCGACTTAGTTTATTATAAATTAGAATCAATTAAATTATAACGCTCAAAAGCAATTGTTTCTTTTTTTCCTTATTTTATACTACATACTAAATTTTAATTTTATCTGCTAAGTATATCGTTTTTAATCCAGTAAATGATTTTATTTACATGTAAAAAAAATAACTCAAACAATCTCTGGTTTAAACTTGCACAAAATTAAATAAAATTTACTTGTATCCTACATTTGTTAAAAGTTACGTTCACAAGACACGTCGATATTCCCTGGTTTGTATGGAGCATTAGCTCAAGCCTTCAGAGGCAGCCTGAATGTATGGCCAATAGAATACTTAGAACACTTGACAGATATGACCAAGATAGCCTTGTACGAGCGCACGAAGTGGGCGAGGAGTTTCTGTAACAAGAAGAAAAAAATGATATGTGTGACAAATAAATATCTAATAAGGTTACTCGTTTTTAAAATAATATAAGCTATGCAATGAACAGGGGAAAGCAGCTTAGGTAAGTTTTAATCCGGGAGTACTTATATAAAATAATATTCATATCACTTGTGCCCTTTTAGCCCAAGGAACAGATAAACTTGCATGCAAAACTTGCTCAGTTAAGCACTTTCAAGTAAGTTTAGAGGAAATTTGATAAGATTTTACTTTCGATACAAAAAGCATAAAATTTACTTACAGATATTGTAGTATAAATAAATATTTCCTTTTACTAAGACTACACTTCGCAGAAAACCTGTACAATATGCAGGTATTTATGTTTTCTGCTTTGCGTTAGTAGTTTGGACTTCCATTCAGTGTTGTGTTCTATGCTTCTACTGCTCATTGTGTATTTTGTTCGTACTATGGATGTATTTTGACTGAATGCTTATGGATTTGTATTAGGTAATAAGAAATTGACGGTGTTTGGTTTTGTGAAAAATACCACTGGTTTTGTGTAGGTTGTGGTTTATACAGAGTTTTTAGGAAGTAACTGACTTGGATGTCAAGATTTTATTTTCTCGTTCCATTAAAAAAAATGTTAGGTATTGTTTTGGGTATTTTTACTTAATTACCTACTTAAGATATGAAAAAACTTTCAGAAGAATTGATAGCCTCCTTTTTTGAAGTCGGTTTAAAACCGCAGGAAGCTCTTAATATGCGTAGGACTGGGATGATAGGCATACAAGAAGAGAAGCGTACAAGAAGAGAGGCCTATGCTCAGCAGTGGGCAATAACGGGCTAATGATGATGATGACGTGAGATATTAACTTATTTGTGTTTTAGCTATTTAATTACCTTTCTTGTTAATTTATTCGCCATTTAAGATGAAAATACTTAAACTTATACAATACACAAATATAATAGATGATAGTTAAAGTCTGTGGTAGAGGCTCGTGCTCTAAGAAACACTCCGCATCAGACAAAACCGCAGAGTGATCATCAACATTCTATAATATCTACACATGCATCTATATAGTCCCTACATTGAATATTAGCTACATACAGTTTGCTGTTATAGTTATCAATATATATAATATACCCAACTTTGATCAAACTAAAAGAAAAATTAAATATTAGCTGATTTGATTCATTAACATTAAAACAGTTTTATAATTAATTCCACAGAATACATCATATTTACTTACATTAACCGCAACAAAAAATATCAACAGTTTGTAAGCTGAATGGCTAGTAAGTGGCTTAACTCGAAAATTACTGAACTGAATTTAATACTCCTAGCACTACCAACTTAACAACACAAGTGATACCACAGAGCACAGCTAGTCATCAACAAAGCTTGTATGACTTCGATCGCGTGCCACTAGCGTGCGCCCGCGCAAGATAACATTGTAAGCTACAGGTGGCAGCACTTCTGCACAATGAAAAGTATGAAATCGTTATCTTAGTAAATCGTTCTTTTTTTACTCTAGGGAGTAAGGCGTCAGATCACGTAGGTATGTAGGTGAAAATACCTGCTTTGAAACTGATTGGCTCTCAAATAAAACTTCCAGAACATACAATTAGCCATCGACAGATTTCATCATAGAGTAATATAATATACCGATTTCATATTTGAGAATGGTAGGTAGCAGTGCGCCGAGGCGGTCAAATCATGTTCCAGTTTTTAGTTGTAATTTTATTCACAATCTAAGTTATCTATTTCATGCGCCAACCTGCGCAGACGCAGCTCTTTGCGGTGAGCCATGTGGCGAGTGGACGGCGGCCATTATACGATTAGATGTGCAAAGAATGTAGGCACGATCGGTCGTTAGTGGTTGCTATTCTTGTTACAGTCGTAGATAGCTGTATTATGGTATTGTTATAGGTATGTTAGGAAGACAAACTTTATATATTTATGCAAGAAACTTCTTCACGAACAGCTATACAAATTTGTGTAGAAAACTTCTAAAATATCATACTATTGAATTGAAAAAATGATAAAATAAATGAGCATCTGCTTGATCTATAATTTCCAGTATATGCAAATTCAGAAGTCACTGGTGTCAGATCATAATTTCTTAAGTACATTTAGTTGTACCTAGATGCGGTTTCTCTAAATAAAAGAAGAAGTATAACTCGACTGTAGACTGAGAAATGCAGCTCAGCCAAAATAAAAATAGCTTATCATCTACATTTTACTTTTTAATAACGCCGTATCTAATCATTTATTTCCTTGGATCAGTAAAAGTAGTACAACATAATATATACAATTATACATCGTACCTACCTACTATATAACACACACGAGTATTCCAATCCATCACAGATGGTCCAGCAATGCACATCTAATGTCATAGATTGGAACGCGCATTACTGGCGCGTGCCGCTACGACCAGCGTTTTTTGTCGCACGTTTTTGCGACAAACAGCTGATCGAATGTGCGGTCATTTGAGTGAGACATTCTCGGATTATTATGGTGGAATTTTGTATCGAAGTTTGAGAGAAATACATTCAATGCAAGGAATAAAGGATTATCGGGCAGAATACACCTGTACTTTTACAAAGTTTGCCAAATTTTATTGATCAGGCTTAAAACATGGTTGTAAAGAATGGATCATTGTTGCTGTAACATTTCTATTATCAACGCCAACGTTTAAAAAGGGCGTTTAGAATATATGTAGGTACTTACATAAGCAATTTAACATATTATTATATGTATGTTTCAATGGCTATAAAAATAATAGATCAAATATATTTTTAAAGTTCTACCTGACTTAGTTACTATCTGATATTAAAATTCTACGTGCATTGATATTTTAATTAAGGCGAGGCATTTTCGCGCGAACTACGATTTTAGGAGGTGAGGTGTGGGGGGCTGCCCGCGCGTCTCACTCCGCGCGCTGTCCATTTCTCGTAACGTTAGCACTACGCCACAGTATAAATATTTCAGCCGTTATACTATGATCAACTTCTATTAATGTAAAATGTTATTTTTGTCAGTTTTAAATAAGCTAAGTAATAATTTATTACTTTATATCTATAAATATAAAACAAAGTCGTGTTTGTTGTTTGAAAAAAAAATACATAGGTTATATTAATAAAATTGCCGTGACTTTGTATATGCGCTGCTTAGATAACATGCAAAAAAAAATATCACCACATTTATTACGTTTATTATCGTATACATTCTGTTTGGATATTCTGCATGGATCTGTTTTTAGGGTTCCGTACCCAAAGGGTAAAAAACGGGACACTATTACTAAGACTTCGCTGTCTGTCTGTCTGTCTGTCCGTCCGTATGTCACCAGGCTGTATCTTATAAACCGTGATAGTTAGACAGTTTTTTTTAGAAGATGTATTTCTGTTGCCGCAATTATTTTATTTATTTCGAACACATACAGTCGTAACAACAAATATAAATTACCATAATTATTACGTTTATGATTGTATAAATTCAGCTTGGTTCTGTTTTGTGTATTATGTGACAAACTAATGATGTTATAATATTATACTCACTCATTATTGATATTATTTTGAGATAATTTATCACCACATTCTGCAAGTCATTCTTTATCAGCTGTAGAGTTTATAGTCAATAGTAAATAATATAAAAAATAGATAGATCGGCCTATTTTATGGTATTATTGTTTAGTACAGGATCCACTTACCCATCTGTCGTTGAAGTATTGAAATTCACAGGTTGCAATTCTACTAATGGACTGGTAGTATTAGATACTCGAGACTGCTTTTTCGACCTAAATTAATTAATTATAGAGTACTCGTACATAGGTACATACTTTTGGTCATACTGATATAATTTAGTCTGTGGCAAGTAATGACGAAAATTTACGAAATCAACTAAAATTATAGAAAATTCTCATATACCTGAGGAGAAACATAAAGAATAAAAAAATTGGGCCACTTTTAGAAATATTGTTGCGTGCTTAGTAATTTTACTTTAAAAAAAACGAGTAAACTTCATAATTTTACTATAAAAGGGAGTAATTTACATACCGTTTCTTATAGTTCTCTTTCCCGGTCCTTCTTTTAGATATTAACACTGATTTCTTCCTAACTTTATTTTTTTTATTAGCCATTTTCAATTATTACACTGTGGCAAGAATGTAAGAACGGGCGGAGAAAATTTGGCACAGGTCTAACGTTGGCAAGCGCCCGATTGCGACTGACGGGGTAGCGGGCGGCGCGGCGTCTTGTCAAACTGCTGGGAAATATTCAAGTTTTGGGATTAATAATTAACTCAAAATTATAGGACTTTAGTTGAAACCCAAATTTTAGCAGGTTCTCTGTAGTATTTAAAGAGAAACATTTCTATATAAAAATGATGTGTAAAGTCAGAAATTTTATTAATAAGATATTCGATTTAGACTTTTACATTAAGCTGTCTTTGGATTTTTTTATGATCGAGTAAAGTATACCCTATCGTGTAACAAATTAGCACATTCCTCAGAC
Source organism: Macaria liturata (assembly GCA_964023185.1). NCBI lineage: Eukaryota > Metazoa > Arthropoda > Insecta > Lepidoptera > Geometridae > Macaria > Macaria liturata. The sequence continues at coordinate 145,977 of OZ026824.1, read as the reverse complement.
AATATCCTTAACCCTAGAGTGGGCGCGCGGTGAGCATTTTGCCGCCCGCGCTAAAGAAACGTTGATATTTTTTTAAATAAGAACCCGTAAGGCTTGCGCTTTTTAGTAGCTGCCCCCAGTCTTGTTCGCAACGCATACCGAAAGGCCAGATGGCATCAGTGCACGGGGGACCACTTGAGGAGACGTTTGTTACCATCAGGTGTCGCCGAGCGGCAAAATGCTCACCGTGCGCCCACACACGTAAGTAATTTTGTGTGAAAAGTATTTGCAAACTTGAACTGAAGACTATATTTTTTGTTGCGTTTCTAGCTAAAACTACAAAAATACTTTCGTCTTAGGATTTAAAAGTATTAGGTAATTGATAATAATTGATAATAATAAATAAGAATAACAACATGGACGATCAAATTGTCTCTTGCCTAGAAGAATTGTCGGATTTTGAAGATGCACACAGATTGTTGATGAAAATGTGTCAGATAGTGATCGATCTAGTCAGCATAGTGATCACAACACTGACACAGAACAGTCAGCAGATAGCAACGCTTCTACCACAAGTGAATCCTCTTCAATTGTTGTGCCTTCCGAAATACCACCTATTCGACGCCAACGGACATCCACTTCAGATATAAATAACTGTTCATCAGCATTTTAAGAATGTGTCAGCCTCGATCTTGTCGTCGTAAACGTAGAATACAACCATGTGGTATAAACAGGAAAATTATATATGTACCTACATAAATCCAATACTGAACATATGAAGTTACGCTGAGAGTATTTGAAAAAAATTGCATAGTACTTGTCAAGCAATACATGAGCAGAAGGTGTACAGATAATCTAAATATTCCTTTGAGAAACCAAATTGCACGTTTCGTACCAGTAGAACAAGCATCTTCTTCAAAGAAGGAAGGCAAATGCAGTATAATATGCCCCTCTAAGAAAAATTGGCGCACGAAAAAAGGGTGTTACAGATGCCCAAAGTTACTGTGCACCGAACATAGCACATACCTTTGTGAAGACTATTTCAGTAGAGCATATCCTGTAGATTTAGAAAATATATAATTTTGTTATTTTTATTCCATTTTTATAGTACTATGGAGTATAATGTAGGATAAGGGGAAAAAATCTGAAATACTGTTTAATTTCCTAAAGTCTTTTGTAAACCAAAGTTTGTATAACAGATTTTAATAAATATGTTGATTACTTATTGCTTATAAGTGTATTATTAAAATTCTGAGATAAAAATAATATTCTAACGACGTATTATTAGTTAAAATGGTCAAAGAGATAAGGCGGCAAAATGCTCCCCACGCGCCCACTGACGTTTCGCAAAAAGGCGCGCCCACTCTAGGGTTAAGTATATTGTATATTTTTTGCAAGACCGATATCAAGGAGTAAATACCTAAAAAATTTGATATAGTAAAACGTTTTTTCCGCTTTTTCACTGGTGACTCACCTTAAGTCTCGATTAAAAAACATTGGTGCATCAAATTTTTATGGCTTCAGATGTGAGGGTCTCCAAAATTAAAACATAAAATTTTCATCTTTAACAAATTCTTAACTTTTATTTTATACTTTTACTCTAAATAAGAAATAAAGTTTAATGTCTTAATTTTTAAGATTTGAGTGAAGTCGATTAAACTATTCAATATTTCGGTTTTATGGAAATTAATCATAATAATGTTAACAGTAGTTTAAGAGAGAGTAAAACGAATCTCTTTTAAATATAATTAATTTTATTATTTTCAGAACCGTTGAAGGTTCTATCCTCCTATTAATGAATACAACTTAATTTAGAAATTGCTTAAAATTTCAATGGACCTAAATTGTAAGCTCCCAACTTTTTGCTTAATCTCTAATTGAAGATTGAACACACCTTGTCTAAGTTATTGATTAATTAATGTTTTAGGATACGTTCGGAAATACGTGAATTTTCACCAGAGCGTGTGATATAATATTATCACCATGTGAGTACTTAACATAAAAACTGTCACAGAAAGTGTGTAGTGTACACCGACCAAAAAGTGTAGAAAATGTGGCGGCGCCACTTGTAGTACTTGTTAAATTTATTTTTTCTTCTCCTGGCAATTGCACTGTTGTGATCACAAAAAAAAAAAGTTATCTATAATAAACTTTTGTTTCTCTATAAACTTTGTCAAAATTCGTTAGTTTAAGTTTAGAAGGAGAATTAAGAAATTAGTCCATTTCTACACTTTTTGAATCATTACAAATTTTAAAAATACACATGAATTTTACTCTCGGGTGTTTTGTAAAAGCTTCTGGACGCGTGTGCATTAAATTGACTGATGATTATTTCACAGCGTTTAATGAAAGTGGCGGCTCATAAGTCATTAGCACAAATAAGAATGTCAGTTACCGAACGCCTTTTAACTAGATAATGATTTTAATTTGATTATGAAGTATTTTTATTCTTAATTACCATCAACCATATGTTGTACGCGGAAGCAACTAAACTATATCTTCTTAAGTTATCATTTTCAAATGTTTTTATAAAACCACAAAATAAATTAAAAAAGGTCAAAACTTTTACGGGTCTGTGATGTAAAAGCAACATTTATCAGTGACTTATACACAATATGCTACTTGTCTGATAATGTAACGCCTGTAAGTCTTTAAATACGTATATTAGTAGAACTAATACATTTTAGAATCTCTATTCCCCTTGAACTATAATTTGTCGGTCTTCAAGTCGAGAGTAAACCGGTTTCTTCTAGGCAAGCGCGCTAGATCGTAGATTATAGCGTTGCTTAACATCAGGCAAGTTGTAGTCAAGCGTCAGCCTATATCATGTTAAAAAAAAACTAAGTACACCAATGGCTTCAAATTGACTCCGAAGCACATAAAGTTAGAATCAACGTCAATCAGTCAAGCGCAAGCCAGTAGGCACGCGCTAGATAGCAATCACACTCACATACTTAGCTGTATGTTTATCTATAGGTAGATTCTTAGCGAATACCTTCCTAGCATTGCCATCTGTCTTGTATTGCAAGTTGTAAAGGCTTGAACGACTTTGGAATAAACTGTTTTTACAGTGAACTTTATGTTATTTTTTTTTAAAGAAGCCAAATGCATTTCAATTTTAATAACTGAAAGGGAGATATTCTCTTCACCCATTTGTGGTACTGACATGTCTGTTAATTTGATAACATTTTAATTTTATATTAGCAAACTTCTTTTTTAAAGTAGTCATCTGATAAAAATGATTCTTTAATGTTACTGTGCATAATGACACGATATTATTAGTCTTGCTACTTATCATCTAAAATATGTTTCAACCGCTTTATTTGTGAGCCAGTATTATTCCAACACATTCATTCTCCATCTTTGACAACAGAAGCAAAGCAAATATCACAAGAAGTTCTAAGTTCTAGCCCACTCTATCATTTTCTTTTGCATTGGTCAGAACTACGAACGTAATGTGCATGGACCCTAAGACCTAAGTACCTAGATGCCTGAGTACCAAACGTCCGGTGTTATTACCTGGCGGGGAATTACTACAAATTGCTGGCACCATGCATGCGACACCATATGCCCATGGCTTCACACCATATAGACTCCTATTATGGCAATAAAAAACGTTGAAATATACTATTAATTATAATTCTATAAGATTTCTTCTGCGCACGCATACAAAATCTTACACTACAGAGGAAACGTCAAACTTAATCTAGCAGTTTAAAAAGCAATTTGATAATGATAAGGCTTCCCAATTTCATCTTATTCTCTTCAGCCGATAGAGCGAGAAGAAGGAACAAACTAGTACATACATGTGTACAGTTCCAAACTTCCGTCTTTAAATTGATTGAGCGAAGTAAAATGGTAATCTAGTCAATATTTTAAAGAGTTATGTGTAGTCGGAATTCCGCCTGATGTGGTAGATACATACTTGTCTCGTCTTTAGATGAAACAGATGCATACTTAGATGTCTCTAAGTTAAATGGTCTATGCTAACTCCATATGGCAAGGAAATTGTCATTTGACCGCAGCAATGGTTCTTATCTGGAAAATTGCTTTCCATTTTCATATCACTTATCTAACCGCTCATACAAGTATGTACGTGTGAGTGGATAATATAAGTGATTTCTTACAACGGTATTCTAAGATTTTGTTTGGGTAATACAAATAATACGACACTCACCAATTTTTATACAACATAGCTCTATGTAGGATTAGAATCTGCTAGGCGTTAAACACCAATGTATTCTAAGAGGTAACGTGGTTGTCCAGAAGAAACTCCTTTGCACTCAATTGGAAAAGTTTGCTATGAACTACTCTTTCCAATTCAATTAATGAAATAAAATAAAAAGTTTTTTATTTTAAGCAAAAGTTTTAACACTCTTTCAAGTGTGAAATTGTATTTGCCTAACCTCCAGGTCAAATGGATATTTATAGAATATGTGGTACTTTTACATTCTTAAAATAGTAAAACCTAAAAGATAAGCGACATTTGACTCGCGTCAAAACGTGTCGTCTGACCTCAGAGGTTACGAACACTTCATACAATTGTATCTGAATATGTTTGGACTTGTATGGGAGAAAAAAATCTGTTGTTGGTATACCACTTCTTAAATTACATGCTCTTGTTTGTAGTGTTTGATAGGAAGTTGAGATTGATTTTGTTAGTCAAATTGTATGGTGGTATTAGTAAAATAAAACATAAGTACTTATTTATGAAACAAATTACATACATATTCAATTCAGTTTCAAGTCAAATTGTAAAATAAATTATACTTTATACTACTATTTGTATATGGAGCAAGTCCATTTTTTTCCACATATCGTTATTATACAAATCTATTCATTTTTGAACGTATCATATACGTGGTAAATTAGCAGACTGCTTTTTATTTAAAGCCTTACAAAACATTATAAGGCAATAAGTATATAAAATTTGGACAAAAACGGGATTTTTTCTATGGTAAGAAGTATTGAAATCGATATTGCTTTGGCGCTTTAATCTTAACACACATGTTGTACAAACTCATTCAATTACATGTACCTGTAATAAATATTTATTGGCATAATATAGGTAGTAAGATGAGTGTATTCGTTCTTGAGAAGATACAACACACACTCTTTACATGTTTCTAATTAATATTTATGTTTTTTTGTCGCACTAAACTATAATTACAATTTAAAGTATTTATGACCCAGATAGCTTATCAACCAAACTTTCAAAGTTAAACTCTCATTTGCCAATACAGTTTATGAATATATACAATAACTTGGTACTTCTGACCCTATTTACCAGTAATCTCACAATTAAAGAGCATCAACAGATAAAATCTAATTTCATCACAGTTCTCTTTGTCTATCGCTTCACAAATTTTAACAAGACATCTATACAATGGTGTAGATGACCATTGACCACAGATATGGATACCAAGACTAATTTTTTGTAAAGAAATTCTCAAAGGTCACGGGTATTTCTTGTAGGTCGTGTCTTGTAGGTACAACTTATTTTAGCGCATTGACTGCTATTGTTGTTTTGTGTAATACATGTGTTTATGTTGATAAGAAGGTATTTTGAAAGAATCACAAGTAACGGTTTCTTGCGATTCTATTTGTATGAGGTTAGAGCTCGGGTGAGCTTGTACATTATTTAGATATCTTCCTTGTTATATACTCGTACCGAAACATAAGAAATAAATCCTATCGTAGACAATCTTAACTCAACTTTTAATGTATGTATGTATGTATGTAATAAAAATGAAGTAATTATTCTTAAGAGTGTTTTTTTTATACAAAATTAAGGTTATTGAGGTACAGCTACTTAAAAAAACATAAGCGTGAGCGCGCTGATGTCTATTGTTCGATGGCTTGTGTCGAACTGTTTATCAATTTGTTAGTGATGAACCTTTTATTGTTCAGTTCTTGCTATCAAAAGTATTTAACTGACTACACTAAGAAAAATGAATTAAGTAGTGTAGTCAGTCTATTTCAATTAAAAAGTAAACACCGAAATATGCCTTATTCAATGTAGTTAAACCATCATTAGTGGACATCTTTCGGTAGTTTTTGCGACACAAATACTTTCGACACCTAATTGACACTCACTATACAGCTGTGATTAATGTATTTATTTGTAATTGAATTTACAGTTTACGACGGTGAAAGAAATAAATAAGGAAAAATGTGTTCAAAATTACGTGCGTATTTTTGGGACGATTTCACGCACGAATAGGCTGATCAAATTTTGATAGTTTTTTGTTTATATATCACACGTGATATGGATATGAATGCTTGCCTCGTATAGTGGAAAACCCTACAATTGTTATTTTGTACGTATGTAACATTAAAGTTTTTATTTCACGGTAAAAAATAAGTTTGTATGCGTGTGGATTACAAACATCTTCATACTTTACTTGAACACGGGATAAAAATATGATGAATCAAAATGAAACGACTCCTATAACTAGTTTCAAAACAGATGCAACAAGTAACACCAATTGATTTGTAAACCAAATTGTTTCCATTTGTCCATTTGTCAGAGGTACAGTTCAATTGAATCCCAAACACTGGTCTCAAAAGTATTCAAATATCAGGCTAAACATATAATATTATATATAAGTAATACCTAGTAATAAGGCATACGATACAAAAAGCAAACCAAATAGAAATACGAATATATGTACGAGTATACTGTTTTATAGACACTTTCCCAGCTTTTCCATCCAAATAAGTAATTACAAGTTACTGTCACTAGAGCAAGAACTTGCAACTTAGTTTTACTTAGAGAAATGCAAAACCGGTTAATGAAAGCATACTTGTCTCATTTAATTATAAGGATAGAGCGATTCCTTATTAGATGATGTTTACCTATGATGATCGATGAAATAATCTTAAACATTCGACTTAGTTATTATTACAAGCTAGACTGATTTGTGTGTAAAAAAATCAACACACACAAACACACGATCACTCAGCTGAATCAACACACACAAACACACGATCACTCAGCTGAATCAACACACACAAACACACGATCACTCAGCTGAATCAACACACACAAACACACGATCACTCAGCTGAATCGGTGTGGATTAAATTTATCGCAGTGATATATCTGACTCAGGTTACAATTTTGTGTCACTATTATTTTATAGCAATAGCGTACTCATCGCAACAAGAGTTCATATTATGCTAATAAAGATTGTCGCATCACTTCTCAATATACTCGTGTCAATCGCTATCAGTGCATAAGATAGAAGCCAGCCTACTAACCAATCATAAAGCACATAATGTATCATACGATCAGTATTTCAACAGCCACCTAGCATACCTAGGTGAAGCCTGACATACGCACGTCATTAATATAACCTATCTGCCACTTCCATCTTAATTCCTTCACAAGATCGAGGACTGCAGCAGACAGCAGTGATGTGGATTGCAGGTTGCTTGTTTGTAGATGACTGATACATGGGGCATTATGTAGTTGAGTTTGTAATGTATACTTACGTGTAAAACATTATTTACCCGACTGCACAACATAAAAGAGGTTTAGTATATTAAATTAGAAAAGGCAATAAAAATACGCTTGACTTGAGACACAGAACACATATTACAACTTGAGACTACATATTCAAAATTACAAAATATGTAAGTTACGAAGGTAAGTTCTCCCGTAACATATTTCATTAAAACTCAGGCTACTTATATGTTTTTTTTCTTTCATAATTTTTACGCTAATGACATAAAGATATATAGTCACGAAATCAGGCACAATTTTTCAAGAAGATTTTTCTAGTTTTTGTGGCACTTCTTATAATTATACAAAATTTCACAAAACTTGACTACTTTTTTAGTTTTTCACCTGAGTCAAGTACCTAATACTCTTAATAGTCAAGTAATCTACACCCACAGTCGATGAAATCTGCTCGTAACCATGACATGAAGCATTGTAACTGTAACTGAAGCGGACAAGCGTGATGACGTTCTATCAACTAGCCGCTAGTCCGATTTAGAACAGTTACCAGTACTGGTCTATTCTGTGCTGCACTACGCCTGGGCCTACAAATATGTGGTTGGATAAGTTTAGTATTAGGTTTAAAGATAGTTTCAGTTTAACATGAAAATATTATACTCTGGGACATTGTACACAGCGCCATTAAGCCCTGAGCCAATACTGAGGAAAAACTAAAACTACGAATGCCAGTACTTCTATTAAAAAAAAAAGTGTTTTCGATTGTGAAATTGTAATATAAAAATATGCTTAGAAACTACTAAAGTAAGTAAATAAATACGCGTTTAATAGCAAACTTGAAAATCGTCGTGATTTTTTAGAATTTAAGCTTTATAATTGCTAAGACATAAATAAAGAAAAATACGACGGAGGCATGAGATACTTTTTTAAATCCTGGTAGCAACTATATCACTCCTTCACTTACTCGTACACTTCACATGTACTATCTGGATTAAACACCTACACTACTTGCAAGTAATAATATAACTATCTAATCTACTTTATCAGGATACTTAAATAATAATAAAAAAATCTTACATTACCGGTTTCTTCTAGGCAAGCGCGCTAGATCGTAGATTATAACGTGTCTTGACATCAGGCAAGTTGTAGTCAAGCGTAAGCCTATATCATATAAAAAACTTTCTAGGTACATGTATTTGTTTTTTTAACGAAAATTTTAATTATTTTGTATTTGTTCTAACAAGTAGTTTATGAAAATGCAGGCTTTAAAATCACTTTAAAAGTTATTGACAATATAAAGCAGGGAAACCTAAAAATAAGCTATTTATAAATGTTCTATTCAAATAGATTCTTTTTATATTGATTAGACAATAATGACGCCCACACGGTTTCTAACGTCAGGCGTATATTAATCACACATAACACGAGTAATATAAGATTAATAAAAATATGACACACCTTTTTATCTCGTTAACTCCTTGATATCCATCCCATTATTTTGTTTTTTTTTTATTTCATATCGTTAGTGTTTAAAATTATTGGCGATACAGCATGACGAACATATTTTTATATGTATCTATTGTTTTGATTTGGATAAAAAGTGACAGAGTCTCTATGTAAATAGACTGTATTGTTATGTTAATTGAATATTAAAATAAAATCGATTTAATCAATTGAGACTACTGTTGGCAACTTGTTGGTAGGGTAGAGATTTGATTTTTTTACGTGGGATAGGTTTACGTTTGACTACAGCCTGCCTGCTGATGTTAAGCATTGCTGCAGCCTAGAGTGTAACAGGATTGCTTATGGAATACTTACTTTTTTAAATAAAATGTTGAATCCGTACCCAATGTATATGTATGTTCATTTTTAGAAAGATAGCAGGTATTGAAGGCGAGGATAGCTAAGAACCGAGCCTACTTATACCAATCTAAAGGTGATCAATTTCATGATTTAGCCTAATCATTTTATCACACTCAAAATAAAACTACATTATATCATAAAAAAGGAAATTTTTAAACGAATATTCTTTAAATAAACATTTGATACAAGCATACAACAATAACAGTACAAAATGATTGTACCCTTTCTTACCGAAATTACACTCAGATTGACAAGCTACCGCATTTTGACAGTCTACAATTAAAAGTTAACATCAAATATAATTACACAATTACAGAAAAAGAGGATTATTCAACTAACTAGTGGAAGATCAAGTTCATTATTTGATATGTCTATGTTCAGTCAATCAGGCTCTATTCACGGACCTCTTTTATGTTAGAATTTCATTTTGGCAGGTTTACAATAAAGCTACTTAAACCTAACGATATTGATAGCTATATGAATATATATTTAGAGTTAATGTTGGCTTCATATAGCAAATAAAAGCGGCGTTTTGTGGCAAAAGCCTTTTTAGTGAAATTTTTATTCTATGTTGTTTATTTATATTAATTATCAATATTTTGTTCATCATTTAAGTAGACAAGTAAAGAAATTTAGTTTTAAATCCTAATCATTTTTCTTGTGCATTGTCTGTTGTCCATAGATTAAATTAGTTTATTAAATTAAAAAAGTAAGAAAGAACTCGTATAATAAATTGTCAAAAACATTACTTATTTTATGCCACATCACCCTTTACTTTACTGGTCTGCCTATGGTCACATTTTGTGGTCTACCAGTTTTCGCCACAACTCGCTAGATCGCCACGCCCGTGGCGACGCTTCGTGGCAATCAAAGATCTCACGTGCGGCCAAGCTAGAAAATAAATTGAATGGAAACTTAACGATATCATGCCAGATAAAAAGTATGTGAAACTGGTAACAAGTTACGCCGAGTGTCACGATTTTTCTACCGACCCACCGCAGAGATGCTCATAAAGATTTCAGTTAATGATGATTAAATTTTATACTGACCGTGACAAGAGAAACAGAATCCTGTAGACGGTAGAAAATGTAACTAAATAGGAGTCTTACGTGAGATTTTAGTAATCATATAATAGAAAAATGATTTCGATAAGTAAGACCGCTGTGCCAATGTCATTCTGTAGAGTCGTCTTAGCGAAAAAGAAATTAAAATAAACTCTGACAGAATGTATGTACTCGTAATATGTATAATATATACATATTATTATCTGTTATTCTAGGGCTTTTATCAACTTCATTATTTGACTTATACTTTTTAATATTTTTAATTATGTTAAAGTAGATAAAAACATTGTAAAAATAATTTGATATTCTAACCTTCTTATTAGATTACGCGTCTGTTAAAAAAACTCTCGTACGTAAGTACGTTTGAAAAACATACCGTAGCTCAAATGTACTGTAATTTAATTTGGTAGTAGTTTTTCCAAATTGCTATTACTATTATTAAAGAACGCTTTGAGATCGCTGTTGCTTCTAACCACCAATTTTTGGACAACCTATTTAGTATGACGGCTTGACCAAGATAATTAATCATTTCTTTCAATGAGTTGTTTTTTCTTTGATCTCTTTTTGTGGCGTTGCTTTTCAAGATTTTAGTAAAAATACAAATAGATAGTAAACTATTACTTACGTTTATATTAGCTGGCTACTTTTAATTCACAAAATTTCAATTAAACTCCTGCGCGGGCTAACATTCATAGTTCATACATATTCTATAACATAAAGGCATTCACTGCCAACAATGAATTTCAAATATAAACAAAATAATATTCTATTCATGAGCTGTGAATAGTTTAGAAACAAACTATTGTTATAAAAAATAAACAATGTATGTAGAATACATACATTCTGTATTGAACTAGCTTGTTGATGACACGACTGTCTTTACAGCCGTCATTTCCATCTTACACTAAATTTAGTGTTTTTTTTATTTGTGAACGTGTTGATCGTGGTCACACTATACAAGTGCTTATTTGAGAGAGACATCATAAGTAGAATCTCATTCAAAGTGGTCCACGCGACGTTAATTTGACAGGTATTATGTGCCACTGTTTACACTCTTTAGAAACCTTTTACACTCATCGAGGTTGCACTATTATGTACTCATTATTTATTTAAAATTCTGTAATGGGGCTTGAATTCTTTACTAATTGAACAAATTTGACAGCTTGTACATGGTATGGTTTAATATTTATAAATTTATTTTTACTTTTTTCTGAGTACATAAGTATTGGTTATTCGTTTTGATTTTGATAAAAAAGTAAACCTCCTTCTTTTTGAGCTTCTTGAGATGCAACTATCAATTTGAAGTAAAATGCTCATAATATTGAAAAATTAATTTAGTAAACTATTAATTTCGAGATTATGAAAAATAACCACAAAGTAATCTAACCACATTTCTTTATGAGAGCTTAGCTCACGCCTAGAGTAATATCAGTAATATCATATTTATCGATGTTCAATTCTCTTACCATCCTACAAGTCACTTAATCAGAAGTGAGAGCTTAATATCTGTAGTTATAAACATAAACACACAATAAGCGTCAAAACACACTAATTGTGGAACAGTATGTGTTATAAAACAAACGTCTTTATTTCCTTTCATTGCCAATATCGTATCAAATTTTATGTCCCCAACAAATGAAGAAAAGCGTAAAAGTTTGCAACATAACATTTCTGTGGAAGGTAGGATAAACAGTAAACATTTTGTTTTTTATGTTCTTCTTATTATCATCGAATAAGAGTTAGCAAACTCTAATTTTGACAGTTGTTCCGTTTATCGTAAAAGCATTTGACATAACAAGAAATAAAACAACAATGCCTGCCAGCCGGCTCCTACAAGTGAATGTGGCATCTGACATAGAATCATCTAAATGCCACTTGTTGGTCTCCCATCCAATGACTAAAAGCTTTTTTATATGATTCAGAATGTCAAAATAGGCCATTCATGAAACACCATACGGCTTATTTGTTTCAAACTACAGTAAAAGTCAAGGTTTTGTATTTCAAAAACTATTGTATTATTGTATAAGTTCTACTTTATTGCTTTGCTGTATCCTATCCCAAAAACTGTAACAAGTAGAAACTTTCCTTTCAAATATAGCTTATCATATAATTCGTATAAAATCTGTGTAAGATAAGCCAGCAGTGCGCAAAATAAGATATCACGATGACATCGGAGATGAGAGCCACGATAAGATCATTGATATATCTAGTTATCTTCGTACAAGTAAGATACTGGAATAGCTACCATAAAACACTTACTAAAATACCAATTAATCTATTTTATTTTACCGAATGAATACATCAAACTTGTCCTATACCTACCATTTGACATCACTAAACCTTCTGTAATATGTCAATGTTTCTGGATATAAGAAACGACAATTAGTCTATAATATATAATAATAAGAGAGACAAAAAATAATTCGGTTCTTTTCCATTATAGACAACACCCCAATTTTTTGAGATTTTTAGATATAGCCCATTCTTATACGAAAATATAGTCAAGTTTTTTTACTGTGGCCTGGTGATATCTTCAGGTATTTTTTCTAAAGTTCTTTTCAGCCACATCTAGCTAACAAAACCTAGACCTAGTGCTCAGTATAGATATCTAGGATATCTAATGTCACGTCTGCACGGCGCGTGTTTAATCTAACATAGATTATTGCACGCGGGATTGGCACAGGAATACATTGAAATGGATGGGAATTTCATTTGATTTAAGAGCAATGACTGGTTTGTAAAATTGAAAACAGGTACTGAAATATGTGCTTTAAATTCGTTACTTCGCTATCCAAGTGTATCAAACTTTTTAGTGAGAAGCCCATGTTTCTGTTGAAGAAAGCCAAGCCATATATTCTCGTATATGTTTGTTGTCTAGTACCCAGACTAAATATTTTTTATTGAAAAAAAAGAGAGAGAGAGATAGAGAGAGATGGGTTTTGGGAAGTAAAAAATAGAATGTGTAATTTGTTATGTCTTGTTATTTTTTGTTAAAAGGACTAGTAAGCCTCCAAATACTAAAAAAACTAGTAAACTTCATGCAACACAACCATTAGAAGTTATGACCACGTTCAGTGTTCCATTAAAACCTGCTCACTTAACTATTTGTACGGTACAATACGTAAGTGGGTTAGAACTATTAAAAGTAATCACTAACCAAACCTACTCATTAATTGAAGCCTCGGCGGAACAACCCGGGACGGGAGTCATGCTGCCGACATTTGAACAAACAACCAAATGGTTTTGAAGTAATAGTTGACTTTAAAAAAAACCCAGAATATTGTTTTTTAAAAAACATTTTGCATTGGTGTATAAATCAGATAGGTTATAAACAACTGAGTGAGCTGGGAGACAGATTTATTAAAATGTATTATTCAATCGATAACACATTTCAGAGGTTCAATCTTATTGTATAGACACGTAATGTCATGAGCAGATGATGATGATGATAGAATATTATAAATACGTATACCAAGTTCCTTAGGGCCATTCTAGCATGTCGGGTTTCCACGCGATACTCCCAGCCGGCTGAATGCAAGCGACACGTTACCAATACAAGAGCGGAGCCAATCGTAATGCATCAGACGATATCATGCAGATTGCATGGGATGGGAGGATGGAGATGTTAACTTTAAATGTGTAATAGTTTTATGAAGGCACATACCTATATTTACTATACACATACATACTTACTTGCGCGTCAAGTTTTTAAACACATTTAGCCATTTTCTATGTAGATATTTCTGTGTGTTTAACAATCGTTGTATTAACAAAAGACGTCCGAAGAAATTGCTTTAAAACTCATTCATAAAATTCAGATAATAAGCTAGTAGATTTTTAAATATTCAATGTTTTTACAAAGTTACCTAAATAACACCAGCTGCCTCACAGGACTAAATAGCATAAATACAACGTTTTAGAATGCTTCTCTTACCATATTCCCAGTTTCATGGAGTCAGCTCTCAATTTATTGAGAAAATACCGAAACAACTGCCAGTAGACCTCTGCATCCCAAAGAGGACCTCTGCAACCAATAGTATCAAACTCATAAAGAAACAAGACAAAAGCACGCGTGTTTCATTCAAGTATAAATCTCGTCCGCGGTAATTCGACTCGGCAGATTATGAGATTACAGCTATGACGGAGTATGATTTGACGGCAATTACTGCTAAACGGACAACGCGTGCCGAAGCGTGGTAAATATAGATTACTTCCATACAGTTATGTAGTTTTTTTTAGTATGATATACGTGTAGATATGGGCACGCGCGCATAGCTTGGTTGAATATAGTACTCATATGCAGATACGAGATTAATTTATGAATTGTGTTAGTTACAGGATTGTATTTTAAATTACAATATTGATCACGAATTTCAGGATTGTGTTTTCTATAAAAACGGTTCACAAAATAAACATGCTGTTTCTACTACAGATTTGTAGAGTATTGGCTGACAAAATAGTCTTTAAAATAAAAATCTACAATTTAGATTCTTTGCAATTCTGCATTTACTTTCATTGTCATGTTTCAGAAATTTATAACAGAAATAAGAATGAGAGAATGTTATAAAATGATAAGATCCCAAGGATAGGACAGCGATCTATAACAGAAGATCACCATCATGCCGTGAAACTATAGGTTACAGTACGGTTACGTATTTCACAATCATTAGATAGTTTTTTATAAAGTTTTTACCCTATTATAATAAGATTTAATTTATTTTAAAGACAGTAAAATGTACAATGTAGGTACATGGAAAACTTTTCATGGTTGATGTAAAACATCATTCTATACTGACTTCACGTGACGTAAGGCTAGAATTACAAAAATATAATACACCAGTTTGAGGTCTTCTATTTGGTACGAGTTGCAATCTTTTTATGTCAACAGACATTGAAAGTGATATATTCTATGATCTTTTCTATACATATTGCACTTACACCTTAGGCGTTTCTAAGCATTTAAATTAAATTTAATTTTGTAAATGCTTTTTGTTAAATAGAACTGTCTACAGTAACCCAAAGAAATGACCAAACCCAAAACGTAAAACAGGGTATAACTTTATTTTGGAGTACGTACTTCAAAAGTCTGACAAAAATTATATTAAAAGTCAAAGATATCGAATGTCCTGTAGGCAGATAAAATATTCCAGTAGTATTTACGCAATCAACATATCAATCGTATCAGACTCGGACTTTAAGCTATTCGGAACGTTATAGTCTGCCATGGCACGTACTTGACACGTTCCATGTCTGCATATATAAACAGACTTTAACACTGTTTTGCACCGGTTTTTGAATTTGTGCGAAAATGTGCCCGAACATTAAAGTGGGCAGTTAAACAAGTTGTAAGTTGTAACTAGACATTTTAACTGTCTCTGATGTCCATCTATTTCACAACGGGTTCTATACTGGTAGTAGTTTTCCGGTTCTGCTCTAGTAAAATGATTAAGTGCAAAACGAGTCTTTTGCCCAATATGCACTCATGTTATTTCGAAAATTTGTATTGGGTTACATGCTTAAGGATTTAGATTTAAGATAGATTTTCGAAAGACTAAGAAATACTTACTATTTTTAGAAACATCAAACTGTGTTGGCATATCGGTTATTGTATAAAAAAGATGATTAATACGCCAATGCGTAATAAAAATATTGATTTATCACTTTAAATAAATTATCCAAAATACCGTTAACAGTACCAATCTAGTCTTTGGCTACGATTTTACAATCTTAGTCAAACTTAGACTTGGCCTAGTCCTAGTCCTAGACCTAGTCGAGTACATTTTACATCAATTTCAACAAATTAATATCTAATTTACTGTTAATAGATAACAAAAAATGCATTGAACAGAAATTTCCCAGTGCGCGTTGAAGTGTATTGCTTACAAAGAGAGGTCATCCTAACATTAAGTAATTAGAACCTGATTTTGCTTCAAATACCATCAATCAATGTATAAAATAGAATTTCTCTAAATTATAAAGATATAATTAGCACTAATTACATTTATATTCCTTTCTTCCGTCTCGTTACAAATTGAATTTTGATAAATGTGTGGAAACTATTTCTTAATTAGTAGGCGTTTATGTCTGTCTATCACTTGTTTATGTCTGTCTATCACTTGTTTATGTCTGTCTATCACTTGTTTATGTCTGTCTATCACTTGTTTATGTCTGTCTATCACTTGTTTTTTCTGCGAATAGCGGTTGTATTGTATGCTAGATTGAAAAATAAAACATTTCAATCCGTGTCTCCTGCTGAGTAGAAATAACTTATGATTGAAATACAAACAGTAATATCAGAAAGTAAAGGAACAAACTATGTAGAGTATCTTAGTAAAACTAGATAAATGAACATTTCAATTTTATTAAGAATTCCACACATCGAAGATATTGTAAACAAATAAGATTCTGTAATAAGTCAAATGCATTGAAAAAAAAACAATTAGTGAAATAATAGCTGTATCATCGAGATGTGTATGTATATATGTATGTACAATACACGTGACCGTGTGAACGTTTTTGTATGTAGTTGTATGAGAGCAAGATATCGTGACGAGTGACGTCAAGACAAGTGTCGAGTGGATGCCAACTATTACATATACAGAGCTACTGTTACCTATGCGATATACGTGACGTAAACAGAACAATGATGATGATGTCTGATAATGTAGGAAATACCTCTTGCATTGCAGAAGTGTTCCTATAATAATATCCTAAAAACAGCTTCATAATATAAATCAGATTAAGCAATCATACTGCTTTTGACAGTTTTCAAACTTAAGTACATAATATATAATTGGGATCGATAAAATAAATAAAGTACTATTATAATTATTTTACACAAAAGCAAAAACCGACTTCAACTCTACTGTCACGTTACTGAACAAATCTAAGCCTATCAAAAAAAAAACTAAAACATAAATTCATTTGCTAAACAAATCTAAGCCTATCAGAGAAAACCGCATCAAAATCGGGCTGATAATTCAGAAGATATAGTGTATACAGCAGCGCCCCCTAGTGAATTGTCATCGTAATACATAGTTAAAAAGATGCACCCATTAAACTTCAACACATTACAGAAAACTGTATCAAAATCAGACTAGTAGTTTTGGAAATATGGGTTTGCATAAACTTTATAAATTTGTTGGTTTATTGGTTTTTTCTCAAAAAGCACTGAACCGAATTAAAAACAATTTTAATGAGACCATCTCGAAAACTATCCTCATCGAATAAAAAAAGAATTTTTGAAATCGGTTGATAAACAACGGAGTAATCGCGTAACATCCCCACAAAAAAAAAACTTTCAGAAGACTTAAGAAATTATTTTTTGGAAGTCGGTTAAAAGAAAAAATTTCAGAAGACTTGATAACCTCCTTTTTTTGGAAGTGGGTTAAAAACACATTTACATGTTTGCGAAATTTATTAAATGGCTGACCTATTACTAAGAAATTTGTTATAAGGTATTGATAATTATGACAAGTAACACAATAACTGTATTTATTTTTTCCGGTTCAGTTCCCGAAAATCATCTTTAATTGCCGGTGTATGATCAAAACTTAACTAAAAAATTAAATACCCTGTACATTACACGCTATTACTGGGTTGGAAGTAGAGATGCTATTCCCAGGTAGATATGTCTCGCATGCTGTCGCCGCTAGTGAAGCTAGTGTGTGAACCTCCGAGCTTCACGCGGAGACAACCATTATATACATCTGGTTGATTTCTCAAATATACATAGATAGATAGACATAAAATATTTTTTGTGCTAAATTGAATAAATACATTAGTATCATATATTAGTAGATTCTGATACACTGTATGGTTGAATACAAAATCCCAAAAAGTTGTAATAGTATTTCCGTTTCCAATAGTTCTGCTACTTTCTGAGTGTGGAGATTGATAGATTTGTGTGAATAATGTTTGAATACTGTCGGTGGGATGAGATATCTTCTACGTACAGAAATCCTCAACTGATATGTACATTCTTGCGTATTAACTACAAAAGGGACCTAGTTGATCTTTGCATTTTTATCTTACTAAAATTAAATCCGTTTTACAGTTGAGGTTCCAAAGACTCGCACCAAGCGTTTTGCTTCGACTTTCATCGTGCGAACAGACAAACTGTGGAACTCCTTGCCCGAATTCCCCTTGAACTATAATTTATCGGTCTTCAAGTCGAGAGTAAACCGGTTTCTTCTAGGCAAGCGCGCTGGACCGTAGATTATAACGTTGCTTAACATCAGGCAAGTTGTAGTCAAGCGTAAGCCTATATCATTTAGAAAAAATTAAATCATAATATAAATGTTATATTTAAAAAATACTGCATCCGCTTTTATTGTCACGTTTGATACTTTCGACCATTTTATTGCGTGTTGACAATTTAACAACATTCAAAGAAAATATTTCGACTCTTGCGCACAAAATTGTTACATACGATACGTTTACGAGCGAGTCATTTTGCCATTTTGTCATTTATGTATATCGACGACAGGTATATGGTAGAATAACATTGCGATGAAGGGTGACATTAAATGTTAATTTATTTTATTATCGTTTACGTATTTTTGGAATTGAGAGTAGTACTACCGAAATGTAGCTTCAATCCAATCAACAAATTTAAGTGTCCTGAATTAAACTGCACCGGTATTAGGTTTTATGCTTTTTATGTGTTCAGTAGCGGATAATTTACGTCTGAAGGGAGGTAAGAGGGTTTATTAAAATCTGTGGAAATGTGATATGCGATACAGTGGGACTATAAAAGGGACAAGCATTTAACTGTCGGGTTCGACGGGTAACTATGTTGTTAGTAAAATTACTTATACATAATCTTTTACATATCTGTCAACGTAAAATATGTTTTCGGGTGATATGTTTCTGGAAATCCCTTAGTTTGTTTTCATCAACTAAGAAAGACAAAATACAGAAGATACATAGAAACTACAGACATTCAGACACGTCATTTATAGATTACTCGTTTATTATCACCATATAAATATCTGTTATTATTTACTACACAATTTTGCTTTTATACATGTATATACCTACGTATAATATTACGATATGATATCGAATTTATCATCAAAGTACCTTGATACTACTGACATTTGAACTAAAATAATCCCGTTTTAATACCTAATCAAAAACAGTGATAAATAACACATTTTACGATGTGCCAATAGAAGATGCAACTTGATCTCAGTCAAGGCCTTCCAGTGTTTATTGATATGACATTTAGCTATTTTAAATGCCGTAGTATAGTGTACATTAATTAATATGATTTCGAGTAGTTTATCAGATATTAAAAATAGCTCTGAATACGTGAATGTTTCAATCAAACTGAGACAACCAAACGATTGCAACATATGTAAGTAATAAGCAGAATTTTATTTTTAATCTTAACATAGCAAGATGGCATTAATTTTGACACATTTATATTTGCTGAGCTTTTTTCTACAATAGCTTTTATCGTGAGAAACACATAGCATAGTAACTTGAAAATCATTTAAAATTATTTTCTCCGAATGACTAACATGGCTTTTTCACACAACAATACAGCACATACACAGCACGTACAAGTACATACTAGGGCCCATTACACGTCGAGTTTTGACAAGTGTTCTTTGAAATTCAACTCGTTAGACAACCTCCATAAAACGCGTAAAAAGTCCGCTCCCACTGTTCTCAAAAACGCATAAATTAGGCCGTTTTTTTATATTATCAATATGAAATAACTGTTTAGTAAAATCGCGTTTTGTTATTTACTCGTCAAATTTTAATTAAATAGCAAAAATGCTTAGTAGGAGAAGGACAGCCTCAAATATAAAATATGACAGACCCTGTTGCGTTCTCGGCCACAGAGCTTTGAAGTCCATGCTTGTCGCCCTGTGACTAGAGGCGAATTCTTTCTTTATTCGATACAAAACAGGTGTCACCATTTACTAAAACTAACACACTTTCTGCACGCACACTACGACGCACGAAATGTTCATGTACACAGTACGCTTCAACTTCATCGGCTGTGCAATGTCGATATTTTTTTATCGATTATTTACACATTTACTTCGAAGATGGAAATATGTCTTTAGTATAACTATATTATTTAAGTACAAATTATAGTTAACTAGCTATGGCCCGCGGTGTTATCCGTTGTAAAAACTTTTTAATCCCGTGGGATAAAAACTATCCTATGTCCTTACCGGGGACTGAAACTATCTCTATACTAAATTCATTTTTATCTATTTTATTTAATTATCAAATCATCTTCAAAATGACTGGAGCATATTCATTTATTTTTTAACCCTGGATTTTTTGGAAATCTGTAAATTAAGTATGTGTTAAATAAAAACCGTAATCCAGAAACATTTCCATACAAATCCAGAAACATCATATACATTATATCGATTATCGATAATTTCCTAGGTTCCATTTTGACACGTATTGAAATTATTCTTTTACAAGCGTCAACTTCTTTCAAGAAAACAGGATATTTTATAATTGGACCACCAAGATACAGGCTAACGCCTAGTTTGGGGTCTACTGTTAACACTATTATTGTATTGTAAATTAACTAAAATAGGTATGAATATTGTAATAAGTAGGTTAAGTTTTCAATTGGCAAATAAACATATTTACACATCACTTTGCTATCGAGAAGTAGCGTCGTCAAGACAACGAATGTGTTAATGCCATTCAAAAAACAAAAGTTTTTTTTATTAAAATTACGAAATTTTACTACTTACCGATGGTATTTCACGCCGGTAACACTGGAACTTGTTCTTACAATTTTTAACTTGACACCAAGACATATTTTAATAGTTTATCATGCTGTAAAACCGAGTAAAACGACCGAAAACTCTCTCTCGCTCGGACTATGTTTGACAACAGACTGACAAGCGCTGTCGTAGGTTAGGTTGGCCTGTTTACTGGTCCAAACGAGAACCACGTATTATTAGTCATTTCGCTTCTATGGGGGGGCCCGCGCGGGGGCGATGTGGCCCGATCGTTGTTCTGTGGTTCTCGGCTCTAAACCGATGTCATTTTTTTATTTGTGTAGATTTTATAAAGTAATCAAAGTAAACATCGTTTTTCACAAAAAGATTATTGCTAATTTTCAAATGTCTGAGATTGAAACTTGGTACGTGTTTTATTCTAAATTCACTTTTAAACGCTAAATCTATTTACTTACTTAGTAAAACAAAGTGGTTTGTATCTGTTATATTACTTTTATTATTTTTATTACCATCAATGGGATTAAAAAATGACGCTATTGTGAACAAATATCTCAAACGTTTCACCGAAAAACTGAGTACTTCAATAGCTTTCCTATTTCATACACAAGTAATGATGCGTGCAATCTTCGACGAGCAAATACAAGCTATTTGAATGTGTTTGATAAATATTGGCCCCGTGCATCATTTACTTATTAATTAATGACACTCAACAATAAAATTTATATAAAAAAAAATCAAAAACCGAC
Source organism: Macaria liturata (assembly GCA_964023185.1). Taxonomy (NCBI): domain Eukaryota; kingdom Metazoa; phylum Arthropoda; class Insecta; order Lepidoptera; family Geometridae; genus Macaria; species Macaria liturata. The sequence goes on along the minus strand of OZ026824.1, from coordinate 124,136 downwards.
CTCAAGCCTGCTGTCACTGAAAAGTTAACTTTCATTTTTGCGACTTCAAAATTCAGAGTTGGAAGTAAGGAATTTATCAAACTATTGAAACTTACAACCCTATAAGTAGTCGGTGCCAGTCGTAACTTGCTTGATGTTAAGCGCATTGCTGCAGCATAGGGTATAACAAGCTTACCTAGAAAATACATATTAACTCTAGATTTGAAGACCTTTGGATTGTAGTTCGCAGGAATACTTTGCCAGAAGGTGTGTTTCTGGCAAAGTATTTCAAAGCTCAAAACCAAAACTCAACGTATATGAATTGTTTATTTCGATTTCTGTGTATATGTCACCGTAAGATTGTAAAGATCGTTAGATTACAATCTATCTAGCGAGATTGTAAACTATCGATAGATTGTGAACCGTATCATCTTCGAGTCCAACACTTGCACTACAACAGGACTTGGCTGCTCCTCGCTTCGCTCGTCGTAGCATGTGCGTGGTAGAAAGCAACCTAACGAACCTAATCTTACCTCCTGTCACAGACAAGTGACTTCGCAATACCTAAACATAGAGCGCGAGTTGCATTCCGTCCTACGCCGGTTCATAATTTGACAGCTTCACTTCGGTAGATTACAATATAGCGAAGAATAATGAGTCAAATTGCAATCATAATGATACGGTTCACAATCTATCGATAGTTTACAATCTCGCTAGATAGATTGTAATCTAACGATCTTTACAATCTAACTGTTATATATATAAGTAATTTTCGTGTACCGATACGATTTTATTATTCCTACCAAAGAGACATTCGTTTTACTAAATAAATATTATCGGATACGAATGAGTAGGAATGAAAATAATCTGAAGCACACTAGAACAAGGCACGCGTTGATCTCAAAAATCTACATCAATGGAATTTTAATCGCAAATTAATTACTAAAGTCAATAAAAAACGGTGATCAATTATAATTTTTCATTCAAGAATCAGGCTCACTTTTGAAGTGTTGTTTTTAAAGTTTTCTAAGAATAACCGAGAAATATTACCTACTGACATATACATTGTCATCACGTATATACTACCTACTCATGTTTATTTTATTTTATTTTATCAAGTTTAAAATAAAGTACAGTTAATTGCTGAAAAAGCTTCGCTTCTTCTTCTTATCGAATGAGAGTGGCCAACTCTGGTGTCTAGAGTTCATCAAGCCGCCCTAAGGGCCTGTGACATGGCATAGCTTCGCATAGCTCGTAAACACTAGTATAATAAAACTATAGTTTTTTTATTTCACGTCATTCTTGCTATAATACCTTTTTAAGAAAATAAAAAAAACTGACTTAAGTTTATTTGTAAACTTTGTATACAACACGACCACCTGCGGGGTTCAGGTGGTTCAGGCTATCAGTCTCAAGAAGGTCTAAAGTACATACTCAAAAGCTCATTAGTTACGGATGGAGATATTTCAAAAACATAACTGATTCTGCATATGTCAGCGCAATCAGCAGAATTTCCAAACAAAGCATATTATGTTCCTTAATTTTGCTTGGATTAGGGTTGGCTGAAACTGATTCAATGGGTAGGTAATTGAAAAGAAAAAACTTAAAAGTAAACACATACAACAATGTTATAAAAAATCCAAAACAGTAATATTCATACTTAAAAATACTTACTCGTAACTGCAAGTTGATTCTGAGTAATCAGAAAATCTTACAATCAATTCTTACTACGGATATTCTTACCTATAAATAGCTGTACTAGAAATGATCATCCTCATCCGCTCCAGTAATCCCAGTAACCTATTGAATAGGCACGGTATTACATAATAAATGATAGTACGCACGTACCTAATCAAATTGTGATTATATCGTCACACTGCTGTTGGATTATTATGTATAGCCAAAGCCAAGTGTTTATTTGATAAAATCGAATTTAAATTGTATGTATTTAGTACATCAATTAGACCCTGATAGATCTAGTCTTTAAAGATAATCCAGCGAAAATGACACCAGTTTTTTTTATTAGTGAAGTTTGTTTCTAGCTTCATCCCGCTTGATATATTATTAAGCATTCCTGCTGACTAGAAAAGAGCAGGAAATCCAGACAAATTCCTTACTCTTCTTCTTATCGAATGAGAGTGGCAAACTCTGCCGGTGTCGAAAGTTTATCAAGCCGCCCTAAGGGCTTCTGACATAGCTTAACGACTGCCGTACTAGAAATTCTTCGTCAGAATTTCTAAAGCATATCATCCTTATAACAGTGCACATATACAGTAGCTTTTGTTTCAGTAGTAGTATAGATTTACCGACTGCGCCGTGATTACCTGTAGGCCAGCAGGTAGCGGTCATTACCAAGTAATAGATGGCTGTTCTATTCACATCATACCTTTAGAAGGCTCCTTACAGACTTACATATGATTTAAGTAATTTAAGCTAAAAGAAGATAATCATTGTAAACAGAAGACCAGCGCTGGACGAGTTAGCGCTGGACGAGTTAGCGCTGGACGAGTTAGCGCTGGACGAGTTAGCGCTGGGTCTAAACACAATACTAATCGATATCTTTTTCATTTGTTGATTTGATATTTTATTTTCTATTTTATGCGCTGTGTCCCAATCTATGTATTTTATTCTTGTTGTTTTGTTAATATTTCGAAACTATTTTTTGCTGGTCAACCCGTCGCTTGACTAATTAGCATACGTTTTGGTCAGCGCGTGCAATATGATTTGTACAAAATGAATAATTCGTTAGAAGTCTGATACATGGGTCTATGTTACAAGCATGGTATTAAATCAATATAATACATCCACAGCAAGAAGTCTCCAGGCTACATTACCTGTGGCATTCTAATATAATGTTGTTAGTTATTAGCGTTATATCATTAAGGGGTGGTCTATACAAAAACAAGAGTGGATGAAGCTGGTATGAGGATGTAGTGAACAACTTACATTAACGTGTTATCGATAATTTGCAATCGTGTTAGCTGTCGTATTGAAGGGATCATTAGACGGTAACTGTTGGGTTAATTTATTATTATTTTGGTTATTTATGTGGTTGGTGGTGTTGCATTAAGCTCGTGGGATTAAGAGATGCAAATTAACTTCATACGAGTTTATCGAGCAAACAATGATTTAGTATTACAAAAGGTACACAGCTCTCCATCCTTGAGTTGTATTTCTTGATGCTGAGGATCAGGACTCCCGTCAAATTGTTCATAAGGAGAGTTCTTTTGGAAAGATATATGTGGTGGGCCAAGTCACCACACTACAGGTTTTCCAAAACCTTCAATTTGCAATTTGTAATCATCATCATCATCAACTTACACTCGTCCACTTCTGGACATAGGCCTCTCCAAGGCACGCCACTCAGCCCGATTTTGGGCTTTTTGTCTACACATATATTATTTCCTGCTATCTTCATGATTGTAATTTATAATATTGGACAGATATGGTATATGCATTTCAAGGTAAACACTAAACACAGCAAACAACCGGAACAGCTACAAGCCAAACAGCGCCATCTATCATCAGCCCTCCTAAGTATTAGTACACCCGTATTGATGACCGGCAATTAACCAGCTCCACCGCTGTCAATCTCAGCCTAGGGCTCGAAAATCACCCAGCAATTTCATTACACACATGTCCGATATTAACAAAGCCCTAAAAACCACGACCTTAAATCAATGCAGCACAGTTCAAATTCCAACAACTACTTTAGTCTGCAGTCATCCTGACCATTAAAATTAGAGCTCTTCGAGTGTCGTTTCCAAAGATAAGTACGGTATTTTGTCAAAGGAGTTAGGTCTGAGTAGAATGGTCATGTGTCATGTATTATCTAGTATCTGACGGGTCTGGGCTTCCGGGGCGGTCTCGCAAGTAATGGTCCGGTGCAAAGGACTGCTATTTGGTGGAAGCAACATGCAAAGGGACAGGTTTGGACAGGATGGATAATGTTGTAACAGTAGGTTTGTAAAGGAAATCCGTGGTGTTGATCTGTGTTTTAAAAAAACAGAAAGAAAGAATTCAAACACAGTCTTTATAACAAGTGCAGTACCATATCATTTTTCTATTTTTCTGTATAACATTGAAGTTAACTACATTTTACCGCCAATTTTCATAATCTAAGTATTTAATTGAAAACCAGTACTCAAACTTGAAAACAAACTGCCAGTAAATACAAAATTTTGAATGCGTGTTTTATATAAAGACAATTATAAAGACATCGTAAAAAGATTGAGCCGGATCACTCAATCATAAATCACAATCATCTTAATAACATAAAATACCATAAATATCAGAACGTAAAATATCCACATAAACAAACTCAATCCTGAGTTGATCTAGAAAAGCAAGAGACCCATTCAAACTGTTAGAAGTAGAATAAAACTTGACTACAATCCATATCAAACTTAATCATTGTATTGGAACCAATGTGTCTGTTGGTTTGTTGGGCTATTTGTTCCTATCTCACATCGCGCCGGAGCGTAGCATCACTGTGGTTTTTGTAAGGTGATACAATTTATATTGTTGTAATGATCACAAGCATAGGACTGTTGGAAACCCAGCAAAAAAAAATGGTATGAAGCTCGAAAGTGCAAGTAACAAAAAACCGAGAACTAGAATGAATGAGAAAGATAAAAGCCCGTCAATTGTGTCCGTGATTTTTAATAAAAGGTGATAGTAGGTATTAAGTCTCAACAGTGTCATATAAAACTTGTAATGGCAAGAATAGTCAGACAAAGCCACGAACATCCACTAGTCTCCATTCTACAATAATATGCTCCACGAAGCCTCTTAAAATAAAACTAAAAGCAACTTTAATCCTCAATACCACATTCCTATACAATCAATTGGTTTGTGGATTTACGATACAGCTGTAATCTAGATCTGGAATAGCTTGGAATGGCAGAGGTAGGAGTCACTGGTGCCTAATGATATGGTCTTGTATGTTGTTATGATACTTTCAAAGGATACATCTTTGTTATTAGGACGGATTTAACTTTAAGATATGTACTCGTATTTGAGGAGTAGATTGATATGATTCAACTGTATTACGAGGTAATTGTGGAAGTTGATTCTGTAGTTTTAAACATGTAAAAGACTGATAACATAGTTGTAGTATTTCAAGATAGATTGTTTTGAAATAAAAACTGAGAGGTTTCATTTTATACTCTAGGATTTTTTATAACTTTACGTATATTTAGAACGGGTAGATAAACTAAACTAATTAAGCATTATCCTGCCGTAACAAATTAGTGGATAAATTAAAAAAATATTTATTATTCGGGCTGAAAGCGTTTGTGTGACTTGGGTTTGCTACGTCACACTAAGTAAAAATACAGACAGGTGACAAAATATACTATAATGAATTAAATTGGCACATGTACCTACATATGTGTACTTTGTATTGCATAGTTTTCTCAATGTTTAGTTAATAAGCCGCTTATTCTTAATTAACGAGTACCCCCCAAGTATCTCTTTAGCCATTGTTTCCCGGATATCCACTTAGCAATAATATTATATTACAAGGAGTTCTATTACAAGAACAGTTGCTATTAGTTCTAACGTTCAACTACAGTAACTACAATAGAGCACTAGCAAGATGTGTTTGCGAGCGGCTCAGATTGGAACTACAAAATGTCTTAGCTAGTTTAGCCACAGAATACTGAATTACTAGTTTAGGTTAGCTTTTACTACCTTTTTCCCGCGGCTTTGCATGCGTTATACATATAAACCTTCCTCTTAAATCACCCTTTGTTAAAAACTACAACAAAATCCCTTGTATAGTTTAAAAGATATAAGTTAAGCATACATACATACAGACAAATGTAGGAATATATGTGGACAGCGCCTTTGCTTTATACTATGTATTTATAAGGTGGTGGTTATCAAGTGCTGCCATCTACCACGAGTAGAGATATTAAGCAAGCTCTGTAGAGATTCTCTGTGGGTAGAAAACACGATTGAATGTTTTCAACTGAAGCCGCAAACATCTGCAAACTTGTATACGTATGTTTTGCAATTGACAGCAATTCTAATTCTAACATGCTACTTTTATTAATTTGGCGGATATAAATAAGTGTGACTCATATTATTTCTGAGTGTGACGGATAAAATAACTTTAAAAATTAGTAAAAAAAGTTTTAGTAGAACTTTAAGTATTGGTAAAAAAACTAATCGAAGTTTTCATTCATAAAATTTTATTAAGACATGTCTCCACTTTGAACCACAATGTCTTTGTTTTTGGTGGCCAAATACCTGTGTGTAATAATGTACAACGTAAAATGCGAAAATATATATTATTTTGACTAAAACACACCAGAATTAACATTCCAAAGTAGCTCAAACTTGTATTAGCAAAGGATGGATGTTAGCAATAAATCGTCATCAGTCTTGTAGCGATCATATTTCAGACATCGGCCTAATGTGTTTCTAAACGGTATCCTGACGAGAGACTGAATGCTAGCACTTGATAGATTGTGGGGCTGGGGCGGTATATTGGTAATGACATTTACGTGAAATATTATTGTTTTATTTGTTTATTTAAATATAGTTGGTTGTTGTATGTTTTGCCTACTATTGACGTTCATGTGCCAGATCATGTGATTTTCGTAAGCAGAAGAACTTTTTAGAAATTAAATAACAAGCTTTTTTGCAAATTAGCTTTTAACTTTACCATGAAACAAAAATACCTAATCTGACTTCTGGTCTAGCCAGCCAAATACTGGTTATGTCTTCGTGGTTGTGAAGGCCTGATGGCAGTAGCTCTAGAGTCAAAACGGTATTCTGCCAAAACAGCAAAATCAACAGTTGACATCATAAATTAGAAATATGGCTAAGAGGTACAACAACAAAACGAACAAATTAGATCAGTTCATTCGTTGTATTAGTTTCAGAAGAGCTAATTACATTTCTTCAGGTACTTTCGGAATCGCCGTAAGACTCCTTATTTCAAAAAGCATCGGACTCCCAAGAACAGACCCCCCGTCGAGCGAGTTTGTCGCCATCATTAGAGCTCGCTGGCAAAACTGTCACTTCGATACTCTAAACAATGATCTCGTTCTTAAGCTGCTATTTGGTAACAGTTAAACAAATAATCCAAATCTCACAGAGCACGGAAACAAACCAATATTGACCCGACATTTGTCTTATCTTCGGCAATTCCCTGGCACCTTATTGCTAAGTAATTTGAGACGAGATTACATCGGACTGGGTTCTTTGAATAAATGGAGATGAAATTGGTGAGATAGTTAGTAATTACGAAAGGCAAACTGAAATGACGCGTGTCTCACTGTTTTAAAGTGTAACAGAACCAATTTAATAACCATTGGGACGCGAGCACACGATTTCGTTTCGCACTTTTGAAATGAGATTTCTGTAAAACTGTGACCGAATGTGTTAAATCATATAACACGATCTTGGATTTCCTGAATCGATTTAGATCTCTTGACGAGAATTTTGTAAAAATGTTGCCGTTCTGGATAATTTTTCTATATTTTGTAACAGAAATTGGGTTGCGTTATTGCACAAAATATTTCGTTTATCCTGGAATGTACCTACTTACCATAGCCAAAACTATGTTTTTAGATACCTTACTTGACCACGAAGTAAAAACACAGGAAGCAAAAGAAACCTGTCGTTCTTTTTAGGGTTAGGTTCTTACGCGATTTTTCAAGTCTTACAATTAAAAAAATCAGATGCCGCTAATAATGGCTTAAGTAATGTAATAGCCATAAATGGTCCTAATTATATTCCATACACGGTAATAGCTTCATTTTCCCATGTTAATCTCGAAGGTCGAATGGAGGAAATCATGTGAACAGTAAGACCTGAGTGAAATCGAACCTTGAACAATGGTGGTATTTTTGCAGCTCTCTAGACTTTTCATATTTTTATCATGTCTCTTATTGTGTTTCGCTGGAAATTACTTTCGTTCATTATGTCAGGTTACATTTTAAATGGAGTGGCTTCCTTTGTACAAATTGGCAGATTACGTTCACAGGTTTACGGTATTTCATTTGCTACCAAATCTACTTGACAACGACTCAATAAAGAAAACAACCTATTTCTGTACCTTAGGCCTGCAGCGGAGTAAAATTAACTACCATCGCAACGTGAACTTAAAAGATTAGAGTAATTTAGAATCTATGTTTAATTTTTCATCATAAACAAAACAAAAAGTCAAGAATTCTTTTACATATTTGAAAAGAATTTGACCCAGACCATTTTTAAACTAGCAATTTTTTCCAAGAGTCAGAACGTGCTGTTTTATCTTAAGTCCGAGTACTCCAGTTAAGAGGTCTCGTGTCAAAGCTGAGCCGTCTTCAAGTGCCTTCCTACTGGGTAATATTGTTTGCACAGGTGGCAGTGTGTAGAAAGATATGTGACGTCACGGGCTAAGGATCTAGTGCACTTGATAAGTCTTTTCCCTTAAGCCTGTATGTGCATGGTTGACGCTGCTAATTACTCGTTGTTCGACGTGGCCCTTAAAAAATCTCTATAATGTTCACAAACTTATCGAATTAAATACATTTAATGATTAATCAGATGTCTTATACTTACTTAAAAGATTTTGGTGATTTTGTTCTCTTCATTATTACAAACTGTCAAGTTCCTACATCACTAACATGACTCTCCATCGTTCCAGGTGCTGACAGCGATGCAGGAGGGCGGGGGCGGGGGCGCGGGCGGCGCGGGGTAGCATGGCTGCCTTGCTGCTGCTGCTGCTGGGAACAGCAGTCAGTGCTGGCCAGTTGGGGGACCTGGCCCGGAGGGACACCGGGGATATCTTTACATTGAGAGGTAAGAGTCAGTGAGACAGGTGGTGGAAGATTAGAACAAGGTTGGTAGCATGGCTGCCTTGCTGCTGCTGCTGGGAACAGCAGCCAGTGCTGGCCAGCTGGGGGAACTGGCACGGAGAGACACCGGGGATATCTTTACATTGAGAGGTAAGAGTCAGTGACAGGTGGTGGAAGATTAGAACAAGGTTGGTAGCATGGCTGCCTTGCTGCTGCTGCTGCTGGCAACAGCAGTCAGTGCTGGCCACCTGGGGGAACTGGCACGGAGAGACACCGGGGGTATCTTTACATTGAGAGGTAAGAGTCAGTGACAGGTGGTGGAAGATTAGAACAAGGTTGGTAGCATGGCTGCCTTGGCTGCTGCTGGCAACAGCAGTCAGTGCTGGCCAGCTGGGGGAACTGGCACGGAGAGACACCGGGGATATCTTTACATTGAGAGGTAAGAGTCAGTGACAGGTGGTGGAAGATTAGAACTAGGTTGGTAGCATGGCTGCCTTGCTGCTGCTGCTGGCAACAGCAGTCAGTGCTGGCCAGCTGGGGGAACTGGCACGGAGAGACACCGGGGATATCTTTACATTGAGAGGTAAGAACTAACAAAATAAAAGAAAGTATGATTGCAGGGATATTAGATGCATGGTTGCATTTATTAGTATGTACTGCTGTGGCTGGGATCAGCATTCAGTGTCGGTTTGGCCAATCACGGTGACTCATATGTAACTTTTAGATAGATCTTGTAATGTTAACTTCTAGATTGTTGTTAGATGTTAATTCTGTAACTTTTAGATCAAAATTTAGATCATCATCATCATCCACAGCCTTTTTTATGTCGCTGCTGGGCAAGGGCCTCTCTTTGAACGTGCTAGCTGCGTAAATTCAGATACCTACGACTAATTCACAAAAAAATACATAATTGCAACACTGAATAGACAACTGTATTACTCACACTCCCACTTGTCTCCTAATTTAAAAGTCATGTAGCCATGATTAGTAAAACTGTGCTCTCAAATTCCTACCAACTCGACACTTAGCAAAACTGCTTAGCTCACACAAAAACAGAATCTAGAGCAAACACACTAACTCAGAATAAACTTGTTTGCTAACATTCATGTTTACTGACTTCTCCGACATGGTAAGATTTGGTCATTTCAGACTGTGGACTTGAAAATTGCATGATCAGAATTTTACTACCTACAGTGACGATGATAAAAATGTTATATTGACTAACTTATTTGTTTGCTTAGTGTGGGGCTAGATGGCGCTGTGTGCCGGAATATTTATTTATTGCAGTGCCTAGGAAAGTAATTAAGGACTAGATAATATAAATTCAAACTAGAGCTTTCAATAGAATATAATTCACAATTAAAATAATATCGACATCCTAATTTGCTATAAACTTAACATGCACGTAATATTTTCGTCGTTTTATAAATTTAAAAAAAATATATATTTTAATTCCAATAATTATGAAAATCGCAGTTTATCAAAAACTAAATCAGTTGGCTATGTCCGTTATCGGTTAAATAGATGTTATACAATATGAGTATGTTCAAACGGACAACCCTCGTGAAGAGTCCAAAAAATGTGCATTACTTAAACTTAACGTTACAAACTTAAGTGTTAAGCACATACTTATAAACCGGAGCACATTCGTACAGTTTGTTACATTTTACAAATTTTAATGGAATATTTTCAAGTGCATAGCACTTTAACTAGAGCCAAATCATGCTTACACGAATTACTTTTACAAAGATCAGAAAAGTCAACGACTTCACCGAAATGCATGAAAGTACACAATACTTGGGCAAATATTTCTCTCCGTTTGGAAAGTGCAGATTTAAAAGTCTAATGTACAAAGATTTCTTATGAAATAACAAATATTAATAAGTTCATAATATTTGTGGGCGTATATAATTAGTTATTTATTTTAGTTGATTGAAATAGGTAATCGGCTAAGCCAGATTCATAAATTATGTCATTACGATTTTTCGGATCCTTTCCTTTAGTACTCAAAAATCTCTTATACGATCATTAATGAAGCTTAAATAATAAGTTATCAATATTTCATTACGGTGCTCAGTCATCGCAATTGTTTATTGTTGTCAATAATTCTATGATAAGTTTTCCATTAATTATCAATTACTATTAACTAAAAAAATATTTCAAAAAAAACAAAAACCTACTTCAAGTGTCACTAAAAACTTAATCAATTTGTTGGTTTATTGGTTTTATCTAAGAAAGAACTGGACCGAATGAAAACAAATGTTTATGGGACTATTTTGGAAACTATCCCCGTCGAAAAATTAATAATTTTTGAAATCGGTTTATAAATAACGGAGTGATCGCGTACTATTCCCACAAAGAAAAACTTTCAGAAGACTTGATAACCTCCTTTTTATGAAGTCGGTTATAAATATATTTTTATTTCCAGAAGGTGTAGCATGCAACGCGACGCAATGCGCGGTGCACGGCGCCAAGCTGACGTCGGGTGACTACATCGGCGCGTGCGCATGTGGCTGCCCGCCGCGCGCGCCGCTGCTGCGGGAGGACAAGGAACTGTGTGTTGATGATCTGCCAGGTACATACATTTTTAAAACATATGTATTTATAGAATAGAAAATGTCTTTATTACGATCAAAAATGCTACAATGTGTGGACCCTGTGCTTATATAAAGGGTAGGTATATGCTAAGACTACAGTTGCCACTTACTACTAACACTAACCTAGTTCTATTATTGTAGTATAACTATGCATAACTAGTAATGCCTTGTTATTTTAAACTATGCTAGTATGTCACAAATGATAACCTTTAATTAAGTTTTTAGGTAAAGGAAGAACAAAAAACACAGTCACAAATTATTATCGACGTAAATCACGTCACGGCACCAAATTATAACTGGGCTTCTCAAGACTCAAAATAAAATCTGATTACTGGGCATGAGGGTATTGGATACAGAATACATTTCACAACATTATTTAAACGAGTTTATATTTCGCACATGTCAAAGAATAATGAAATTTACAATACTGAAATAATACATAGGAAAAGCCGCAGGCATCCACAACGAATCACTAACAATTACCGAAAGACTGTAAAGCTTAACTACACATTTTATTTTAACTAAAACAAATGATGTTACTTACAATTTAATCTCAAGCAATTAACTACTGAATTTCCGAAACAGTTGAATTTACGATTATTCTACAAAATAAACTGATTCTTGTGATGGTAAACTGCGATGGTTTGGTTGATGGTGAATGTTAACTGGGTAGAAGGAATTTAAAACGGCGGCTCTAAAATCCACTATGGGCCCCATTAAAGTTCCTTGCCTACTGGGTTGCTTCAAAGGAAAAATCACCCTTAGTGAGAAGGTAAAAGTACATAGTATTCGATTGTAATAATAGGTATTTTAGGTTTGATTTTTCACATTTAATTTATCAGTATTGTAACATCACTTCGACACACTGAAATTTATAAAAATGCAGATTTATAACAATCAGACAGATTCCTCCTTCATGATTCCGGCTAAGTTATATGGAAATGGGTACAGTCATTAAAATCCTGGATTCCTTAAAATAAATGGTAAGTATCTTCTATTTTTAGGTGTCAGACTACTTTCAAAAGTTCAGGCATCGTCGAGAGACGACAATAGCTATTAAATAGATCTTGTTTGTTAAATAACCCTGTATTCTATCTATTAGACTTACAAGGTATGGTACAGAGCACAAAAGTCATTTGATGGCAAATTGGCAATGACTCTGGCAAAACATACATTTCTACAACTTTCTAACGGTTTCTTGCTGTCCTGTCATCATTATCAACTAGTTATGGATCTGATACTGGTAAATACCGCGGTGTTACTCGTCAATCTGGAGTAAATTTTAAAATACAATCTGGTATAGTTATTAAAATTTTAAATACTCCAGTTTTTAAATACTTATTCCCGTTCCTAGCCGGGTGTGTAAAGTCGAGTACATAGATATACATATAACGACAATGTTAGATTTAGTTTGACAAATTTTACAAACTATTCGGTTGAAAGTACCTACTTATTTGATTTTAGGCTTATTTTAGGAGAAAAAACATGGTTTAAATTCTTCTTGATCAACTTCTTATTTTATTTTCAAGTCCATTATACCCTATAGAAATCGCATGATTCAATAAAATTCTACGCGAAATGACAGACAAACACCTACTTTTATAATATTGATATGTGTGTGTGGGATGTGATGTTGCCCTGACTTTAGAATAGCTTAGTAATGTTTATCATCAAATTGAGACGTTGGGAAAGTGATTCTGCTATTGCAATCAGATTGCAATATTGCGAGGTCATCGGCAGAAATGAAAAAGTTATCATTGGCGATCGGAATGGCAAAAACATCTTTATTCACATTTTATTACTCATTTGCGGTTTAGCTTTTTATCGCGTTTTGAATACAACAATAAAAAAATAATTCTTTACACATTCTGTATAACTATTGGAACTGTGTATAAATTAACTAGTAAGTAGTGTCCCGCAGCTTTCGATAAATAAAATTAATACAAGCGTTATTTACACTTAATTTTTAGGCAAACACGCTTACCTAGAAAGTACTTCTCTTGAGTCGTATTTCCTCATGACTGGGGGTCGTGACTCCCCCGCATAATTAATTCATTAGGGGAGTTTTCTTGGGCAGATACATCGTGGTGAGCGCCCAGGTCCTTCAACGGAAGACACATGTCCTCGGATATTGTGGTCCTCAAACATGTCGGTTTCCTCGCGATGTTTTCCTTCACCGCTAAGCGAGTGCAAATCCACACTTAACTTGAAAATACAAGTCCTTGGTGTAGGGCCGGATTCGAACCAGGGTGCGTCTGGATGAAAAGCTGACACTGGAACCGCTGAGCCACACTCGCTACTTAGAAAGTACTTACTTCGTTACATATTCAAGAGTCTTCCTAAGTAATTGTACTATACGCTCTTTAGTAATATTTGGCACAAAACAAGCGCCGGAAAACTAGTCACATGTATTTTTTTATATTTGTATGTGTTGCAAGTACAAATAAACTATTGCAACTATAAGCTAAATGGACTACTCTTGCCTTGTCCAAATATGAGAGGTTTATATCGCATTGTCCTGCAGTCGGCGGAGCTAAAATCAAAGCCTTGATTTACCAACCGACTTGTCTGCAAGTGAAGAGTTGGCCTTCGCAGGGATATAAGTTACGTCAAGTTACGTCTGAGTTTCAAATAAGTTAGCTGTAGGAAGCATATATCTGTACATTTTTATGTTATGCATCATTTTGAGATAGTAGCCAACTATGTCGAGTTTTTTATGCCGGCTAAAGTGCCTCTTAATTATCTTTACTATTTATTATCATAAACACTGGTTTATGATAATAAACCAGTGCTGTAATGATTACTGAATCATCATCATCTAAGCGTTCACATGAATTTCACAACAATTAATATCGGTACATTTTTTTATTTACAATATTATAAAAAAATTAAACATATGTACCACTTCAATACAAAATAAAATTTAAATTATACCTACATTAGTAAACCCTAAAAAGTTCTTACTGCTCTATCCTACTGCCAGAATATTAAAATATTCTGAGGGATTGCGGAGAGGATAAAATACAATATTAAAATAAACACAATAAAAAATACAAGGGTTAATTACCCAGGTATTTATTGTTTCCAGAATGTTCGCTAGCCACCTTCGGCACGGGTGCGGCGACGCAGCGCATCCCATTCGTCTACCTGCCGCTGAAAGGACAGATTATACATCCTTCTAGAGAAATTACATTCAAAAGTAAGCAATAGATTTTAGCTGCTTATTATTTTACGTGTTGATTTATTTATTTTGATTCATGATTTTTTTAACATTTATCTATATTGGAAAACCCTTTTAAGTTTAGCATTGTATGTTTTCAATTAAACTGTAAAATAACAAAATTTGCCGTTAATCTTATTCCGAAGCCATAAAGTTCTTTGAACACTAAATTAACCCAAACGTTGAAAAGATTTATCTCATATTGAGTATAATCTTTATTGGTTTCCTGCATGATAAAATATAGGTTAAAAGCTCATCAAAATATTGCCTATTGCTTCTGGATCGTAATTTCATGATTTATTTTCTATGCTCCTCTTACAACTCGAAAGAATTAGTAAGTAGATGTTATAGGCACCTAAAGTACCTACGTAATCATTTACGATTGATTTAAAATGAATCATCAATATTTTAATTAAAGTAGTAAAGGCCGGCAGTCACCCTGCCACACTCTAGACTTTATATGCAAGCACATACCTATACATGTGTTTTTGTTGTGTATAGTGATTAGATTAGTGTCCAGTTAAGTATACCTATCCATTTTTTTTTAACTAGAACGGGTTTGCACTTGGCCTTAGTTTGCCTGATAGTAAGCAAAGGCTATGGCCTAAGATGGAGCGTGCTTACCCGATAAGAACCAATTCACTCTCGCTTTGAAGATCGCTGGATAATAGTGCGTGGGAAACAGAGAGTCAGGCAGGGAGTTCCACAACCTTGCCGATACATTATGCCGTAAAAGAGGACCAAACTGACCATCAAGTATATTTTTCATTTAATAATTTTTAATAGGCGATTAAATTTGCATTCCAGATGTAAAGACACCTATCTGCGCAGTGTCAGGAGCCCAGTTCCTAACCCGCAAGGGGTTCCTCGACCTTCGGAACACGCTCGATGCTGACGTGCCCTTCAACCTGTTCCGGGATGAGGGGAGGACTTTCTTACAGGTAATATCGGAATTAATGTTGAAAAGACAACAATTTGAAATATATATTGATTAGATACTTACATATTAGCTTACACATTGAAGTAGTGATGGTACTTACAACGTTGGCACCCAGAAGGAAGTAGTGATGGTACTTACAACGTTGGCACCCAGAAGGAAGTAGTGATGGTACTTACAACGTTTGCACCCAGAAGGAAGTAGTGATGGTACTTACAACGTTTGCACCCAGAAGGAAGTAGTGATGGTACTTAGAACGTTGGCACCCAGAAGGAAGTAGTGATGGTACTTACAACGTTTGCACCCAGAAGGAAGTAGTGATGGTACTTACAACGTTTGCACCCAGAAGGAAACTACTGTAAAAATCACTTAAGTCTAGGATAATTCCGGGACTTGAAAAGTTAGTGAATATGTATCCCTAGTTTGTGATAAGGTGAGTACAATACCTACCATTAGTAGAGATGCATACAATAGGGTTACTCAATGAAGTCACTCTTTTTAAAAAACACTTTTTCCCCTTCGAAAAACTGTATAATTCCACGTATGTATCGCACTATGTACTATGTATCTCACTATGTACTATGAGTATTGATTGCCTCTCTGTGATAAAGTAGCATCTAAAGCACTGTATAGGTATATTAAATCCATATTAAACTGAATCTGTTATTTCTTCCAGTGGAGTGGGGAAAACGACGTGCGCGCCCGTATGACTGGTCGAGTCATGGTGGTGCGCCTGCTGTGTCGAGATGTAGCCTCCACTCCGACGTCACCTGTGGACCTCCGGGGAGTCTTCACACCATGTGTCGCTTTTAGGGTGCAGGGGACACCACATAGATCTAGTAAGTTCTTCTTTGAACCCTTAGAATATCTTCAGTAGCAGACGTCATCTCAGAAGAAAAGGATTGTTTTGGCCTGGCATGGACTTTGCTTCTTATTAGTAGTACAGACAAACGCAAACTCATATAATGGAAAAAGACAAGTAGCAAAGTCGATGTATACGCTGTTGGATTTATTGCCTTTAATGTGAGTATAAGCTACTAAATTTGCCGCAGTTTATTATTATGAAATTGTTTATCTCTTTCCAGACGTCACGGAAGTCCAATTTGCATCCAACGCGCACACAGCAGAAACCACCAGCACATCAGGTCTCACCGTCACAGAATACGTAGCCATTGGCATCAGCTCTCTACTTCTCGGCCTCGTATACGTCGCATCTGTCTTCCTCTTCTTACACATACGAAAACGCCGGAAAGCGGCATCGAGTGAGGGAGACAGCCTTAGAAAACTCAAGGGCTTGAAAAAGAAGGACGGATCGTCAATAACAGAAAGAGATATCGTAAGAGTGAATAATGAAAGACTGCAGAATCTACAAAGCTCTATAGTTCAAGACAATGGAGTGGTAAAGAAAAACCCGCTGTTAACGATGAATAGGTTCCACGAAAGCAAAAGTTTTCCAAGTGATTCTGGAAGTAACTTGTCAGATTCTGAAGATTTTGGAGACAGCAGTGCGAGGAGTGATGCTAATCTGTTTCATGTAAGATTTTTTATTATTTGGTAAAGAAAATGAGTCACAATGTAAAGTAATAAAAGTAGTCAATATCTAGAAAGTATAATCAGGCACTAGGTATCGAGTCAATTTGTTACTGGCACTTATTGTATTTTGGGAAGATTTGTATTATTATTCTTAACCTATTTCAGACCAAAACCACGGCAGCGTTGATCCATCAGCACCACAGCGAGAATCAAACCGATAGCACCGAGGTGTGCCACCGCGATGAATCAGGCATCGAGAGACTACCTGACGAACATGTATCTATAGTGGAGACCACAGATGATCGGGAAATAACACGCCCCGTTGGCACTACCAGGAGGAAACTGTACTTTAATCCGGCTTACTTTGAACCACATCTTATGGCGGTAAGTTTTTGCTTAGATTGCCGTCTATTGACTGGTAATAATCTTAAGATTAGAAGATCTACGTCGAAATGAGGAGTTATTTTATTTCTATAAATAGGTACTTAGATAAGTAAAGAGAACGTTAAATTATACTAGTTTGTATATGATTATGATTAACTTACAAATGCTTAGATCTATGTCATTTATTTTCTGTTTCAGGATCCACCCCCGGCTGCTCTCGAGTTCCTTGTGAAAATTAGAGAAGTCATTTCTATAGCTAAACACAAAATGGAATCAAAACGCTTTCAACCAATTCTGAACGAAATTCCAGAAGAAGAAACATATTCTTCAAACGGAAATAGCATAGACGTATACCAAGGACTGGGTAGTCAAAGGAGTGGAAGCGTTATAAGTTTGAAGAGAGAGAATAGTCGCAAAAAGAGCTGCCTTGGATGCCCTGGTTGTAAGTCAGATAACGGAACTGATATGCCACATTCAATAAGAAATAATTTACCACCTTGCAACAACTGCACCGGACCTAAGGGAGACAAACAGCATAGTATAAGAAAATGGCTAGAAAATATACCTCCAGCGAAACAAGTATATAACGACTTCCTACCAAAACCCAGCCAGAGCCCGCTAGCCAACTCTTTACTATCTCTTCCAATCACAGATTATAGACATAAAATAAAGAAACAGAATAGTTTCACATCGTCTGGCGCAATGTATTTGACAGAAAACTTTTCAAAACCAAAAAGACAGTCTACTATGTCAGTAAGATCAGAACCAGGAAGACGAACACACAACTACAATCTACCGTTACCAGATTTTGAGAATCCTAACTGCCCTACCCATAATTACAACTATTACGCTCAAACTATAGGACAAACCAACGATATAAATCCTATAGGTTTCAGTGACTTTCAGCGTGGAAGTCTACGGAACAATACTACACCAACAAAACGAAGGCATAAAAGCGACTTGCCTGATATGGTCAACGAGGCCATAGCACTGGATCACTGCACTAAATCTAACAACCAAAGCAGCTCTGACGAAGAGAGATTTCTGAATAACCATAAAAATGGAATTCAACATCAATTTATAAGAAATCATTCTGAAAGTCCAGTGGCTAACGACTATGAGACCGATAGCTTGGAACGTAGTACTCACAAAAAAGGCATACCGACTCCAACGGAGTATCTAGATATACCATCATCTCAAGCGAGTCCAAGTTTGAGCAATGCATTGCCACTTGAAGAAGAATTAACGATGAGAAATGCTGTATACAAGAGCAGCAGCAACAGCAATACGCCGTCACCACATAGAGATATCAGTATCGATCCAAGTCATTACGAAACTACTGATAAAACATTGAACCCAGGAACGCCGTCGTTAGCTAGCAAAACCAGCACTAGCTCAAGTAATGATTACAGCCTAGTAAGTGAAGTATACGTCAACAATAATTATAACTTTGGAAGCGCCCCAACGTCACCTAGTGGTTCCGAGTGTTCAATGGGCAGTCGAAAGTTAATCGTGCCTAGTAACGAATTAGATGAAAAACCAGGATGTTTAACAATAGAAGTGAAAGACTCTCCAGAAAATTACATAAAAATACACGAGTCAGACGGTTTTGAGCCAGACACGCTCGACAGAAAACATCCTAAACACAAAAGCATAATTGGTAGTGTTGAGTACTGTAAAGAGTACAGTGCAAATCTATTTAACTTCACTGCCAGTTCTAATCGTTCAAGCCAAAGAATACAGCTCAGAAGCAGTGACACATTCAGAAAACCTATCGAAGGAATGGAAAGTTCTCCAAAATTTCATAGCCTGAGAAATGAGTATGAGTCGCGTAGCACACTCGATCGACCCAAATTATCACCTGGAGTGTACAGTGGTGCAAAAAGCCTAGACGACAGTGTTGCTGATGATATATGGGAAGATGTCGCCGAATGGGAATCCGAGGAGGGTCGAATATTGACATTGGAACTGCGTCATTCTAAACGACAGAGGCAAAGCACACCTCCCACTATAAAACAAATGAAGACCTTGGCTCGACCAGATGTATTACCTCCTCTGCCACCCAGTGACGAAGAACCAATCTACGAGCAACCAGCTTTTCCACCTAGAAGAGTGGAATCAGAAAGAATGTCGTTAGAAACTCATTCAAAAAACTTGAATGGCAGAAGCCTCAGTCCGAGGACATTTACCAAAAATACTCAAAGTGAGCCATTCCCCAGCGATGGTTCTTTCATCACTGCCCAATCATCTTGTAGTCCAATGAGAGCTTCTGTCCAATACCAGTCCTCGGAATATGAAAATTTAGAACCAGTTCCAACGCAGAGACTAGCTGGTAACTCTTTCAGGAATTTTACTAGAAAGCGTTCAGACAGGGGTAGCAGCAGCGGAATCAATACGAACACTTTCGTCAAGTGCGTAAAGACTGAAAGCAAAAGGTTTAGGCGAAAGAAATCAATAGTACAGGATTCTGGCTACTTGAGTAGTGACTCTACTAGTTCCAGACAAGTGCCTTCAAAATTAGTTATAGCAAAGATAGTGAGTTGTAGTGAGAGTGACGATACAGAGAATGAAGCGCGAAGTGAATCGGGCGCCGAGAGCGTAGAAACACATTCCGTGTATTTTGACAATTTTAGAAAGCCACAAATGGACTTGGAAAGTGATTACAGTTATAACAATAACAGTAAAAGTTCACGAGATAGCGTCAGAACGCTTACTCATTCCGATGAGCATTTGTGAGTCCATTAATTAGTGTAGTTGATGAAGCGTGCAATAAAGTGAACAAACTGTGCAATATGTAGTGCAATAAAACTTATCTGTATAAATATTAGTTGTAAGATATTAATAAATACAATAATACTAAATATAATAAGACCTAGAAATAAATACCTTAGTTATATACGATTTAAGCTCAAAATGGCCGGACGTGCAATGCAATAATAGTATAGTTTAGCAATAACAATCATACTCGTACATGTAGCGAAGCAATATTCAAGTTTTAAGATTTTATTTATAGTTGAAATAATGTTATATTTGTAGCTAGCTTACATAGCGTTTAGCTTGTTTTGTATCATTTTAGTTGATAATATTTTAGTAAATACTTAATAGAAATATACCCTTTTTAGTGTCTACCTTTTAGTTCTTATACTTTGTAAATACTTAAATAAAGAGTCGGGCAGCAAACGTGGCTTCCTAGTACCTGACAAGAAAGTAGTGCTCCAGAGAGGGGTCTTGTGGAATTAGACCCCCTCTGTTGAACACAATATGGTTTCGGCATTTTGACGTTAGTTGGGAAGAAACAATCTAAACAATAAGCATTATAAGTATGCAACAAATTATTGGTTAGGTTTCAATGTTTTACTAAGAGGTCAACAGCAACAAAATTGAGTTTAAAATAATAATAATAACGGACTGTAAAATATGATGATATTTCTTATAAGAGCATACTCATACGATAAACTTTTTACGTGTTACATACATGAATTTGTATCATTCATAGTATCTAAACAAAAGACACAACTCTAACCATTTATCCATTAACTTAGGTACAATAAACAACTCTCTATGCAGAAATTACAATAATTTATATAAAGAGCCATAAGACAAACTATTGAAGAATAAGAGTTTTTGACCAGAGATTATAACAAGTATTCCTCAAAATCTAAGCAAAAGATTCAGCCGTCAAGAAGTTTAAAAATGTTTATAAAAACTATTTTTTTTTGGCGCCTGATAAATTTATGATATTCAACTTTGATGAATTACTAACTTTATTTACAATAATAAAATATAAAAACAAGGAAAGAAAAACTAAACACTCTACTTCTAACTACTACAAATAGGGGCACTTAGAAAATCTTTAGAAAAGCCTAAAGATAATCTAAGTGCTCCAGCCCACTACCAGAGGGCAGCGTGCCCAGCATACATACTTTGATTGCTTGTTTCCAACAGTCAGGGGTTTTCTTTTTTCGGTTATGGTTGGTAGCTATTTAATTATAAAGTTATAATTTTATGTCTAGATATATTTTGTTTTGTAATTTATGCTGATGTAATGGTGCTAATAACGCAAAAGGGGAAACCGGGTACGTATACTAAGTTTTAAGTAATATTTTGTTGTGTTGATTGTAATTTCAGTGTAACAGTAGGTAGGTAATATAGTATTTTATCTTGTTAAACAGGTCGGATTAAGCAACTAGAAACTAATCCAACTTACATTAATATGTTGCTTTGTTTTTGTTTGTGTTCTTCATTAAAACATGTTTTTAGGTACGGATTAAATATTTTTGTCGTAAGTAGGTAAGAAACTAATAAATTAAGTATCAGTAAGTTTATCACGTTTTAATAGTGCTCAAAATAAGACTTCAAGTCTTTAGATATATAAGAATTATATTGTAAAAAATACTTATATTAAAGCATTATATTGTTAACATAAAGTGCGTTTTTAAAGCTATTATAACTGACTCAATGAGATCTGTTATTAATTTATATTGATTTTATTTTGTAACTATTTTGTTAGTGACTTTTATAAAAGTGTGATTAAGATGCTCTCTTTACAACCAGTATTTAAGTTATATAAATTATTATATATATGTATACTTATATAAATTATAGTATACTTGCATTCAATTATTTTTCAAAAAAACATTTTTTTTACACGCTTGACTACAACTTGTCTGATGCTAAGAAACGTTATAATCTACGATTTAGCGCGCTTGCCTAAAAGAAACCGGTCAGAAAGTTTTGTCAAAGCATGTGTTTGTTAGAAGTACTACAAATACTTGATGATATGAAAATATTGTAATAATTTTATTTAATTGTTAAGGTGAGCTGATAAATTTTAAATGATATTAATTAACTAAAGGTCAGTCCAGGATAAGAGTATATTTTATGTGTCTCAGAGACTTCTTGGAGTTACATAAATATCAAATTACACATATGTATGTCAGTGTGTATAACTACATATTTATTTATAAGAAGTGGACGCCCGCGGTTTCGTTCGCATTATTTCAGGATAAAAAGTAGCCTACGACTCTCCTAAGACCTCATACTACCTACGTACCAAAAACCATGATGATCCGTTTAGCCGTTTGTGTAGTAAGAGGGTTTAAGACCACGATATTTCACCCGAAAACGCTTTGCGCTTGGGAAAATGCCTACAGTTGCTTTTTCGCATGCAATTCCACGCCGTATTAACATGAAAGCAAGGGCGAGCATCGCGCGCATAGCTCCGGCCGACGAGTCTTGTCCACACGCAAACAATTTTGCAGACGTTTTTGACGAAATAAATTCATATAAAATCAGCAATTCAGAATATTCTAATTATGGCTTTTTACTCCTATAAATAATAACATTATATTTTAGATATAATTAAATTTGTTTAAATTTGTGTACAACTTTTGGAAAAAAAGGTGAAAAATATTTCAAAACAACTATTTTTCAAAAAATTAAACTATCGAGCAAAGTATACGTAATTGTGTTTTGGCGTCTTTTATTGTCTTAACACTGAATCAAAATTATATAAACTGAAAAAATTTAGCTCTATCTGATATACTTCTATTTTATTTGATTTTTATGAAATGTCGATTTCACATAGCACCCCGCGTTAAGTAAACAGACAAACAGATAAGCAGACAAAAATTCTAAAAACTGCCGAAACATGTTCTGTTATGGATTAAAATTATACCCAAACATATTTTTTTCCTAATATCTACTATGTTCAGAATGTCCACCCTCTTCAGCTTTATTATATGTATAGATTCAACATATGAATTCTATATAATATGTAGATCAATGAAGCTAGTTTATGTTCACTGCCTATTTTGTACTTAGGAATATAGATTTAGTTTGAATTTATCATAGAGATAAGAAAAAGGAACTAGAAAATTAATTTACTTAAGTACTTACTTTTTTTATTATACTTTATTTAAACATTTAAACAGGTTGTGAACCTCTAATCTTAGCATAATTTTGTATGTTCATAACAAATCTTTGTTTAATATATATTTTTTATTAATATCAGACTTGAGTTTTATTGTCACCCTAAATTAAGACAAATTCCCTTATAAATATGTTATATACTTACTGTTAAATACTGAATTTGTGCCAATGTCACTTGTATGGACATCACTAAAGTAAGATAGACAGTACTTATGTATAAAATACAGTAAAAAAAAACCTTCAGAAGACTTGATAACCTCCTTTTTTGAAGTCGGTTAAAAATAATAATAAACAATGCAAACATGAAATTAGAACTACAGCAATCTTAGATAACAAAGACCCGTTTTCAAACAATTATCATTCTATAACAAATCAATCACCCAAGTCTTAAATCACAACAATATAACAATGTATAATACTCACCTCTATTGCTTAGTCAATAAGTATCATATCATTATGACCACTATCTTGCTCTACAACGTCAGATTTCATTAGAGAGTCAATCCCCTTCTCTGCTTCCTTAATTAATTCATCTCGAAAGTTCTTAAACATTTCAACTCCACCAGCAAACAGATCTATATGACTACCAACTTTACTTTGAACTGATGGATTTTTACATTTATACATTTTCAACATGGAATCGTTTAAATAGTTTAGAATCTGCCCAGTTCTGTTCTGCATTGATTTTGCATATTCTTTGTAGTTTAGTTCTGTTTTTGGTTTGATTTCTTCACTGCTATTATTTGTTTTTATTGCTATTATTTTAGCTGGAATGCTGTCGTAAATGTGATGGAGTAAGACCAAAACTTGTGCTGGCGTTCTGAAAATAACAAAACAAATGAATTTATTTGAACTAGTATATAGGTATACTAGTACCTATGTACATATAAATCAATTCAATTTCATACACACCATGTGGTATGTAGTGGCCTACGTTACTTAGTAATTATGTTTTAGCAATAAGGGCGTCGTTTGTGGCATTACTATTTACATATTTTTTGTAACAAATAAAATTAATTTTCATCATCATCAGCTGTATACTTCTCCATGAGTACAAATTTAATTAGCTAATCCCAAATCCTTTATACAAGCTATAAATATTTACCTGGTATATACAGACACCAGAACACCATTTTCATTATTCCTTTCATGAAAGACCAACATAGTTCCATTCAGAGCATGATATGGAGATTTCTTGTACACAATAACGTTTGAAGCATTTTCAACTCTATCCATTTGTAAGTGGGTACAAAATAGATCCAGCAGTGAGATGTTTTGTTCAATGTCGTTCTTGATATGTCTAAAGCAGAGTTCAGTCTTCTCTGTAGTTGCTAAGATAGCAAGTATAGTTTGGTAATCTGTAAAATAGATGCTTTTGTTCAAATATACTATGCACTAAGTTAGAGGGAGAGTTTATCTGCGATCATAATAAATCAGTATGCCATTTACATTAGACTACACTGGATTTTCAAAATATTTTCTTATTGTTTTTACCAAAGACCAGACTTTGTAAATCTGTGACAATCTTTTTATTATGTTATTTGATCCACAAAAACACACAATATAATCAAATTTTTTATGTACTTAGTCAGTTATTAACCAAATTATTAATATCAAAGTTAAGGTATGACTTACCTGAATAATATTTAAGGTCATGATTTTCTTATAAAAAAATATTAAAAGCTTACCTGCATCTCCACTTGATAACACATCAATCTCTTCACCTAAAATCTCCATCGAAGAAACCATCACATCATCAAAAGGTACCAAACACTCAACACCATCTACCAACGTATATGCTATAGCACCACTCAATTCAATTCTAGACAGATTCTGTACAACTTCATTCAAATCTATGACAGCTGCGATGATTATTTCTTGATTCTTTTCTAGCATTGTTGAGGTAGGTTCAAGCCAATGTGGTGATGAGGGTAGTTTTGTAAAAACTTCGGTAGTGTATACTAAGGAAGGTATTGATTGGCTGCAGAGAAGTATGTGGATGCTCTTTGTGGACCTGAAGTTGAGAAAAAATTGGATTAGTCAAGACATTGAATCAGGCGTTACTTTGCAGAAATCCATTGTAAATGAAACTCTGGAGAAATGATCTTAAGAGCCACGGAGGCCACTTTGGTTAGGAGGAGATATGTGGAGGTGGTACATAGATGGAACACACCTTTGTTGTTTGAAGCCGGTTAAGGAGCAGTCGCAGCAGAAAATCACTACATATTTCTCTAGTTACATTTAAGTGGATTAGTATCATTGGGTTTCTAGTTCCTACTTGGTAAATTAGTATGAGCTTTCAGAAACTTGGAAGCCCTTATGATGGTATGGTTGTCATTAATTCACTATAGCCATATCATAATAAACAGCCTAACTAGACTTACAAATTTAAAGTGTATAAATCTGATCTTATAAGTACATATGAAAGAAGAAGTACATAAGTGATCCAGTATTTAATAAGTCTCAGTTGAATGATAGCCTGCTTTATAATGTAAGCTTAATTGGAAATGAGTGAAAATCATTATTTCTCTCTTGAGTCATGAGGAAATGTTTCCTCATGACTGAGGGTTGTGACTTCTCCTCAGACTTAATTTGTCAGGGGAGTTCTCTTGGGCAGATACATTGTGGTGTGGCAGGTCCTTCCACGGAAGACACACATCCTCAGATATTGTGGTCCTCAAACAAGTTGGTTTCCTCACGATATTTTCCTTCACCATTAAGCGAGTGCAATTCACACATAACTTGAAAATACAAGTGTGTAAGGTCGGATTCGAACCAGAGTGTGTCTGGATGAAAAGCAGATGCTGAAATCACCAAACCACATTCACATAAAATCAAAATTATCATACTATATTTATTAAATAATTACACCTCATATATAATAAATTATTTTCTTTCACTATTTCCTAAGTAAATAAATAAGTGATGGTTCAACATATTAATATCAAATATACTCACAAGTTGTTTTGAAACATCACACTGAACATTATTATCAACTTCTTGTTGCATACTTTTATACCTGGTTTGTTTGATTTAAGTCTCAATGCTCCTTTCACCTAAAAAGATGACACCTGGATTAAAATTTAATACAATTTGATATTCATTCTGGACTAAAATTAAATTTAGTTTAATACCTACATAACTAAACCATGTCACTTACAATATATATACTGTAATATATACCTAATATCTATTTGAACCAAAGTTTTATAAACACCTATTTCAAAAGATCTAAAAATGTTGTAGGTAGGTATTTAATAATCTTAATACCCTACAAACTACCTATAAAAAAATACTTACTTGCTTAAAATCATCTTTAAACACAGAGCTATGTGATGGAGGTTGTTGACTCTGGGAACATATCAGCGATATTTGCTGGTGCAACTTTAAATACTGTTCATAAGTTCTTTCATTACATGAGGCAGCATACCTAGCTTTAACCAGTCGTCTTCTCAATTCATTCACAACCGGCGCCGAAAATTCTGTATTTTCAGAGCTAGGAAGTATATCATATTCATCTTGACACTCAAACTTGCTATCAAAAATAATTGGTACTGCATCATCTTTTCCGATGATTTTCAAAACAGTTTCACCATTGCAAGGCGTATCTTCGATGTCATATCGGTCTACGTTTGAGAGTTTTTTATGAATTTGGAGATTTTCTTTACTAGAAATAATAAAAAGTTCATCATCTGATGCTAGGAGGTAGAACAGTTCAGAATTGTTATTTCGCAGGATACGAAGTTCGCAGGGTCTCTTTATAACACAGTTGAGATTCAGTGAAGATTTTAAATCTCGTTGGAAGTATTCTCTAAGCTCTCCAGACTTTGTACAAATAGTTATATCAATATTTTTATCGTCTTTCGGGTGGTGATCGTAGAAAACGTAACACGCGATGTCGCTGAGCACAGATGCCGGGATGATCTTTTTGAGTTCTTGATGGAAACCTTCTGTAATGTTCATTTTAGTCAATTCTAGTCAATCTATCGAAATATTAATTGGAAATAGCCGAACAATAAAAAATTACGATAGGTACAAACAAAAGTACCTATTTACAAAATTCTACGATTTGTTATGATTTAGTTTTGACATTAACTAAAATTCTGACTGTGACAGTGACATTCATTGTGTGAGTGTTTTTATTTTATTTATAGACCTCGCAACAGAGATGTTTACAAATTTAGTAGTATTCTTTTTGTTTCTGTGTAAAGTCGGGACTTACTGTTCGGACAAGACTGTATTTCGCGCACTACTATTACAGGGATGAAATAAAAAATCCTTGGCTGTACCCTTAGAGAGAGTATGTATAGAGGCGCTGCATGACTAATAATAATTATGCAAGCGAGACAAACTTATGTAGTCCTAGCTGAGAGTAACAGAGAAAAACACAGTTTGTAGTCTACATTTTAATCCAACATCGTTTTATACTACAAATTCCCTCCGTTTGTTAAAAAAAATGCTATCCCAATTCCTGCCGTGGTAAGAAAAAAATAGTAATTGATTAGTATATGTAGCTATTAGTGCTGATAAAAAGTAGTTAAGTCGTATGTTTCTTATACCATGGTTTCACATAAGTATAGAAAAATTATAATACGATTCCTGAATTACGTTTGTTTAATATTGGTGAACCGGGGGGTCGCGACTTTACTAACGCTTAACTTTTTAAGTTTGACTTTTATTAAAAGTTAAAAAGGTTTGCGGTTAACTACAGCCTGCCTGATGCTGCAACTTAACACGCTTACCTAGAAGATTCCTATAAATGTAGATTTGCAGACCCGTGGATTACACTTATTATTTTTATTTTATTTTTCATTTAGTTCAGTACTTACATACCTATAAAATATTTTTTTTTGTAATACGTGATCTGGAAATTCGTGATTATTTACTTCAGCATACATTTTGTTTAGGACATGGATTTTTGTAACGGGACAATTTTTTTTGCGAATTTCCATATTTCGTAGTTATTGAGAAACTTGAGGATTTTATAGGAATATACTGAAATCAGTGTACACGTTCGTTCGTATTTGTATTCTAAAATCTTGTAATAAGCGTTACAAGATTATTTCCAACCTACTAAAAAAATGTTTCCCTGAAGGAATCAGCTGCTACAACACGAGAGACCACTTTCTCTCAGCGTAGCAGCTGTTCGACATATCTTTTGTTTACTAAAAATTACATTATTAATAAGTGTTAATTTTATAAGAATTAGTGTGTCCAATAAACATTTTTATTATTATTATTCTTATCTTATTATTCTTATTATTATTAGGTTATTCAATTGATTAAAGGACACAACAAAATTTCTCTTTTATGCCGGTTACTATCATAAGTTACAAATTAAAGTGCCTTTTGTAAGTAAGTTTGTTGGTGTTTGTTACTTAAAGCGTCAATAGAGCTAGGGATCATCATGATTGCCAAGATGCAGGTAAAATAGGGCCCCAAATAAAGAGTCTGCTCCAGATTTGGTAGGAAGATGAATTGAAATATCCTAATTATATAATGTTTTGTCACCCTAGTTAGAAAAAGACAACAGCCTGTCATACTTTCGCCTCGCTCTGCTCGTAATTGGATCAGCAGTGCTCATTCCTCAGTATTATTTATTAATTCCATGCATTTATTACATGCATGACATGCCATTAGAACCAACGTATTTGACTTAATATTACCGAGTTTTGATAACATGTACAACACAATAGTGTTGTCTATATTCCATATCGATAATACTTGTCGATGTTTTTTCTGGCATAAATTGTATCATTCAATGTACGGTTTGTTTTTAAATTACAGGTTCCCAAAATACTCTTCTCTAAAACTGTGGCTTAAAGAGATGAAACTTGTTGATCAGACCAACAAAAATGATCATCTTTGATCGAAACATTTCACAGATAACCGTTTCATCAAACACGAAACACGTACCTATTACTTTGAAAAGAGGCAGCATCCCTACAATATTTAGCATGGATTTTTTTATATGTGGGTAGTATGACGTCCCGGAAGTGTCATACGTAGGCTTTATATCCCAAAATAAAGCGATCGAAGCCGCGGGCATCAACTAGTTATTGTATATATTTTTAATAGTGTTGTTTTTTATCCAAATCATTCATCGTTTTATTGGTAGCATCCCTAAAGTTTTTCAAAGTACTTAATAGCTATGTTCACCACAAATCATGCAGGACCTTTAGTAATAATGTTTATTTGTTGTCCGTTATCAGTGTTAGTCGACATTATATATAAAATATTAAAAAGGATAGACACGTACCTACGACGACACACCTATAGGCTAAAAGTAGATTTTTGTCAATATAATTTGTTACATTGTCCCGTCCCTACTATTAGTTCCGTGGACGTTCACTGGCGTTGTCGGCGCCAAGATGGCGAAAATCAAATAGGCACAAAACGATGCGGCGTACAGCCAGTCCAGCGTACTAGTAGTAATGGAGGTCAGTGATTTCGCGGTTTAAAGCCGCGGCATAGAGCCGGACGTCCGCGCACATCCGACACCGATACCTGGCGCGATGGCTGTTGTAGGCTAAGAATACTAACTTATACCCTTTAAAAAAGTTGTGGGACCGTGCAAACTTTAGTGGCGCGGCTATCAGTCGCCTCCGCACAGTATAACTGTAGCTTTATAAGTTAACGGCGCGCAAATTCAATATATTCCTCACCGGATTATTCTGAAGGATAGTGCAAAATGCTGCAAACTACAACAGTCAATTGAAGTTTTCTTTCGCGGACATTGCACCACTTTTAAATTAATAAAATAAACATAAAAAAATATTTTCTTACTTTAAAATTAATTACTTTTAATTAGTAAAGTACCAGAGGCCCTTAAGGCGGTTTGAAAACTCTCGACACCAGAGTTGGCCACTCTCATTCGATAAGAAAAAGAAGTAAGTACCGAGGTAAAATAAGATTGGATATGATTTTAAATAATTGTGAAAAATAAGATTTCATTAATGACGGACAGGACTTTCTAAAACTACAGAATTTAATTAGATAAATAGCTTAATTAAAATTCTGACAAACAAGAGTATCTTGCGTAGGGTCTACGATTGAGAAATAAAACAGAAACTTACACTTGTTTTTATTTGAAATCCGCGGGAGAAAAACTTCTTTCATCTAGTTCATTTCGATACGGTACTTACTCACGTACTATTCACAAAAAAAAAAAATGGTTGTTCTTGGTGCTATAAAACGTGATGTTCCGATGATCTACTTACGAGATAACTTTGAACATAGTACCTATAGATAGGGAATAATCAAGTAAGTTAGGGTGTGCCTTCCAGTTGTGTCATGTGAGAGTGGCGCGCTCTGGTGTCGTAGAATTTCATTTTAATTGTACATAGTTGGAATATAAAACGCACAAAATTTACTAAGTGATCTGGAGATATAATGCTAAATCTAGATAGTCATTGTTTTTTTAAGGTCAATTGGTTTCAACAGCAGTAAGTATTTCCACTTTGGAATGAATTAGAAGCTCTTAAATCCCAAACTGATAGAAAGAGAAATGTATGTAACAATTTTCAAATAAACGATAATAATCGTCAGTCGAAGGTCCAACCTGGATGAGGATCGACGCAGATGGCACATACAAAGGGAGGCCTATACCCAGCAGTCGGATCCCAAGGACTGCGGATGATGATGATGTGCAGATAAATATTTTGAATGATTGTTATCATTTTGCGTTGGGTCTCGCGTTGATGTCTTTTCAAGGACGTAGCGATTTTGTAGAGCTTTAAAATTTACAAATGCTATGAAATAAGTTATAGCTCTATTCTTAATTCGTTCGTACCTAGTATTTGTATATTTTATGTGAGGCATAATTTGAAAGAGGAGAAAGATGAAATGAAAAGTAAAATCGTTACTCAGTTACGCAAATTTTGGCCGGATGATTTTAATTGATTGGATGACGCAGATATGCAAAAAAACAATCTCCATACACACCTCACGTAGCTACTTTATATTTGAAACAGCTGATTTGTTTTTGAGTGGATTTCCAGAAGATACACAATATCTACTTTTTACATTTATTCAAGGAATATTTAAAATGTTTGTTGTTTTCCCACACAATCTGCAATATAGGTACTTAAAACATTTTTTTTCAAAGATGATAATTATCACAGGCATATTCTATACAACCAGCCTTTACTTTTGATTTCTGCCAAAATAAAAATTAACCAGTTGGTATGTACCTAACTACACGAATTGCAAAGCAAACCTACTTTTCGTTTATCTTTAAACAAGTTACATCAGCGTTTCCAAGTTTTCCGCACGTCTCTCAAGAAGTCACTGACTTGATAAGAAAACCCTCCTAGAGGAAGAACATCTCACTCACTCAATATTCTTTAGCAAAAATTTTCATTTAAAACCGAAAATCTTTGCAAAACTAAATAAATGCTATGCGAAAACGTGTCGTCGCACAAGCGGGTCAGTGTTCCGTGGCGTGTCACGACTGTCACGGCCTCGTCTCCTAGCACTAGCACTAGCCAGCAATGATCGGAACGCAAAACGCTGTGTTTTCATTCGCTAAGTATGCCGCTGCCAGAAATAAAGCTGCAGTGCAGTACTAGCGAGCTTGCAGCGGCAGACTGCGGGCTGCCCATTCATTGTCATGGGGAGGTCGATACCAGTGCCGCCGCGCCTTCTGCCGAGTGCGGACGTGTCGGAGCGACCCGCCACGCTCGCTCCACACGACCCCGAACACTGCGCAACCGGCTCCTTAACACATATTTATAAACAAAATCTTATCAAGTGCACACCAAAATAATCATTCGACACGAGTTTCATTCACCCCGACCGGACGCGCCGGTACGTTAGTGGAAATGATCATCATTACGAATTAACAAAAATTTTGTGTGAAAGCGAATGTGACGGATAATTACATAAATGTTGAGTAACTGAGAGGATTTCAACGAGTTTGCAGATGGGACCCGTTTTTTGCTTTCGGTAGAGCTGTGTCGTCTTGGTAATATTATTACGGAGCTTTCGTTTTCTGTAAAGAATTTCGTGTATAATTCACTGTTTACACATGACGATATAAATTAAATCACGCTCGTAAACGTAATTAATAGCCCTAATAAGTAATGTTGTCGGCATATTTTAATGTAACACACATAAGTAAAAGCGTGGCTACATTTGACATCGATGACATGTTACGTGGTTGACCGCCCACCGGCTCTGCCATACTTCTAAAACAGACTTAAATCAAATTTCGAGGTCAGATATGTCGACATATATCTACAAAACACACAGTAAACATAGTATCTACATATATAATGTATAAATTGGAGAGATATTTTGTTTATTTGTCTTTCGTCAGTCGTTAGACAATGTGCTAAATGATTACCTATTGCCTTGACACGCCGAGGTATGCTTTTAGAAAATGATGCTTACATGACTGAGTGAATGGGTGATTTCTATTGTACAAATCTTTGTAGGAAATATAAATAGTCCAAAGGTGTTATTGTGTCTATTAAAGTACCCAAAGGACACACCATACAAAACAATTCAGAAAATACAACGAGCTTCAAAGTTGTAATCTCAAATAGGTACCAAATTAAGCCAGCGGAAAAGGAAAAATATTTTTTCTGTTTACGTATTTTTCTTACCTATACAGACCAAAGTAAAAAATAAAATTATTTATGCCTATGCAAAACTTCCTCCTTATCATGAAGTCGGTTAGCAATGTAGATATACCAAGGCTAAAATATTTTTTTATGAATGAACATCCTCTCCATCTATTTAATGTCGGCATCTAGGCACGTTCCTTCATATTGTTGCATAAACAATGATCGGGTTTGATCATAGCTGCTCAATATTCTATCGCCGTCAACGTCCGGTACCTATAGGTACCTATACTTACACCTATTGGTTTGCCAGATCCATAGTTCGTTATCATGTTTCCTATAGGGATTTCTTGATTTGCTTTTGTAATTCCCATATCATTAGTCCATAAGTTGAGGAAAAGTTTGCTGTACCGATACAAATACATACTTAATCTTACTTAAAACACACTTAAGTTGTGATTATAAAATATTATACCAGGAATTCAAAATATTGTCTTTTGCATTATGTAGGTACTAGTCTAGGCTGTAGTGGTGTGGCCAGCCTGTGGTACGAGAAAACATTCGTCACACATGCGAAAAAGAAAAAAATAAGCCTAGAAGAGACCACTTAATAATGTGATAAGGCCGCCCATTTGTATATATATACATAGTTTAAGACCTTTTGTTATGTATATTTTAGGTAAGCGTGTTACACCCTAGGCTGCAGCAATGCTTCACATCAGGCAATCTGTAGTCAAACGTAAACCTATCCCACGTAAACTTATATTGAATTTCTCTCTGGAGTCGTATTTCCTCATGACTGAGGGTCGTCACTCCCCGCAGAATTAATTCATTAGGGGAGTTCTCTTGGGCAGATACATCGCGGTGGCCGCCCAGGTCCTTCCACGGAAGACACATGTCCTCGGAATAATATATTGAATTTAATTTAATTCTTTTTTGCTACACACACTTCTTACACACAATTAACAGATTTGTTCTCTAAAATTTGCACAAAGAGAAGTTTCGCTCTTACATAAAACACACCCCTATGACGTTTATTCCATACAAACGCTATATTTTTTTCTCAGGAAAATGAATAAATGACACACAATTAATCAAACTAGTGGTATACTCTATGGGTTTCTAAGTATGTTAACGTGAGTCTCACTTCTTGTACTGGATGAAGATTCTTCGGATCGGATTTGTGAGTCACGACTTACGATTCCAGCAGACGTTTTTTTCCTAGACGTAGGTACTGGTCATTTGGTACAATTTGAGTGCAAATTTACCGGTTTTAGTTCTTTGATTTATTGCCAAAAAGGAAAAGGTTCTACATTGGACGCCTTCGTCATTTGTGGATTAATTTAGCCAGTTATTTGTTTGTCATGCAGTTTTATTGGTTTTATCAGATTTTATGGTTACCTCTATATGCACTAAAGTAAGCAAAACTTTAAAAATTGTTTGTGGTTTTATTAATGTATGATGACGATTTACAGCTACTTCAGAGTTAGCCATTCTCATACGAAACTACTTACAGTAACTTTTGTAGCTTTGCTATATCTTCGA
Organism: Macaria liturata; assembly: GCA_964023185.1. Lineage (NCBI taxonomy): Eukaryota > Metazoa > Arthropoda > Insecta > Lepidoptera > Geometridae > Macaria > Macaria liturata. Next base: position 89,649 of record OZ026824.1, on the reverse strand, counting down.
TGCAATTTTAATAATCTTTGACATTTTATCCAACGCTAATATTTATATTACCTGCTTAATAAAACACCTCACGGATCTAGATGTCGTGATTTCGGTACAGATTGTTATTGCTACGTATTCTACCGCCGAGGTCAGCCGGTACCTTCTAATATAGTGTACCTGTTTGTCCACCCATCTGCTGAGCAAATACAATACTTGTTCGAAGTACCTTATTGGAAGAGCTTTCCTAAATTAAAAATAAACGAGGTGGGGTTTCCCATAATTATACCAATACAGGTATAAATGCGTAAGTTTTTTTGGTGCATTATTATACGTATTATAAACGAGTAATTATGTTGGTTTGTTGATCTGTTTCTTTCTCTTTTACTTTTTTGTATTGGTGTACAGATAGTGTAGAGTTTTTATATTGACTATTTTTTCTCTCTTTATTACAGCTGTGTTTCCTGCGAACTATAATCCAGGAGTCTTCAATTTTAGAGTTAATAGGTATCTTCTAGGTAAGCGTGTTACCACCCTAGGCTGCAGCAATGCTTAACATCAAGCAAGCTGTAGTAATAATTTACAATCCATATGACTTCTAACTCTATTGCAAATATCACTCCGTGCTCCTTGGCGTGTTAAAACTAAGCTAAAAGACTACTACTGACTTTGTTGATTTACTATTAGAAGATCTAACTGCAATTTATTCAAAATATGCTCAAACTGATACTAAGATCAATGACATTATCTTAACTGATAAATCAAGATTAGGTATCTTGAGAAGAGTCACAAAATAACTAGGTATGTCATCTCAAATGTGTTTCAAGGTTGTATTTGTTTTTTCGATTTGTGTACATTGTTATATTTAATTCGTTCAATATAATATTGTTACAGTTACTAAGTTGCAGGTAAGGCAGGTAGATATCAATACATGTTTTAGAAGCTCTTCAAACCAGTGTCTACATATAACATAAACAGCTTGAGAATAGCTTTATAGCTCTTTTTCTAACATCTTTAGCATATTGTCCTTTCTATGTGTGATCGTGTGTTAGTGTATTTGTACCTATTTCCATCACATCAAAGTGAACATCTTTATGGTCTTCTCTCTCTCTCTCGTCCTCCTGATGATGGAAACCTCAGTTTTCCGAAACTTGTCGAGCTAATTATCGACATATTTACTGACGTAAGTACTAGCCGGTTATTACAACTACATAAATCTTTATGATACTTACCTGTGTATTTTGATAAAGATAGAGAAGTGGCATTAGCTACTTGTAATCCCATGAAACAACGGACGTAACCGACAACAACCACTAGTGTCCAATATGACAGCACATCCCTAAGCTTAGTTTTTATGTTATTTCTTTTTTGCGTGTCTCTTCTCCGTCCGAATATTTATCCATGCTAATATTTTACGATGCACTCCAAAACTTGGACCAAGTTCAAAGTATCATCCTGATTTATTCATAATCATAAAAGCCATATTCGAATAGTAAACCCAGATAGAGCGAGCAAATGCGCCGTTTAAATGTTTCATGTCTCAGATTTAACGGACTGTTTAGATGGAAAGCATCAAAATATTTATGATCTTTTACTGGAAAACTGTCTGCAAAAATAACTCATACTCGTAGTTGTCTCAGCACAGTAAGTATCTTATATCTATATTCTATACATCTATACATATAATAAAGCTGAAGAGGGTCGAGTCTTCGAATCGATAGCCGAACACGTTCCAACAATTTCCTGAAATTTCGTCTGTTTGTCTGTTTATTTAATTCTCTGTTTATCTGTTTACCTCTCTGTTTATTTAAACGCTCATTACGTCAAATCGGCTGAACGGATCATCATGATTTTTGATATGTAGGTAGTATGAGGTCTTAGAAGTGTCATCTAAGCTACTTTAATTTTGGCTTACCTATATTGTTACGAAAACATAAATAAAACGTTAAAATAAGAAATAACAAACTTTAAATACATTCTCATCTACTTCCGTGTCAAGTTCTTAGAAAAATAGATTAAGAATTGCAGAATCGCTCCATGATTAATAATATCGATAAAACTAACACTTCGCTAAAACGTCACTTGTCAGTGTATTTAATTTGTGAAAATGGTAGTAGTGTCTAATCACCTAGACTAAGTTATGGCTATGTTTCCAATATAATGTATGTATCCAGCTTATTGAACGTAACCTATGCTGCAAGTTGATATCTGGCTCAAAAGATGCAGGTATCAGATATTACCTCAGGTATTTGCTGTTGAATCATTAAAATGCCGGAGTAGGTCGTTCGCATAGACAGACTAACCCCAGACCAGACCCCACTCTAAATACAAATCTGTGTATTATTAGTCTTGCCAACGTGGTAATGCAGCCAGCTTACTTGACTCCGAACCCTCTGGTATTGGGTTATTGTTAAGGCTTTATTTAAGGATTTAAGAATCGTTATTTTTTATTTTGATTGCGGCAGTAATATGTATTTTTGTATACCTATTTGTATTTTTGCATTTCTGTTAGTGATAAAAATGCGATCTATTCGTTTTTCCAAATATGCAATGCATGCATTGCAGTGCGGATCAATTAATCATCAAGACATATGAGGCATCCTCAAGCGTTGGCGACGTACTAATCGGCATTCACATTAATCGCGTCATACTTGTAACTAACCTATCACGTGGATTCATTAGGCACTAGCAGCGCCTGGTTGTGTTACCCGTGACAATTCAGGATAAAAAATGTGTTAATCCAGGGTCTAATCCATATCTTTACCAAGTTCATCCAAACTAAAGCTCAAACGTCAGAACCCACCAGACAAACTTTCGTCTTTATAATAATGATTAATTAATAAGATAGGATAGGAATCGTATTGTTTTTTCATTTTTCAAACGTCAATCAGAGTCCCTAGTCACAGCCAGCCCCAACGGAAGACCAGCGCTGATTGCTTCCAGTAATCAGCATTATGCTGAGTTGGGGCTGTGTTGGGGCAGACATATTTATTTATTTATTCTATGTATTTATTTATTTATTTATTTATTTATAATGGTACACAAAACAGAATGTGTTCATTGTATGTGTGTGTGTGTGTGTATATTTGGTAAATCTGTCTCAATAAATGTTTTTTCTTTCTTTCTATTTTTTTCTTCTAGATAGGATAGGAAGTAAGATAGGATATGTTTCTGATTTTTATACGTCTTTCAGCTCTAATGTCGTTGTGTGACCAGCTTGTCAGCAAAGCATTTACGAAGCAGCACGATGTCATGGAAATTGCTACGTTTAAGTCGTGGACGTACTAAAGTAACGGAATTTATAAACATGCCGTGCCTAACGGGCCGAGTATTAAAAAATAATGAGGGACATTTTTGGACATAAAAGGAAAAAAGCCCGTTTCAAATTGATATTAATAATCGTGTATGATAACGCTATTTTCCCTATATTCATAGCGCTTCATTCTAAAATAACGTAGCCGGTGAGGATAGAAAGCAAGACATTGGGATTTTACGGTTTCAGTATGTTTAGCAACCCGTTAGAATGCTATAAACAGAACGTAATTTTTTAAAACCTGTTATATTCTCTTTAGAATTAGGTACATATTATTGTCCTTTGCTATATATAATCGTAAGTTAGTACATATACAAATACATACGTACTAAACGTACTTATTAAAAGTAGATTAATCACCTCGGTAAGCTTAGGGGTGACACATTCAGTATTACATAAAGCCATCAATACACAGATCAAATGTTCCATTAGTACATCGACATTATTTTTAGACCATTCGATATTGTTTGACCTTTCTATATCCGTTTCCGTTGGTTGACTTTGCCTACTCAAAATAAAACCTCTTTCTGTATTTGTTCTCAGTTCAAATATAAACTGAAATGTTTTCAAACTCTCCGCGCCGCCTCCTAGAATAATACCATTCCATTAGAATTCATTACTAGTACTTGGTTTAATAAACATAGCTAAGTAACTCGAATCTAAATATATACAACTCAAAGGTGACTGACTGACTGATATAGTGATCTATCAACGCACAGCCCAAACCACTGGACGGATTGGGCTGAAATTTGGAGTGAAGGTAGATGTTATGACGTAGGCATCCGCTAAGAAAGTATTTTTGGAAATGCCACTTTTAAAGGGCTGAAATATGGGGATGCAAGTTTTACTTCTTAATGCGAGCGAAGTCGCGAGCACCCACTAGTCTATAATAAGTTGGGTGGGTTAAACCTAACCCACCCAACTTATTATAGACTAGTGGGTGCTCTATTTATAGTTTAAATACAAATCAAGCACTTTTACGAAATTCAGATTTTCGTTAAAAAATATAAAATAACACGAAACTACAAATTATAGATTCCACCTCTTTTTTCAAGTAAAAACATTGATTTTAGAACTGTAAAAAAGACCATAATTTATCATTATTTGTGGTTCAAAGAATCTATAAAACAGTAGCAAAAATCATCTTTTTGTATTCTTTTTTATTTAGTTGTTGAATAAATAAATATCATCAATCATTAACTTATGACATATAAAACATAAATTATAACATTGAAAATAATGATTTTATTCATCACTAAACCAATGAAAATAAGCAACAATTAGATGACCCTCTTTAATAAATCTAGTACAAAGTGTTATAGCATGACAGCTGCACTCAGAATAGCATTGTGAATTAAAAACTAAGGCAGCCTTGGCGTCACGCCAACCAACGCTCGCCATTCGAGTCATCACTGCCATTGACAATCCTATTGCATTTATTATGGTTTTTCTTGTGAATTCCCACGGCGAGTCTATTGTCAATTTTACTCTAATAGCTAAGAGCTGAAACTTTGTTTGTGCATCACTAAAATATTATTTTATTTTCTTTTCAATACCATATAAGTATAAATTTGCACTCGCGGTTACGGAGAAGGAAAACATCGTGAGGAAACCGACATGTTTGAGGACCACAATATCCGTGGACATGTGTCTTCCGTGGAAGGACCTGGGCGCCCACCACACTTTATCTGCCCAAGAGAACTACCCTAACGAATTAATTCTGCGGCGAAGACACGACCCTCACTCATGAGGAAATACGACTCAAGAGAAGGATAAGTATAAACCTTAGAAATCGGTTAATTTTAATGTACTCTCGTATGACATTTCCCAGTACCTGACAGTTCTTCTAAATCAGCCGTTTCAGCGGAATACAATAACAAAATACAAGTTTTTTTTGGCTTATTACTGGCTAGTGTAGCTAAAATAGAAGCCAAAAAGTCAATTTAACTAACATCTATCAGTCTATTTCTTTACTAGATATATTAATTTAATCAAGGTTTAATCTATTTCTTTACTAAATACTGGATTAAAACATAGTTCATGTTTTATGTCTGTCAAAATGTGAGTAACACCACGACACGCTTGTAGTAGGTAGTGAATTGACTGAGATGAAACAAATAGCTACATTTTTATGTTGTTGAAACAATAAAGTTCGTTATTGTTTTGTTAAAATTGTGTGATCTCTATACTTAATATGTTTTTATTGTGTTGTTTTACAAATCAGCTTTTGGTATTAGGTATAGTTTCTTTCATTTTCTCACATTCATGTACATCAACTTAGAGTAACTACTACTTATAGGAATCTTCTCACTGCCTATGTTTGTGTCTGCATAAAATATAACTGTTAGTATAAACTAGCTCATAAACAATCAATGAATGAAGAATCAATGAGTTATTAAAATGGAAAGTCTTTTGATTCTCTCCCTCATTGATTGTTTTGAAAACTAGTCAGTTTTCAAATTATGTAGGTACTAACCTTGAAGGTTCAAAATGATTCCATTTTTCTTAACAGTCATAATACAATAAATTTTAAACACACTAGCAAACATTTATTTTTCAAACAAAACAAACAACAAACACAAATAAAAAAAGAAAGCCTGTAAAACTATCCGACATCACGCGAGCGGCTCATCAAAAGCAAGTTGCAATTTGCTGATCTTATTTGCTGATTCAAGTTAGTTCATTGGTAAATTGCTGGCCGCTAATAATCACGAAATTTTGACTTAAGGTGCAATAGAGCAAATGGATTTTCGTACATGTAAACCTAAGGCTAAAAAATCGAGAAAGAGAATAATTTTAGTTTATAAAAATGTAGCTATTTAAAACACGTACCTAACTTTCTGTGTTGAGTAGTTGATGGGTTTTGTAGTTATACCAAAAAAATTCAATTAGTCTAAAAGCTCTTTCATACAACATTCAACAAAACATTTTTGATATTATTTTCTTCCGAGCCCTTTATTTCAGCGCTTGAATATACAATATTTTCTATATCTACTTATTCCAATAATTTATAAGAATAATAGTGTGACTACTGCTCCTTAACATTAACTTAGTTCATTCACTGACCGCAAATAATCACCGTATTTCGGGTTAATTGAAAAATTTCCCATTCGAATGATGACTGGCAATTTGGCCCAAATAGCTCTACCGATTCCAGTAAAAACTCTTTCCTGCGTTCGTTAAGTTTCATAAAGTTTCCTTTTTATTTGCGACTTGACATTTTTAGGTCTTTTGCATACTGATAAGAGTATCAATTTTCAATAATCAGAATTTACTGATTTTTGTTCGAGTGACTAAAATTAACAAGTTTTGTGGGTTTCATTATACGATTGTACTTAATATTTAATATATTTTATATGATCGATCAAAAATACATATTACACCAGTCCCTTTTAAACCATACTGTTCCATTTAATTTTTGATTGATAAAATTTAAAGAAGATAATTACGAAACACAATATACCAACTTGTACTTTTCCACCCTTGCGAATTGTTACTTTATTTTAGTTTTATTTACTTCCAATGACGGCGTAACCTATACCCTTAAGTAATTAAGCCCATTAACAACACCGACTTAATTGGCAATCTTCTTAGAGGTCGGCCAACAAATACCTATCAGGGAATGCAATCTCAGACTCAATTCCGCGACGCTGGTCATCCAATCTACTCTATCGGAAACCCTGAAATGGATCCGCAAAAAACAATTTACTCGAGCACAAAAGTAGGTAATCTCTTTAAAATTAAATCGCCAGTTACGTTCTCCAAGTCTTTTACTGCTTTGGAATTTTAAAATTGAATGAGGCTAGGTATTTACGAGGTAATGAACGTTTACGATATTTCTTCACCTGGTTGTTGGGTGCTTTTGTATTCTGCTACTTACCTGTGTTTGGAGCGTTTTTTATTAATTTGCTTCCGAGGAAATGGAACAAGTTTTAAATTGGATGGGGACTGTACCGTATTTTCTTTCTTGCGTTGATTTGATTCTGTGGCGCACTAAGTTTTTCATCATAATCATTCACGAGAGGTTTGTGGCATTGCTGGAATACCTATTTCTCTCTTTTGTCAGTATGCAGGCTTGGAAACTACGCCATCCATTTAAAACAAATACTATTGAAATTTTCTTTGGTTCATAAACATAATGTCAGTAGTGTACCTTTATACGTCGAGAGAGGCGTGATGGATAAATAAACATACTTAACTATAACTTTCGGCTTGTTACTAAGATATTGTACAGCCGGCTCAATGCATTCTTAGAAGCATTTTATACACCATGCCTGTGACCTTGCTGACAAATTCTTGCTAAAACTATAATCAAAATATCTATTTCCCAGTTAAGGCTGAATTTTACTGCGGGTTTCATCAGCTTTGACCATATTTTTACCTGTAAATTACTGTCTATATTAGCATAACTGTCTCCTTAACGCCCGAAAGTACTTAACGCGGGTTGCTATGTGAAATCGACATTTCATAAAAATCAAATAAAATAGAAGTAAGTATATAAGATAGAGCTAAATTTTTTTCAGTTTAGGTATATAATTTTGATTCAGTGTTAAGACAACAAAAAACGCCAAAACACGATTACGTATACTTCGCTCGATAGTTTTATTTTTTGAAAAATAGTTGTTTTGAAATATTTTTCCCCTCTTTTTCCAAAAGTAGTACAGATATTTAAACCAATATAATTATATCTAAAAGATAATGCAATTATTTAGAGGAGTAAAAAGCCATAAATAGAATATTCTGAATTGCTGATTTTATATGAATTTTTTTCATCAAAAACGTCTGCAAAACTCCTCAAATTGTGCAAAATTGTTTGCGTGTGGACAAGACTCGTCGGCCGGAGCTATGCGCGCGATGCTCGCCCTTGCTTTCATGTCAATACGGCGTGGAGTTGCATGCGAAAAAGCAACTTTAAGCATTTTACCAAGCGCAAAGCGTTTCCGGGTGAAATATCGTGGCCTAAAGCCAAAACAAAAACACGTTGGTTGAGGTACACATCATTATGAATCATTTATTCCCCGCGCGCACGATCGCGCTGTCTCGACCAGTTTGGGCGGTTAGGTTTCACTTTAGCGGAATTGCGGGGTTCAACCTCTTCATGGTTAAATTGAACTTAAATATAATTAAAAAGTAAAAAGTACATTTTTTGCATAAAATAAATTACAGTTTTTCCATAATTCATAAATAAAGAAAAAAACGATTACAATAAGTGTAGAAATTTAATTATTACGCTACAAATTATTCTTTCATCGTGCGAACTGCCAAACTGTGGAAGCCGGATTCCCTATTCCCCTCGAACTATAATTTATCGGTCTACAAGTCGAGAGTGAATCGGTTTCTTCTAGGCAAGCGCGCTAGATCGTAGATTACAACGTTGCTTAACATCAGGCGAGTCGTAGTCAAGCGTGAGCCTATCTTGAAAAAAATATTATAAAATTACTTTACGATGATAAATAAAGTAATAAATCACTCTAGATTAATGCTCGTGTGCTGATGTTCAGTTTAAAACTTTATAAATGCAAAAAAATGTTTATTATTATCATTCACAGCCTTTCTTATCCTACTGCATTTTTTATTAAATTAGCAGTTTACTTCCCTACTAACCCTGTTCTGTATACATGTAAATATCTAAAGTGTTAATATAATTTGCAGTAGCTCCATTTTGCCGATGAAATCGCCGATTTACACAGAAAATAGCATCGCAGTTATGCGGTGCTGATGGCTAGTGAAACACTTGAGTATTCAACTCGTGACTCTGGTATTAAAGATATGGATATTTACTGTTTAGAACATTTTGATTCGTGACGTCTGACCGACAGATAAAGTTAAGCTGTTTTGCTGATGTGATTTTCGTGAATAGGATTGATTATAAAGATTGTAGAATGAGATGAGATGGAGGGCAATGTTTGTTATTTTACGTACATATATTGTAAGCTTTCAAGGGTTTTTTTATATTTTCAATCCAAATTAAGTTTTCAGTATTTAGTTTAATATATCAAATATTTAAATGCGTTAAAAATAAATTATCCTCTATGGTTAAAATTAAAAAGGTGGCTTATATTATAATTAATAAAACCACATTCGGAGCAGTGTTCTCTAATTAGAGCAAACTATTAATAACTCGATTTTACCATAAATTGCACTTGAAAATGTTTATCTTTGATTTTCAAATGTCAGACAGATCAAATACTGTTTTCGTTCCTTGTAATATTTTTTGTAACTCTTGATATAAAAATATGTACATACCTATGTACGAGTATACATGGACATTGCACACCCTTACTTATGCAGCACAAGAACCTATATATCAAAAGTGTGGAAAAAAAACAGTGAGCTGTGTGTGTTTATGTCTATGTCGTAGGTTATATCTAGGGTTTGATTATCTTATTAGGTTTCCTTCATAGCCTTGTCTACCTAGACAGGGAAGCCCCTCTATGTTATAGTTGTTAGTTACTGTATATTTGCATACATATCATAGGTACAGATATAGGTACACTTTACTGGACAGTGTGTTTACTGTGAAGGTTTCATCAAATCTAGGGTCTATAGCTAGCTTCTAGGTGATCATGTTACGCTCTAGACAGCTTACTTAAATCCTAAATACTCCTACTGACCTACGAGTACATATATATTTGAGTGTAGTTTCTACTATGGTAATAATGAGTAAAAGAGTGGTGAACTTTGGTGTCACTAGTTTTCCGACCACCCTAGAAGTATTTGACATGGCTTAGCGACTACTTTACTGTAATTTTTGTCTGGAACCTACAATAGAACGTGTAATCCGATTCACGGCATTGTGTACTATGTATGGTAATGTAGATAGACCATTAAATTAATTAGGACGATTATGCGCCATAACTTTTAACCAACTTCATAAGTAGTGACCTTAATATACTGTATTAGTCATGCTTGCATAATTTAATGTGCTTGTACTTCATGTTTATACGTACATAATGGCTATTACAGCTCTCTAAGTAAATTATTATAATTATTATTGGAGTCTAACTGTACACATTTAGAAGCTACCAAATAAGTCGTCATTTTTTTCTTATAATTTGATTGCCATTTCGTGCAATACAGAATTTAAAAACCAATCTTAGGGCTTTTATTTTGGTTTAATAAATGCCGTACTACAACAGTTAGATAATATTATCAGTTAGAAATCTTCTATAGTTCATTGTCTAACTAATCAGAGAGTAAATACTTGTTTTTTTAACTGATCATTACTCTATTAGATTATATTAGGCACATAATTATAGAAACATGACCAAAAGCGGAAGCAATGCTACGCGAGTGACATCGCAGTAGGTGCTATGTCATTTCATATTGTGGTTGTAATGAAAATGGCCGCTCTAAATCAGCCTCATCCGGTATCGCGTCTAATTTTAGAATTGTTGCATTTTATATCTAATGGTTGGTCATTTCGTACATAACTCTCATAAGTACATAACATACATATAAAAATGAACAAAAGATTCATTGTTTATTTGTAGGATAATGGTTTTCGTCTTTCACGCCACAGCAACTGAAAGCAACCGATCATCATGATTATTTATATAGGTGTAGATTTTTATGGACAAAAGCATCCCAAAACAATGCAAGGGAAACTGCAGGAATCCATTAGTGCGTATTAAATTAAGTAGGCCATTTCAAAGTTATTGTAAGCCTACAAATACCATAATGGCTTTATGCAGTTAATGCATTGCGTTTTATCACCACACGGAATAAAATGCAGTAAAACTGATCGTGTCTAATTCGTTTCACACTCGCTTTCACGCTTACCGATAATATCGTATAATTCTTGCTTTTTAAATTACTTACTTCAAGTTTACTGTTTTTGTTTCAGAATATTTTTTTTTTATACTTAAGTTATGTACAGATAGTGTCCTCTTCAGGACAAAAATACAACTTTGTCTAACTTCGTATGATGATAATTTCCAACGTTCTTAATTCCGAATTTGACCCGCAGATTTCGTGTGTTTAAATCGATCAACCAAACAAATGAAAGTGATTTATTTGTGATAAAGTGAATCGAATCTAGTATAAAAAAAAAAAACAAACTTATGAACAAATGAAGTGACATAAATTCGGTAACAATCGAAACGATCAAAGATCTTCGATAGGTTATAAAAACAAATAAAGTGACGTAAATTCAAAAAGGATTGTATCAATTAAAGACTTTCACTTGTAAAACAAATGAAGTGACGAAACCAAGATGGCGCTTGGTAGAAGAAACGTTAGTGTCATGCGCCTCGGGAGGTGCATAGCGTTCCTGGCTGCAGCCGCATTCCTGCTTCCTTTCACCATACTCCTGATGGTGGCTGACCAGCAGTATAACCTCACTTACAACTCCAAACGGGTGTTCTATCAAGAGGTAAGTTGGTTCTGGTAACAATATTGTTTTATATTCAATCTGTTAAAAAGATAAACTAAAAACGCTATTCTAAAATTGATTTGGTAAGTTGCTAAGATGAATTACTTTATGTGTGCAGAAGATGAATTACTTTATGTATGCAGAAGATGAATTACTTTATGTATGCAGAAGATGAATTACTTTATGTATGCAGAAGATGAATTACTTTATGTATGCAGAAGAGGAAGACTAAGTAGGAAGTATGTAACTCAACAAAAGGCTCGTAAAGTAAGTTCAGTAAGTACAATAGCTTTTTTAAAGGGTTTAATAAACACTATTAGTTCTTTTCAAGGTTTTTGGAACTATACATAAACTGTATATCTAAAATGGGCATTGTATTACATACTTCTTAAGATATAAATAAATAAATAATAATAAAAATTCTTTATTATCAGGCACGTAACCCATAGACATTTGTCTTAAACTATACAATAAAATTATATTATATAAAAATATAAAATACTGTCACTAAGATATGTTCATATATTATAATGTATCATATATGTAACATGAAAAGCATTGAAAATTAAATTAAAACTATTTATTTTGCGACAAGAAATTAATCACAGTTAAACCTGTAAGGAAAGTCAAAACAATCAGACAAACACATTTTGCACATACAAAATTTCTTGTCACAAGCCGGTCTCAACTCAGCATGTGCTGACTGCAAACAGAAGAGTCCATTGGAAGTACTAACATACACCTTCCTTATACTGAAACCTTACAATATAGTTTACCTACACTTTATAATAAATAACTAAATACCTATATCTCATAACTTAGTTACTAACTATCACAAACATAAACGTCAAAGTAATTAGGTACGTAACATAATTAATTCTTCTCATACGATATTCTGAAAAAAATATTATACTAAGGAACTTAATAAATTAACTTAAGCATGAACGACGTCGTTAACATTTTTGCGTTCCTAACTAATTAGGTTTTGTAATTTGCTCATATATTTTTATGCTCGTAAAAAGTAAAATATGGAAGGAAGTCGCTAATTAATATGAATACTCCAATTACTTGAAGTTACTATTTATTGACACTATTATGCTGGCAAAAATGTGTGAAACTATTATAATAAATTGGTACTAAGAATTCATTGTAAATAATTAAAACCTCACCATGTTGAATGTTTAGTTAACCTTAAAAGGTAGGTATAGGTGCATTCATAATAACCAGCTGACCAGTCTTAAAAATAGGGTCAATCAATAAATCTTGCCTTACTTACTTAGTATTACGGTGTATTGTTTTATCTCTTATAGATAATTTAAAAAAGAAAACAGAAACAAAACACAAAGCCTTGCTTAATTAAGTTATTACTTACTTAAATAAGTTACTAACCCTATTTACAATGATTATAATAATTATAGTGGAGTATTAATTACTACCTTTTCACTCAGGAAAATGGTGACCAGATTTGCGGTGGACACAATTTTATAACCCTTTTTCGTATGTTTCCGAACAAAATATTATTAAATGTTAAGTACATTTAATAATATTTTAAAAAAGTTATCGTCAAAAGCGAGTTTTTAATATCGTTTAAAATTGAATGCATGAATTTTATCCCACTGTTAATGTTTTTATTATGACTAACTACAAAAACAAAGCCAACAACTAAACTAAAAGAAAGAAAGAAAGATTGTGATGCCCCAAACCAGCCGCAACTCAGCCTAATGCTGGTGACACAGTGCTAATATTCTGTCTAATTACTTAACTACTAACTATTTTCCTATGTACAGGGTACATGTCTTAACTGTATACTAGTTTAAGTCAGAGTTAGAATAAATGAATACTCAACATCAACCAGCCAAATCCTCCCTTTACCCTTACTTTTTCTTTTCCAGAGTGACTTCTATAAAATTAACGGGACGTATTATGCTCCAGCATACACGATCACGACACCCACACTGTTAAGGAAGCAGGTAACTGACAATACTATGTCACCTTTCGTCTCGTTTGTATGCAGCACCAAACAACACTATACCTATTTAGATAGAGGAGGGACCTTCGTTTAAGCACTGTCTATTTAGATACAGGGCTGAACTGTCTGGGTTTATTAGTCTGAAAATAGAAGGAAAGAGAAGGGACGCTTCGAAGTGATTGATGGGTGATGTTTGATTTGTTTATGACAAAAAAATTAAGTGGGATCGCAATGAAATGACATTGAGAAACTGCAAATTTCATAGTGTACTCGTACCTAAATGAATTTCCTTTAGTCTACAGACGAAATCTCATCTTATTAGTTCAATTTCAATACTTAAATAAGATTAAACATTTTTAAAAAGCATTCAAAAGTAAACGACACAAATCAATAACTCCGTATTGTGAGCGAAGTTCACATACGATCAACGTAGTTGATATACGAGTATATTTAGACTATAAACATATATCACCTACGTTGATCGTACAATTCCGAGAAAGAAGGCTACAGACGGTGATAATATTGTAGACAACCATAATTATTGTTGTCAATTTTGTATGACTGATGAAATCGGTGTAACTTCTCTAAAGAAAATTTCTTTAAAGATAATCTTTGAAGTGAGTTAGCCACTAGCAATTTATGTCAAAAAAGCTTATCCAGGTGATGTTTGGTGTAGCATACGAGACTTAACACTGTGCTGACCACTGCACTTAACACTGTGCTGACCACTGCACGCTTGCAAATTACTAATTACACTAATTGTTGAAGTGAATCGATGTACATCGTCTAAGGATTACTTGATACATAAAGATACATAAAATAATGTTTTTTTTGTTTGTCAGAAAGTCCTCAAAGCTAAGACGCTCGCAATTAATAATTTACTATAAATTGAAAGCTTCAGTAACTAACTGCATGATGAGCGAAAGATAAGGTCTTTTTTTATATTCACACTAAAACAATGCCCAAGGGGTTTCTTCAAGTTGTGTTTGGAAATCCAATATGTATAAATAAACACATGAGTGCTGTTTTATAGACTTGATGGGTCTTTTTACAAAATGCGGTTTAACTATTAGTCCAGAAGTATGAAAGTATGCAGTCCGTTCCGTCCGTCCGTTGTTGTTCAAAATTTGTTTTCTTCTGTCATAATAATCAAATTGTCAAAATGTTGCCAATGATAGATCAACGTTCCAATTTGAAGTTGATATTTTGATTGTGTATCTGTGGTGTTCGAACAGTAAGAACAGACTTCTTATTTTCAAAGTCCTAGACTAATATTTAAACCGCGCTTTGTAATAAGACTGGAAGTGTCTATGTCCAAAACAGTGTTATAAATAGGACAACAGAAAAAATCTCTGCACGTAATTTATACAAGAAACCTTAGAAAGTGTATTTTGATTGATTTCCCGGTGACATGGTTTGTTAGTACTAAAACGTAAAGGTCTAGAGACGACTGAACAAACTCAATGTTACAGCAAAGCACTGTTCGACGTGTTACATGTTGTTATTCGTGATTTTGTCTCCACAGATTATAAATATCAACAATTTTGTTTAAAATTGTTCTCCACAGATTAATCAATGTTTGTGTCTTAAACTTGTTATATGCTATTGTCGCAACCTTACTTAGGTACTGTATTATATTTATGTAGATATCAGTGTCTGAAATTCTGAATTCTTGAATATTGCAAATCCACTAAGTACTGCTAATTTATTAATGTTATGTTCGAAAAAATTTACTTGCCAATTAATAAGTCCAAAAATAATCGTAGGCTTGTTTTTCATTTGTGGATGGACTCTTTCACAGATTATAAGTCATATCTTAGATTATATTATGGCCAAGCAAGCTGTCTATAACCAAAAACAAAACACGTAGAGAATGATGCTAATATATGTGTACACTAGGTAAACCAACATCAATTGTACGTTTATACATTACCATATCTTGCAATCTATAATAAGTATACTAAAAAAAAAATAACGGGAGTCTAGTTAAATAGCGTACTTTTACTATTAATTAATGCATATAGGCAGTACAGGCATTACCCTAATAAAATAGAAGTTGACAAAAACACGAGAAGCCTAAGAGCGCCATCAATCATAAAAAATGTTATCTTTGATACTCAGCTGACATCACCTTGTTATACATAATCTGAACCTGTTAGTTTCTTAACCTACTAGCTTTAGTATATTCTGTGACGAGGTCAAAGACCTGATGGAAGCTAAATAAACATGTTTAATTTAAATCAAAGCTAATTTTACATCATTATAAATATTTGATTTTCTTAAAAAAAATATTTGTTCACTTATTAGTACTTAAGCCTAAACCATCTAAAACTATTTCTAATGGCTTTTATTAAGTATTTATATAAGACAAAAAAATAGCGACGTAATTTCTTGCTAACAATCTATAATATGGGCTAAAACTAAACAAAACTAGGCTACGAAATAATAGACAAAAGTTATGCACAAGAAAATAAATAAAAACCAATAAATTCCGGATCGTACTTAAATGTCAAGTGCAGAAAACTAATAACAAAGCGCATACAAGCAAAGCTTTCAAATAAGCAGAACAAAAAGGAAACAAAGAAAAATATACATTGCGGTTTACCTCTAAAGCAACATTCTAGGTCGGAGTGAAACAAAAGCTAGGAATTAAAACACACTGCATCAGTGGCTGCCAAAACGTTGCGATTTTTAATAAAAAAAAATTAAACAAGAGGAAATAATGGTTGAACTGGTTTACGGAATATACTAGTGGACTTTAGCTGGTATTTTGAACTGCTGCGTAGTATTTTTTATGAAGTGACATATTTATTTAAATGTAGCTAAATATTAGCTTCCGTCTTTTGGCCAAGCTGTAAAACTAAATTTTAGTTGAAATAAACAGATTGTCAATTGTTTTTCGTACGCACGAAGCCAATAGTGAGCTATTTGTCAATCAATGGTGATTCTTTTGATACGAAATTTATACATTTCCAAGTACAGGAAAATAAGTATAAAATGGAACGAACAAGAAGAATGTCCGTTACTCTCAGTATGTTTAGAACCTCAGCTCATTTCGAATACAAAAGACATATTATGTAGTAATGGGTACGACAAAGAAATGCCCCAATACGTATGCACGCACTAACTCTCTAGTTCGACACATATAGCGGTGCCTTGCATAACGCATACCTGTGACAAACAATGGTGTGGTGGTGTGAAAATTGTTTCAATAATTACTATTAGATTTAAAAAGGTCAATATTATTAAGTTCAAAAGTCGAAACTTACTTAATAACAAATGGATAATATTTGAAACTTTTTAAAGTTTGTAAATATTTTTTTATATATTTTTCTTATTCATTACAATTATAACAAACAGAGAATCTACATTTTTGAACGTTTTCGTATAAATGGTAAGTCGTCTACGTGCTGCATTAAACCTGCATATCATTTCCTCAATATGGAAAAAAACAACAATTTTATGTTAGTTCATTTTTTTTTATATGTTAGTATTTTGAATGTAACGTTGATATATGTACGTATACGTTTTGTTTTTCTGTTATTTAGAAGCTAGTTAAGTTCTATAAAACAGCTAGAGGCGACTTGAGGTAATCAGCTACATCAATTTGTTTCTCATATTTTACAATGACTTAGGTAGATAGGCACTAATGTCGGGGATAACTAGGTTCTATTACTAATTAACCTGTCAGTCATTAGAGATGGTAAAAACTGGCGCATAATTAAACCAACTTCAGAAGTCAATACTTAAGTATAGCTCAGCGAATGCGATGAACAATTCACGAGTCAAACATGTATATGTAGTATGTACCTACTTATGAAGCTTGAAAGTAAAACATGTTTACACTTTATCCTGCAGCAACTCTTAACATTAGGCGAGCAGCACGTTACGTAAAATAAATTTAATAAGCAAGAGCTTGTAATTTTATTGTGGGTTGTTAAACCTTGCTTGTTCCGCTATGACATATACTCGTACCTTAGTATGGGGCTAGATGGCGCTGTGTATATTATATATTGTTCAGCTTACTTTTTGTAGAGTTCCCTAGCTAGGTAATTATTAAAATGATACATTTCACTGTATTTGCTATAACAATACTATTTTGATAACCGTGCACTGTAGCACGAGTAAAAAGCTCATAAATCGTATGTCGTTACAACCACGCGACGTATTTGGTGGGTGGGAACTTAGATAATTAACTTGGCGTGTAATGTAACAAAAAACTCAACGCGCAGCGGTTACTATGAGTCTAAGAAGAGATATTGCGAAATTTATTGTTATTATTTTATTATTGTTAGAAATTATGCCATCGTTTCTTTTTTTCGAGATAAGGCTTGTTTTGCTTTTGAACTAAAAACCTTTATGGCTATAATTATTATGAGTATGATACGTACCTTCGTTACGTAGAATGAAAGAAAAACAATATGACTAAAAATATTAACTTATTTTGGCTTTTAAATAAGTGTGTCGTGAAGAAGAGTCTAAATATCACGGTGACCTGTCCAGTTCTCCATTGTCGACAAAAATAATCAATCATCGTTTACTAGAAAATTGAAAGTAATATCTATTCCATCATATTTGTAGCCTCGTCGTAACTCTAAATCTTGGCATGCAATAGACACATCAGTTAATACAACAAAAGACCTGAATAAATGGTTGTGTTACTCTTACTAGTTCTTAGAACGTCTTGTTAAGCATTTCAACATATTTGAGTTAATATTTTACCTTGTTAGAACATAAGAAGTTATGTTCTAAAAATTGCATGTGTTTGACTTGAGTTGAAAGTACAAAGAAAGGCTTTTAACAAGGCTTTATAGACTGCCGTAATAGACAAACAGCCGGGATCTACAATTTAACGTGTCATCCGAGCCACGGAAGCTCCCAAAATAGAAAAGGGTGGCATGATGAACTCTCGACACCAGAGTTGGCCACTCTCATTCAATAAGCAGAAAAAGTACAAAGAAAATAGATATGCATTACAATAATGTAGATTCGGCGATTATTGTCTTAACAAACATTATACTTAGTAAGCGTGTCCTTGCATAGAAGAGTCTCGGGCAACATCTCCAGAGGCTCTCGCTGGAAGGTTGGATCAAGAGTTAGATACAGAAAGCAGTTTTCTAGATGTAGCGCTAATAGTGCAGAGGTTGGCTCTATAACCTTTACCGACGGAGGCAAATTACATACATTCTAATACATATATCTATTAAAAAATAGTACAATTTGCAGGATAATGTACCATTCGCAAGAGTACCTACGTCTAATTAAATTATTCAACAAAAGAGTTTGTGTGAGAGCGGTGAAAGTTTTCAAACCGCCCGAAAGGCCTCTGACATGGTTTTACCACAGCTATACTATAACAATCGGTAACTACAAATTCATTTTCCAGAATTTTTAGAATATGTAAATAGTCCGTGGAAGGACCTGGGCGCTCACCACGATGTATTGCCCAAGAGAATTCCCCTAAAGAATTAATTCTGCGGGGGAGTGACGACCCCTAGTCGTGAGGAATACGACTCAAAGAGAGAAATGTTCCGTATGAAATAAAACTGGGTCATTAAAAGTTGTATAACCAAGCATTCAAAGTATCTTTGGAATAATCTAGGTAGGGAACGAAGTCGGTACCTTCTTGTTCCAGATACGAAGTCGGTACCTTCTTGTTCCAGATACGAAGGAAGTATTTTATGTTTACGTTGTATTCGTCAATACTGAAATGGAAATGCTGAAAATAAAACACGTGAGTAGGTACTTGATGCGTTTATAATAGGTAATACAATGTATTTCCCTAACTCAATCAATCTATCAATTCTTTATTGACAAAAATAAACATATGACACAGGAAATTTGAAAGTCTCTGACTTCCGAACTAGAAAATTATCTGCCTCGGAAACCAGCTCAATTGAATGTTAATATGTATATCTTTTATGTTAACTGACATTACGAACAGTGCACTTTAACATATTGTCATTTGCTTATGTGAATCGTGACTTTTACATAAATCAACACTACATTGAAAGTAAATCATGTGTATAGATAAATCAATTGACGTAGGCATTATTCTAGGTGAAGTAAATCATGATCATTAATTTAATTTATGTTTTTTTAACACCAAATAGGCTCACGTTTGACTATAGCCTGCATGGTGTTAATAAGCACATCTATATTTTAAGATGTAGCACGCTTGCCTAGAAGAAACCTATTTACTCTAGATTAGAAGACCCTGGGTTATAACTTTCTGGGAACAGTGCTCCATGCTCCAAATAAATGTAATAATAGCAAATAGGGTAAATAATAATTGATTCTTGGTAAGCGTTACTTCGTCATAATCATATAACGTCATAATCATAATCAAACCTATACTTCGTCAAAACATGTTATGCACTAGCGTACTTACGAATGCAACATAAAAGTTAAGTAAGAACATTTTTATCGTCGAAACCTAGAATAATAAATTCGATAAATTGTTCGGTGAATGAAAACATCGATATGGTTCATAAGCACGAAGACAGCTTAGGTCGTCGCTCTAGTTTCAATACAGTCTAACGACTAGGTGCTAATATATTCCCAATATCGGTACAAATTCACAGATTTTATTGTTACAGATGTTAACTGTCACATGATTCCTCTGTCCTTTCAAGTTTTGACGATTTTTTTTTACGTGGTATAGGTTTGCGTTTGACTACAGCCTGCCTGATGTTAAGCATTGCTGCAGCCTAGGGTGTAGCACGCTTACCTAGTAGATACCTATTAAAATACTCGTATACATTTTAATGGACTTCAAAATAATGAAGAGGTTCTCAATTCAGGTGATTGTTTGTTTGAGTGTGTTACTCGATTACTCCGCTAGTTACTACGAATATGAATAGTGGGCTAGTTATGAACCGATTTCGATTAAACTTTTTTTTGGTAGGTTGTGGTAGTGCCTTATTATTTTTCTTAATAATTCTTGCATTACTTATATTTACTAAATATACTGTCTCTTTACTTTACTGCCAGTTTTAAACAACATGTCTCAAGGTGTTTCTGCAGTTGGCTTTGGCAAGCTTAACGCTTTCCATTTAGATCACGATTTCATCGTCTTATATTCGATACGAATAGTGATCGCAGTGTTCAAAAATGTATTTATTTTACAATTTATAAAGTAATTAAGTACAATTTTCAACGAGATATTCGTAAAAGTTAAAGGATTGGTTTACAGAGTGTATAATATGAATAAAGATATCACATGAAAACATTGGTTAAACAAGCAAAATCATAGTTTAATTGTCAACGTAAACTTTCCGTTATGAGAATTGTATTTTCTATCTATTTATGCACCTTTTATATGTATCTATCGAATCCTCTTTTGCGTAAAATAAATATGTATATACTAACAGTTATATGACATACTTTACAAGTACGATATATATGAGTATTTCTTAAACATTTTTCACGCGTTTTTCTTGAATTGGAACATTTGGAACCGTGTCAATTTAATTTGAACGGCCTATTATGGATCGAGATAAATTGTAATGTCAACAAATCTATGTTAGCTAACAATATTGTTTTAAATTAAGATTACCTTTATTCGGTGCAGCCGCTATTATATTTGGGGACGCAATTTACTCGCTTGTACTAAAATTTAAAATAAAATAATTTTATTACAGCTCTAAATACATAATAATGTTGCTTTAGCAAGTCTTTACAATAAATCTTTAAATATGTCTAAAAAGCATAAAATAAATTAGCCTTAACACGAACATCAGAAATAATATATTTGTGTCAATGATCACTTGCATTACATATCATTAACAATATGCGCAGGTGAAGGTATCTACTTTTATTAAAAACGTTTTCGAAGGTTTACATTGAATTAAGGCAAACATAGTCGTAATCGCCTCATATTAAGTAAATCGCATTAGTCTCAAATTACACCGATTAGCTTTATGTTACGCTTACTTACAGGCTGTTCTATGTTCTTTAGCTGGGTGTTTTTTTTTAATATGATTGAAATGGTTCGGAGATGATATAGAAGAATAAGATTTTATGTTAAGTATATTATCTTAAACTATTCTGTTGTAAGTAAATAATTCAGAATAAAAATAAAAGACTAAGATCGAATGTCCAAAAAGATGAACCATTGACAATTGCTTATAAAAAAAATAAATTAAAAATTATTAACATCAATATACCTCCTAAATACAATTTACAACTGCTTCAGGTGACAAATGTGATAAAAGTCGTAATATCGTGTCATACAACGATTTTTTCTACTGCACAGAAATAACCCTCTTGCTCCATTTACATTAACTGAAACTCTGGAGAAATGTGTAGTGTTTTTCCGCTGCGACTGCTCCTTAACCGACATCAAACAACAAACTTGATGGTTTTTAGGTGTGTTCCTCCATATACCACCGCCACACCTCACCTCCTAACCAACGTGGCCTCCGTGGATCTCAAGATGTTACCAACACCGCACCTTGTGTCTTGAAGCTTTGTTGTTCTTCTTCAGCAAGATATTCTCGTCGACACGTGTTTCGCCTCTCCACGAGACATCATCAGGACGTGTTGACTCCTCAAACGTCGGTCCGAAAGTGAGCTCGGCTAGCAACGACCGCTCCTTATATAACGTGATTTGATGTCATGTGATGCCTGACCGTTACCATTCAAACTCATTAACGTAACCGTCGCTGCGTCATCGCTCGCGTTTTTACCAAATTATGTGGTGTTTGTTCCGTTACTAATGAAAGTTCGTAGCAACGGTGATGATACCAAGTTTGTTTGGTCGTTCAGCAACGTAAAAGGTTGACCCTGGTGTTTCAGTATTTCCAGCTGCTCCCACACGCACAAACGGAATCCTTTATCGCATATTTGCTTAATCTGGTACGTGTGGTTATTTTGCAAAGTATGTCCGGTGTCCAATAAATGTTTCGCAAAGTGTGATCTTTCTACTGTGCTCGTTCCTGTGGGCTGCCATATGTTCTTTGTATCTGGTCTCGAAATTTCTTCCTGTCTGACCAACATACACAGCATTGCACTCGTCACACACCAACTTGTAAACCCCAGACTTCCTGGCATCTTCCAACCGGTCTTTACCATTACACAGGTGACGTAAATTATCCGTTGTTTTATAAGCAGTATTGACTTTCGCTCTCCGCAATATCTTAGCGACCCGTTCTGACACTGGCCCCATGTAAGTAAGGCTACCCACATATCTGTTCGGCCTAGCCGGTGGTATCGCATATAACATATTGCGAACCTGCTGCCTTGTCTTACTTCTTACCAACCCGTCCACCATGTGTTTTCCGTATCCGTTGGCAGTTGCGATTTGATATATAGTGCTTAACTCTTCTTGATAACCTTCTCAATGGCACCGTTAATAGTCTATGAACGTAGCTGCGGAAAGCTGCCAACTTATGTTGTAATGGATGGCATGAAGTATTAGGTATTACCACATCTGTGTGGGTTGGCTTCCTATAAATCTTAAACTGGAGCTGGTTCTGACATCTGGTGATTGACAAGTCCAAGAAATTGAGCGTGTTTTCTTCCTCCAACTCCACTTTACACTTGATCTTCGAGTGAATGTTGTTGAGTCTGGTGACATACGCATCTATCTGTCGTTTTGTTCCATTCCAACAAATAATTATGTCGTCCACATATCTATAATAAAACAGCACCCTTGAATATTGGACCATGTTCTTGCGCTCGAAGTCGTCCATGAAAATGTCGGTCATCAACGGGCTTAGCGGCGATCCCATAGCCAGACCTTCATTCTGTCGATAATATTGTCCTTCAAACCGGAAATAGTTTGGCTCCATACATATTCGTGTAAGAGAAAGTAGATCATTAGCTTCTCCTGGATGTAGTCTTTGGTCTTCGAAATGTTTCTCCAAAATCAGCAAAGTCTCTTCGTATGGGACGTTTGTAAATAAACTTTCTACATCTAATGAAATCAACTTAGCTGATTGATCTAATAGATCAATCAGTTATGATCTAATAGAGAAGGTTAAAGACCTCAACATTCCGCAATCAGCTAAGTTATAGACAATTTTAGTTAAAAAAAATTAATAATAGGCCAGTCTTTTTGTTTTGTATTAGCAAAATCCGTTTAAAAAATATCAAAGAAATTCCGACAGTGTTACACCTGGGATAAATATCTAACATTATCACATGGAAAGATCGTAAATGAATGTTATTGCTCCAGAAAAGATACATAAACATGATAAGAGATCAAACCCGCTTGTAACTGATCTGTGAAATAATCGTATCTTGTAATCTTTTTAGGACATAATTTTTAAAACTGTGCAATTTTGATAGACCTTATCATTACTACAGTTGGATATACATGTTTATCTGAAATCTTGTTTGTTACTAGATATGGCAATTTGAGATGTTGTTATCGTTTTATGACGTTTTAATGTTTGCGTTTATAAGAGGTTTGTACTTACCTATTTTCATGTACTATACATTTTACAAAAGTTTTGATGACGAAATTAAATTCATGAAGCTTCGTGACTAGCCAAGCCTAAAGTGCATTAATATATTAATTATTTAGCTGTCATTAGGTAAGAATAAGGTAATATTAACATGAAATAGTTGAAAATGATACTCGATTAACGAATTTTGCACCACTTCTTTGTGTTTTTACTAAATATGTACTCAAATGAATAAAAACACCCAAACACGATAAAAAATCAAGACAATTTTCCTCAATATTGTTACTCACTTAGAAATTCTCAATCAGACAGACATAAAACTTCAGTTCTGCAATTAAAGCGCGCGCGGTGTTGGAATGCTTAACAAACTCCAGATTCCTTCCTGTTCAGCATTCAACACATTTGCGGAACATTCGTGTGATAGGATGTCAGAAGTTACTGCAGTGGTACACTACAATTTGGTGTCAGAAGTTACTGCAGTGGTACACTACAATTTGATGTCAGAAGTTACTGCAGTGGTACACTACAATTTGATGTCAGAAGTTACTGCAGTGGTACACTACAATTTGATGTCAGAAGTTACTGCAGTGGTACACTACAATTTGATGTCAGAAGTTACTGCAGTGGTACACTACAATTTGATGTCAGAAGTTACTGCAGTGGTACACTACAATTTGATGTCAGAAGTTACTGCAGTACTAGTTCTAACTACTACTAAATAAAAAACATCCGAAAAATCGTTATGAAATGTCTGCTATTATAGTTGACAAGTAAGAACGGTATTATTAAAAAAATAGGTCATCGCCGTTATGTAACGATTGAATTAATTTTAGGAATGAAATTTTTGATACCATTATATGCATTAAGTTTCGTATGTAATACTTTATCATCGTACCGGAGACCAGTATATTTAATTTATGTATATTTGTATTGCAGTAGAGAGTCTTTCTCACATACCAAGTATTTGATGTTAAGTGCAATGCCATATCGATAAAAATAATAATAACGAAACGTACTAACTTTTAGCAAACACGTAGACACAGCCATATAAATACACTCACCACAGTTTCCGTTTATTCCGGTGCTAGTGCATAACCAGCGTAACTTGGCTAGTCACAGTCGAACGTGCTTAGACTACCAAGCGAACTAGATGTAGGAGTGCTCGTGCTAGGAATCTAGGTAGGTGTGTCGTGTCAATTGTCAATGAGTAGTTTATGTATATCTTAAAAGCAAAGAAAATATAGTTGTTTGTCGTTAATCGTCTGATCTAAGTACGCTCTTGAGCTTCTTCTTCGAAATCGAAAAAGTATTTGCGAATGTATAAAGTATAAATAATAAAATGTATTTCTTTATCATGGCTACGTACGGGTTAAAAGCTGCATCAGGTAATTTAAACAATATAGATAACAATACTTAAAAGACGCATGAACCGAATAACTACCATTATTCTGAGTGCAGTACTCGAATATATCATTTTATATTGCTATCAAGCTTGATTCGATGCAATTTCAATAGTATGAGAGTAAGTTGTGACAAATTCTTACCGCTCCTTACCCGGACCCTAACACTTAAGAAATAGAAGTAGGTGACATCCCATACGAGTAACTTTCTTTCCGCCGATTTCATCTGAGCTATAGCTTACAAAACACTTATTTTACCATATTCCAACAGTTTACCCTATTTCACCAAATAAAGGCATCGTTATGTGTAACCAGAGCGCGTCAAAAAGAAAGTCCATAAACTATAATGTGACCATAATCATAGATAAGAGAACCAGAGACTCTTAACAGCTATCAAACCATTCCAAGCTGCTACTTCGGTCGGTGGTGATGCCGACGGATCAACCAATAAAGCCTACGTCTACGTAATACGTCATTAACATGGTCAGTAACAAATATCACGCTTAAATAGTTATAAAAATAAAAAAGGTAAGACCTAGGTTCGAACCTCAAAAACATTTAAACACAGGGCAAAGCGGTGGACACCTCTATTTCCCTATATACTTTTGTGACACGTTGCTTTGCTGTGTGATTTCAGCCTTACCGCGTGATATTTGTATATGACCTATCACGTGGATTTATTTGACATCTTAGTAGATGCCCTCGGCTTCGCTGCATTCTGTTACCATAATAAATTACCTACGTCACCCGCAGGATTCGATACTACCTCTATACCAAAACACGTCGTAATCCGTCACTCCTTTGCGACGCGAAAGTGAAACAAATAGACCAACAATGGTGTGATATGTATTTCGGTGTTCTTAGCCATAATGTGGCGTCTTTATGGTGTAGCAGGCCATGGGTTGGGTACTCGTAACTCTAGTCGAGTCGAGATTAACATCAGGCGACGGTTAGCTTAACGAATTACCGTGTAAACGAGACATTAGCACAGCATGGTTGTACAGGGTTAGGCATAACAAGTCACTTTACAATATTATGTATTTTTCTAATACCGGTGGCCAACATGAACCTAAAACTTCTGTGCCTAAAATAAGAAGAGTTTCTGATGACGTATTAAATTCAAACTGGATTTTTAACTTAACTTGATCAATGTAGCTATGTAGCGTATCACTAGCACATATCAAAGCATCATGTGTAAAACGCACATAATCTTCACAGGTAAGTAAACAACGAAAGATGTTTCTCTCTAACCAATTATTTCTGTCTTTTGTTTTGAGTCCCAATTAAATAAATGTCTCATTCTCAAAGAACCCAGTTGAACTGTACCGTTCGGTACTGGAATTCGTTTTTATTGCTCGACCTAAGAGTCCTGAGATCTGGCTGTAATGTCTCAAGACAGATTGACAATAAGCCGCGCTGGGTTTACCGGATGAAGTTATGATAGTTGTAATCTAGATTTAGACATCGAATGTACGATCCGGCGAGCGGAGCTTAGTGATACAATATCGGACTTATGATCTAAAGCCCCTTGGTTCAACCCGGTCCTACAAATATGACCTATATTTATGTTGTGTGTAGATTAGCCACCAATAACATTTCTTTCAGTTATTTATAATATTTAGCAATCGCTTTACAGTGAAGGAAAATTGTGTGTAAGTCACATGCTTCGCAAAATTATACTGTTTATCTTTCCATTTATCCTACGAAAGCCATTGAAATTCTGTATATTTTTTATTCTCATTTAAATATAAAAAACAAAACCAAACAAAAAAATGTTTATAATACAAAAATAACAGTTCCACATAATTTAACTTCACCCAATACAACAACACAAATCTCAATTACACCATAGAATGAAGAAACAAATCAGTAGCGGAATATCCGACGGTCAGCACCTATTCCTATAAAGTTTAATATCAATTGAATTAGATTGGTCAATTTTCCAATGTAGTCGGCCGGACTGCAGTCAAGGCCGTGTAGTACTCATATTTATTATTATTCTTTTGAAAGATTTTTGAAAACGAATTTATTATAGCGTATGATTGGTACAAACCTAAAGTTTGAATATTACAACTATTTGTTTCTGAAAGCTAAATTATTATCTGCTCCGGACGCCCGCGACGCCCGCGGCTTGGCTCGCATTATTTTATAAAATACTCGTAATGCGAGCGCGATTAAGGATAAAAAGTAGCCTATGACACTTCTAACACCTCATACTAAATAAATAAATAATAAATAAATATTTCAGGACATATCACACAGCGCCATCTAGCCCCGCACTAAGCTTACGCTTGTATCATGGGTACTAGATAACGGATATAATACATATATACTTTTTTTTGTAAATACATACTTATTATACATAGAAACGACCAGACTCAACACAAGTAATTACAAAATTACTACCTACATACCAAAAATCATCATCATCCGTTCAGCCGATTTTGCGTTATGGGCGTTTTTATAAACAGCTAAATAGACAAAAATTCTAAAAATAGCTGAACCGTGTTCTGTTGTCGATTTAAAGTACACCAAAACAATTTTATTTCTAATATATCCTATGTACAGATTTTTGAACCACTTCAGCTTTATTATATGTATGTACATGACATCTAGAAATTCTGACCTTCTATTGCACCAGATTTATAGGTATACCAAATATCCTTGACTTGACTTTGTTCAAATGTCAAATATAAGGTTTAGTATTCTAAAAACTTGTTTAATCATCTACATATATTATGTATTAGATAATACATATACCTATCTACTTATGTACATATGATTGTATTGTAATATAGGTAAGCTATCTCATTTAGATGATGAAAAGTATCGGAATACATAAGTATAGTGTGACTTAGATAACAGAATAGAGGCAGAGAGGCAGGCAAGTCAGAGGCCTTTAGGACGGCTTGATAAACTCTCGACACCAGAGTTGGCTACTCTCATTCGATAAGAAGAATAAGTACAGTGTGATTAAGTTTTCGTGTAAAATCAGATCTATTTTAAAAACACTTTTATTATTACATATAAATACAATATACATACACACATGCTCCTATCTCCGTTGACAACAGGCCGGACGTGTATCCGCTACGTCCAGGGACTTGCGGAGGGAAAACGGGAATAGTCTTCTTCTTATCGAATGAGAGTGGCCAACTCTGGTGTCGAGAGTTTTCAAGCCTTCCTAAGGGCCAATATTCCAACGGGAATAGTTAAAAACGAAGACGTGAAGTCAGTCAGTAAAATATCAGTATTTAGCCAAGTGCCTGAATAGACTACAGTATGTTCCTATAAAAGGTTTTACTAGCGGATAACTTTTTAAAACTGATTCTACGAATACACTTAAACAACAAGTTATTGTCTCGTAGCAAATAGCATTCTAACGTCAGCTAAAGTAACTGCTGCCACAGAACACAGAGTACAACTGCTACGAGCTCCCGAGCGTTCCTACATGTTCCTATCTCCGTTGTATGACAATAGGCCGGACGAATATCCGCTACTTCCAGGGATTTGCGGAGGGAAAACGGGAAAAATGTAGGTATGTGTAGAAAGCTTAGGTAAAACAATATTTTATATGTTATTGTTATATCATTGTTGTATACTTATATATGTTGTATACTATACAAAAAAGGAATCCAAAAAAAGAAAACCAATGTGTCTTGTAAAATATGTAAATATTGTATGTAGGTTTGTGTTATATGTATATTGATATACATATATACCTAAACACTCACTTGTTGGGGCAAGTGGTGAGCCCGATAAGCCGGGGGTGCACTGAGTGCTCCTTCGTTTATGATGTAAGATATAAAAACCTGTAATGCTATTTATTTATTATTTACATTATTAAAACGAACAATAAAAAAGGTGAAATTATTTACCGATCAGATGAATAAACAAAGCAAACTGCGTAAGCAATATGTTTAGTCTAACAATGTCTCTGACATTCATTGTCGGAGGAAGTAAAGACGGAACAAAAAAAAAAAAACGCGTGCGTTGGTGCACGAAAAAAGAATGAGGACGACATCCAAGATGGTTACCAAGATGGCTTCCTAGTGAAGTTAGAAGGACTTAACTTGACTTGTATTGACTATAGTCAAATCAGTCTCGATATAATGGCCATCGACCTCTTAATCTTGGCTGCCTCTTAAATCCCAATAAAGCTAAGTACGTATCTAAATCAATAACCGCTATTCCAATTTATGTAGGTAAGTGTAGGTAAATTGTAGTTATTTGATCTACAGTCTTAAATTACAGGGCACTGGCTACATATCACCGTAATAGCATCAATCTAGTACGAGGTATTCGTTCAAAATGCTATTTCTAATATAATAAAAACTAAAAAAGTAACTATTTGTAAAAATTGGTGGTAAATAATACCTACATCAATGAGTTGGCTATAAAATGAGAACTCGTAAACCAGAGATCTTGTATAGTTATTTCTTCCTTAGTACTAAACTGATCACTTATTACCGAGTCACATTCCTATAAGTGTTTGCAGAATCTATGAAGGAGTTGTTCGAGGATGATGATGCCCAGATTTTCTACAATTGAAACATTAAATATAATTTTGTAATCACATCCCAACCATAGACATATTCTGTGCTGGGATTGGCTGGCAAACCGCATAGTCTACGCTACGTGGTTTCACGAGTAACGCCGGGTGTAGCACCTAATTAGATGTTGGTTTTGTTTACCACATCTATACTAATATTATAAAGCTGAAGAGTTTGTTATTTGTTTGAACGCGCTAATCTCAAGAACTACTGGTGCCAATTGAAAAAATATATTTGTGTTGAATAGACCATTTATCGAGGAAGGCTTTAGGCTGTATAACATCACGATGCAATTAATAGGAGCGAAGAAACAATGGAAAATGTGAAAAAACGGGGAAAATTATTCATCTTTGAAGGCTTCCGTTGCGTGCGCTGCGAAAACGGTTCAAGTCGTGGGTAACAGCTATAATTTATGAAGAGGTTGTTTGCAAAAATAAATATAATGCCCAAAATAAGTATTCCACGCGGACGAAGTCGCGGGCACAGCTAGTATACCATACATACCGAGACGCCCGAGGCTTCATATTCCTTCGCGAATACGCGAGCAAACTTTGGATGGAAAAGCATGCAAAATAAATTTCATGAGGGCACCTCCAGTGGTCGAATAGGTCTGTAGGTAGGCTATCCATCTGACAGAGTATAGTCAGAGTCCTGAAAACTATCAAGTATCGCCGCCTGTATTCTTCACTCATATACAAAACAAACATATTATACGTTAACATTTCCTACCATCATACAAACCTTGTACAATAAAAATAGGTCAATATATATAATAGCTCAAAAGTCAACAATGGAAACATCATACGGTTGGCAATGAACAAATGTGGGAGTTATTGTTAGTGGTTTGAAGGCGTAGGTACGTAGAAACATCATTATAGAGAAATTGTGATTAACCAGTCACAGAATCACATTTATTAGCTGTTGGTGGTGACGATTTATATTACCATTTCAACTGAGGATAGAAACCAAGCTGTCATTTATTTAAATAAAAAATTTAGCCTGAGTAAGATTGTCTTTCTAGCCAAAAAATATTTAGAAAGGACATCTCATTTTATATGTCTAATTAGACTAATCATTAAGTTCGTATGATAAAAGTAAATATGGCAAAATCTAACAAAAAAAATAAAGTTTAATATTTTATCCGTTTAATTAATTATTATAATTTCGTCGCAATTGAATTGCATGCAAATAATTTGAAATAATTCCGAACAATTTTCCATAAACACGTTAAAAACTAAACTAGCATGGAGTAATACCTTTAGTACGTTTATTGCTACTAATAAATCATTAAAGTTTATTATTTATGCTACGTTTTTAACATACGACATACGAGTCAACTACTATAATGTGTTGCCATAAAACTGTATTTGTACGGCTTTTAGACACGAAGGTTGTAAAAAC
Organism: Macaria liturata; assembly: GCA_964023185.1. Classification (NCBI taxonomy): domain Eukaryota; kingdom Metazoa; phylum Arthropoda; class Insecta; order Lepidoptera; family Geometridae; genus Macaria; species Macaria liturata. Next base: position 58,248 of record OZ026824.1, on the reverse strand, counting down.
ATATCAATAACGATTATCTATCGGTATGCAAGTTTGGGTACAGCGTGATATTTTAGTAAAAAAGTTCGTTTGAGAGCAGCCAACTCTAGTGTCAGAGTTTTAAACCCGCCCTAAGGGTCTCTGACTATGATTTTACTCCCGTTCTATGTCAAACAATCGATGCTTACAGTTAAGTGTGTTATGTTTTATATATTAATGATGGAATTTTCTTCTAGATGACCTGTTTCCTAATACTTTCTATCCAGAAGTTTTCAAATCCATAGTAAATAGGGTTCTTCTAGGCAAGCATGTTAAATCTTAGACTGCAGTGGAACTTAACATCAGTTGCACTGTTGGTAAAAGTTATTAAAAAAAACAGTCTAATATCTAAAATATGTCCTTGGAACAAAAACCTTACATACATGACGTGTAGCCAAATGCAGTTAAATTAACACCTAAATACCTATTAAAAATATTCATGCAAACTACATAATATTCGTGACATACTAGTAGATATGTCCATAGATAACGGTAATTACAGATAGGACATAATTACGCTCGGTAGGTGCCTAATAATAGCCTACATAAAGACTTCACGGTAATAATTACCTCTATACAACCTACTTTGTTATCAATAGCGTAACCTTATTTTACACGTGTGGAACACAAAATTTTAATTGACCGCCTGTATGACGACATCATACGAGTCTTAAAATATGCTGCAGTTCAAACAAATTTTAAACGCAAGCCTAAACGTAAAGGAAAACCTAGAGTTCTGTGTGGCTGGAGCCAGCATGTCAAAGATGCACATCGGGATGCCAGGCTTAAATACGAAATGTGGTTGCTATACAACAAGCCCTCTACGGGGCAAGTTTATGATGAAATGTGTGAATCGCGTAGGGTTTATAAAGGTAGATTAAAGTGGTGTCAGAAACATCAAAATCAAATCAAGATGGCCTTATAGCTAAGCACCGTGTCAATAAAAACTTTGATGATTTCTGGAAGGCTACTAGCAGCTTGGACATAAGACCCGGCATCTGAGGTGGTAATAGTGATCCAGATGAGATTGCCAATATGTTTATGAGACATTTTCAAGTGCGATCTCCTTTGGGCCCACAGACTGTGATCGATCCTGAGCCCGTCGGCCTGAGAGATGAGCCTTTGATTCATTTTTCAGCAAGTCAAATAAAAGCTGTCATCAAACGAATGCGTCGGGGTAAATCTCCTGGTCATGACGGGATCAGTATCGAGCATCTAAAATATGCTGGTGACCATCTTCCGAGAGTCCTGTCCTTATTATTCAGCTTGTGCATCAGTCACTCCTATCTTCCGTCTGAACTTATGAAGACCACTGTTGTAGAATAGAATAGAATAGAATATAACTTTAATGTACACCATAAAAACACAAAAATTACAAAACAGAAATAAACATACTTAAATTAAAATGTTGCACATTGGGCGGCCTTATCGCCTTAGGCGATTTCTTCCAGGCAACCTTTTGGATGGACATAACTTACAATTGTAAACAGGCGGTGTACAATATACATATATCTTATTTATATTATTAAATTAATTGAAAGATACAATACACACTCAATCATATAGGTTATTAATAATACACATACTCAATACAACTTATACACATTATACAAACACTACATTACACAATACTTATATAAGTATATGCTATAATGACGTTAAATAATGTTGATATATCATATTTTGGAAAATGTTCAGTTTCCAGTTTTCATAGAAATCTGCGACAAAATTGTCACGCAATCAGTGCCAAAAGCCAAAGGTTATAAAATAATATTAAATAGGGTAAACCGTATAGTGATTGCCCGCTTAAGAGACTGATTCAAGTAATTTCATGATAATTCTTGTATTTTTATAGTTATTTCTTTAGTTGTTTTTTTTTATTGTTAGTTTAATATATTATCATAAGAATCGGTAGTGATTTTAATTAATAACGTTGCACATTTAATTATAAAATATATAAATATACAAAACATCAAAAACGACAGTTATTGCCCGGCTGACACAGTAATGGCCATGTATTAGGTACAGTTATTGACCGCCTCTTAATTTATCTTTAACACATTTTAATTCTATAAAATGTGAGTAAAAACAAACATCTTTGTTACTTTTTAACATTTATTTATCTTTAATCTTAAAATATTAAACAATACCTTTATCCTATACACCTACATAGTAACATTTTGATGTATGAAAACTAAAATGCTAGATTTTTTCTTACGTTTTGGATATCTCTGTACAAATCTGCGCAATTGGATAAAGTTTCATCTGAATCAGTATTGTCACTAGTTTGGTAACAAAAATGGCACAAAAAAAGCATCATATCTGCATCATCAGGGATATTCTTTTGGTGGGTTTTAGGGACACATCTCATATGAAATGATTTATGGCATCCACTGCATTCTATTTTGTTTTTTAAGATTACTTGCTTGCATACTAAACAGACATAAGCCTTTATAACAACCTGCTTTAAAATGGTAATTGTCTTTGTCGCTGCTATGACTTTGCTAGTTCCTTCTATTTTCTGATTGATCACAGTCTCTTCCTTAGTTTTACTTGAATATTGAGTCTCTGTTTTGTTTTCATTTTGGAATATCGCAGCAATTTCATTTTCTTTTGTAGACTCTGAATCGAGAATATCAGTCTCTGGTATTTGGCATCCAATTTGAGTTTTTTTCTGCCTTTTTTCTTCAGTTAGGGTTTTCATTTTGCCTTTACTCTGAACATTTCCATTCTGTTTCTTACTTTTTTCAATTTTCTTCGATTCTCTTTCGAGCTTTTTTGTTCTTTTTCTTTGAATTGAGTTTCTTTAGCTAACTGTTTATTTTGTAAAGCCAGTTTGAATTTATCAGATGTAATAGCAAAAGGCTGTCTCTTGTTTGGCGCTTTCCCTTACGTACTGGGGTTTCAGGATAAGCTAGATAGGTGGTGGTGATGGATCAGGTGGTGGTCCCAAACTGGTTTTGTGGCCAGGGTGATCATGGTGGTATCTCAGAGTACTTCTTGGGACGCCATATCTTTCCGCTATTTGTCGGACTGATAGGGATTCCTCATTATCATTAAGTTTAGCAAGAGCTAGCTCAAGATTTTCTGCAGAATATTTTACCTTTGGTATTTTTGGCATTCTGTAAGAAAAAAAATTGCTAGTAGGTAACTCAGAAAGTCAGAAAAAATATTAAAACATTCGGAAAACAGTTATTGTCCGGGCAATAGCTATACCTATTGTCACTGGACAAACACTAAAATTGGTATGGCAATAACTGTGAATGACCCAAATTCGCATACAGTCATTGCCACCCCCTTTTAACAATCAACAAGAAAAGGTAGCGTCATTATGACTAATAGGTAATATACTTTAAAGCTTCTTATAACTCGTGTACTAAATACAATCGTTTAAAAACAAGAAATGCACTATTATTGAAATTAAATAAAAAAGCAATCCTTAAGAAAAATCACAAGAAACTTACTTTTTTGCATGATACGCGCACCTGTTGTTTTCTAATCCGCCATAACATTTTTTTTTCTTCAGAAAGTTGCCAGTATCTTCTTTCAAAATACTACCAAAATACTCGTAATACCATCTATTGAGTAATATTTGAACTAAGTAGATAGAAGTAGTGTAAAAACGGCATTTTGCTTAAAATGGGCAATCACTCTATGGTGGGCAATTACTGTACGGTTTACCCTACATAAAATATATTTCAGGTTTAACCACCAATAATTATTTATTTGGACTATGTTACACACCGTAAAGGGGTGTCCAGTTAACTAAAATTATGTCAAATGAAGCTTCATCTATGTACATTATTACTTTTTCTACGTATCATAGAGTATGCAATTTTAAAGAAGCATTCTAATACCTGAACAAGTCGTAACTTCGCGTCACTCGCCCAAGATAAGGTCGTACGATAAACATTGCAGGCGGCAACAACTCAGGGGAAATTCCCGTCAGAACATATCCGGTAATTTGTCTCTCCCGGCCTCATCCGGGGGTTTATGCTCTCCCTGGAGCAGAGACAATGTGTCTTTTAGACGACGCATAAATCACACAAGAATTATAAAAGTATATGCTTGTATAAGAATGCGGGTGCTTTCTAAAAAATCTAAATGAGAATCTCTTATTTCAAAGCGGCTAAAAATATAAAATAGAATATGATAGGTACTTACTTGGTAACTTTTGTAAGCAAAGATTGTTCCTGTTTCACGTATAACTAAATAACAGATGCTCGTGATTTTTGTCCGGGCATAGGATTTATTATACCAAACTATGTTGTGCCTTGTGTTGAGTCTGGTCGTTTCTATGTATATTAAGTATGTATTTACAAAAAAAAAAAAGTATATATCTTTTATATCCGTTATCTAGTACCCGCGATACAAGTGTTTGCTTAGTGCGGGGCTAGATGGCGCTGTGTGCAATGTCCCGGAATATTTAACATGTAAGCAATTTAAATATATAAAACTTTATTTATTTTATTATTTAAATGACGCGATAGATCACATTGTTTGCTGTCAACTGCAGCTTCAAAAAATGTTAAAATAATTCATGTAAGTAATAAGATTAATAATTAAGAATCAAACGAAAACTTACCTGTTTGATGTTTGATTCCAATTATGCGAGGGTCAACCGAAGACGTAGTTTATGCAATTGTCATTATAATGAAGGGTATTAAAACACGAGTGTGAGTTTATGAAACGAGTGCAGCGAGTTTCATAATAGTAACGAGTGTTTTAATACCCGTGTTATATGCAGTTGCATACACTACTTTATCTACACTAATGTTGTAACTTAATTTATTAAATTAAATTCACGCGTACGTGTATTGTCACAGTGATTTTGCCGCAATTAAAATCTAACCAATGAGAGCGCAGCTGCGCGCATCAATAAAACGCGTCCAACCTGATTGGCCCTGCAATCAGGTTGGTCGCGTTTTATTGATGTTATAATGAGATATTACGATATCGATGTGGATATTATACCATCATGTGAAATTGCTCAAATTGAGTGTTTTGCTGTCTGCGCTATAACAGTAGTAATTATAAGTCAAGTATTGGAAACATAAGTAGAATGTTACAACATTAGTGTAGATAAATAATATATAAGGTCAGAATATGACCAGCCAAATAATAAAAACTCATCTTAATGAGATAGAGACAACACCGTGAGGGTTTAGGTGTGTAAACTGAGTAAAGATCACTTGCATTTAGCTTAGTGAACACAAATAAAGCCATATGAATATTTAAATTTATACTGTATAAAACGTAACCACTTTTTATTTTTATTTGCATGTGTAGCAAGTAAATGTAAGCATCGTGTACATTAATTTATATAGTTCTTCTATTATGATGGTAGTCCACTAATTTGAATATACCATATCCACTATTAGAAAATGTTTTACATGAATAAGTTTTTGTAAACAATAAAATGATGATCATGGTGATCATGATATTGGGTTTGTGTACAGTAAACGTCAGTGATAGAAATTGATCTGCATCTTTAGATGCGACAAGATTTTATTCTACGATATATTTATCAATTATGTGTCCTTTGAATTTTGTTTTACAAAAGATCGGTATCAATAGTAGTAATATATTGTATTGGTTTTCTTTTAAACGGTAAAACTGTAACCCAGGTACCCAACACAATGTTAACAATGTTACACAGTCATCCATTTTAGTACACCATTGTTCATAGAAATATTCTACTACTATTAAGTTTTTCAGTAATAAGTACCTGCGGTATTAGCATCAATATCCTCGGGCTCCTCGCTTCATATAGCTCTGGCGGTTGTTTGAGCATTCCTTGCGGCGGCCCCGCGGCCGGCGCATGCCTACTGACTTCAGGGTTCGTGGCTCTGGCCGCAACATCCCCCTAAGTTTAAAGCATCTCGGCTAGTTGTGGACACGAGGTCTCAGCGGTGCATGCGGGGTATATCTTATTTCTGCCCCCAATATTGTGTATTGTGTGTTATGTGCTCAGTTAGAATAGCACTAAATAAAATGTTTTACATTTTACTAATATTACAGCATATTTAGTACAGTGACTTGTATGAAACTACACTGACTTTCTTATTTTATTTAGGTAAGTCATATGGTAAAAAAGGAAATTGGAAATTGAAATTGCGTACAATGTTGACCTCCATAATTATCATTATTATCATTATTTCTGTATGAGATGATGTTCCTTGAGTCAGGAATATTTTAGCATAGGTTGTGGTACATCACCTTTTCAATTTTGATGATAAAACCCAGCCAAACGCTTCTGACAGCTGATAAACAGCAAGACAGTTAGTTGCATAATCAATATCCTTTTGATATTGAAAGGAGATAAGGCAGCTTGAATTTCTAAGTTCAAGTTGAGTGCATGCATATTTTTTTTTTTTGTAAAGCTAGCTTTCCATGGATAGCCAACACCAGATAGTGAAATCCTTATCCTATCCTTGTCCTAGTTTTTTCCGTGCTTTGTACTCCGTAGTGAATACTGATTGTGTAAACTTACGGTTTCAGGAACAAGATTTTCTAATACATCTGTGGTTGACTTTGATTATGAGACTTGAAATGTATTTCTTTGTTAGGCCTCTTTTTCTAGGGAGGCATCACTACCATGAGCTATTTCATTCTGTGATTTATTTTTGTAATTGAAGATAAATAAATAATAAGTGTTGGTAATTGGTAGGTACCTCAACGCGCCACACGCGGAGAAAAAAGAAATAAGCAACCCACAATTATAACTTTGCACGATAAACGTGAAGGATTTTAAATTTTCTCAACATTATTAGCATTGATATTTGCTGTTCAATAATCCCAATTAATTACTTTACACGATATACATGAAGCCATTTAAATATTCTCAGCATGATTCACATCTAAATTTGGTGTACACTAATTAGTATTAATTACTTGACACGTTATACGTGAAAGATCATAAATATTCTCAACATGATAAACATGGAGATACGGTGGACTGTAATACACTTTAATTGCTTTACACGATATATGTGAAGCTATATAAATATTCTCAACATGATTTACATAGAGATATGGTGGACACTAATACACATTAATTGCTTTACACAATATACGTGAAGCTATATAAATATTCTCAACATGATTTACATGGAGATATGGTGGACACTAATACACATTAATTGCTTTACACGATATACGTGAAGCTATATAAATATTCTCAACATGATTTACATGGAGATATGGTGGTTATTTTATTTATACACATTAATTGCTTTACACGATATACGTGAAGCTATATAAATATTTTCAACATGATTTACATGGAGATTTGCTGTAAACTCATTCACATTAATCACTTAACACGATATACGTAAAGGAGCATAAATATACACAAAATGATAAACATGAAGATTTGGTGGATAATTATCCACATTCACTGATACACACGATACACGTGAAGCCATTCAAATATTCTCAACATGATTGACATGGAGATTTGCTGTAAACTAATTCATATTAATTACTTAACACGATATACGTGATGCAACATAAATATTCTCAACAGTAATTACATCAATTTTCACTAATTTACTACGATTAACGCGAGTAAAACGCATGGCATCATCATATAAAAAGTTACGATCGAATAATAAACCGTTTAAGTTGATCAGAGCAGTTAAATTTAGAATCGTTGTGAATAATGATAGAAAACAATTAAATCTTATTGCGCCAGGGCGCGATGTTGCATGCTCATTCTCTATTTGTAGACTATTTTGTTACATGTAGTATTAAAGTCTTATAAAGAACTATTTTTTTAAGAACAAGTACGAAAAGGTAGTACAATCAAGTAAAAACATAAACTACCATTATCATAAATTCGAGGGTAGTTCAAAAATAAAATCGTATGTTAATAAAATAAGTCACTCACCAATGATAATATATCCATAAAATTCCGTCATAGGCAGAATTCCAGTAACCTGGACTCACAAAAGCAATTAATATTCACTGGTTTTGTCGTAATGTTTTGTTTACTTTAGTTTTTGTTATTAATACATTTCGAATTTATAAATTTGAACGTTATACTTGCCACGGTTCACAGTGTTCTTTAATAATCACTAGACACAACACGTAAAGAATTTAAAAAAAAAAAACATTTTTAAACAAATTGTTTAAGGCGTGCGGCAGCGGCGACACAAAATCACGTAATGGCGAGTTGCAGACGCCTTCCTACGAGGTGAGCCGAGTGGAGCGGACACGGAAACGAGTGCACCGGATGTTGAATTTTGCTTTTTTAAAGTAGTTAACAAGCAGCACAATTCCACGAACTGCTGCTAGTAAACAATATAATTGTCTTCGGTTGACCCGAAGTATAAATTGTTGGCATGAACGCGTGATAGATCTAGATAATGTTTGGAAAAGAGGTAGTTAGATGTCTAATGATAATACTATCTATGTCTTAGAGGCTTTTACGTGGCTAAATGATTTTTTCGTGCGAAGCCACTTCGCACCTGTGTTTTGTTGGACATGAAATCGTAAATTAAAATGCGTAAAACTGCCGACACTGTATAAAAAAGGTTGCGAGCTTTTTGAGTACCTACTTTTGCAAGGGTTTTTGCTGTTATGTGACGAAATGTATTTTTATACAAAACAGGTATGTGACTCAGGTCACTTGAATCGCCATCTGTACAAACTACATTTTTGAAGATAGCGTAAGTATGCAAGTCACTTCGGGGTTTTTCTGAGCACACAAAACAAACATCGTTGAGAGCCTTTAAAACTAAACAGACTAAAAAGAGATGGAAGACTGCAAGTTTATATTCCTCTATAAACCACTGTCAAAAGCATATTTATTGTGAACTGTAATATTTAACCTTATCAACATCTAAATTATAGCAGGGTCAGGGTCTTCAAATCCAAAGGAACTAGGTTTCTCCTAGGAAAACGTGCAACATCTTAGGACTACAGTGGTGCTTTAACATCAGGCAGGCTATAGTCCCAAGTACGAAAATTCAGCACCCTGCTAAATGCACAAAAACTATTATTTCCATATTCTGTGATACTTTTCCTGATGCCACAGTTTTACTTACCATCAAACAAATCGTGGTGAAGTCCAAACTCATTTTTAGCTAAAAAAATAAAAGATTATTTTGTGTTCAAACCTAAATTTGCTCAACTCGGCCAAAACTTTCCAAAGGATGTAAACCTGCATGTTACATAACAATGCAGTAAACTTGCATCAGATGTGTGCATTCCACATCGAGGTCGCAGCGAGAGTTCTCAACTTTAGTGTTGGAAAGTGAAGTGAAAGTTAGTACTTATGCGTAAGATCTAGGCGTGTGTCTAGATAAGTAAGGACTTAGCTTACTTAGGCACTGCTTACCTACTTGTAAGTCTTCGTGTCAGTGTGTAAATTATTCTTGTATTCCGGTTTGAAGTGCTATAGATCCGGTAACATTACAAAGCATTTTAGAGTGATAAGTATATGCAGTTAATACAAATATATGTAGGTAGGCTTGTTTTAGGCTACAGTGTGGCTGCCGACAACAAATATTACGGATTTCAATAAGGCTACTATAGGATTGTAAGATTCAATAATTTGTTAGATTCTTTACTCCCAACTCCGAATTTTGAAGTCGCAAAAATGAAAATAAATTAATCAATAACTTTTTAGTGACAGTAACATAAGCTTACGCTTCTCAGCTGGACCGTTTTGGCTGAAACTTGGTATGAATATTCTTTAGATCATAAACCGCGGGTGAAACCGCAGGACACCGCTTGTATTGGCTATGTTGTCGCGGGGTGCTATGTGAACATTGACATTTCATAAAAATCAAATAAAATAGAAGTACTTATATAAGATAGAGCTATTTTTTTTCAGTTTATATTATTTTGATTCAGTGTTAAGACAATAAAAGACGCCAAAACACGATTACGTATACTTCGCTCGATAGTTTTATTTTTTGAAAAATAGTTGTTCTGAAATATTTTTCCTCTTTTTTTTCCAAAAGTAGTAAGTACAGAAATTTAAACCAATTTACTTAATTATATCTAAAAGATAATGCAATTATTTAGAGGAGTAGAAAACCATAAATAGAATATTCTGAATTGCTGATTTTATATGAATTTATTTCGTCAAAAACGTCTGCAAAACTGCTCAAATTGTGCAAAATTGTTTGCGTGTGGACAAAACTCGTCGGCCGGAGCTATGCGCGCGATGCTCGCCCTTGCTCTCATGTAAATACGGCGTGGAATTGCATGCGAAAAAGCAACTGTAGGCATTTTTCCAAGCGCAAAGCGTTTTCGGGTGAAATATCGTGGCCCTACTCATCAGTAATAAATATAACAACAAAGGCAGGTACTGGTACTTGCTTAGTGCCTTTTATTTCTTTTCACGACCTTTGATGGGAAATGTTCCGAGCACGCTTTCGGCCTTTTATGTTGAAAGGGAAGTACTTACTTATATTTGAAGTTCAGCGATACTACTCGAGCCTTACGGACTTGACGAAAATGTTAGATAAATAATTCAGGAGTTTTTGATATCCTTTTTTTTATATCAAGTAGGTACCTACTAACTGATAAGACGAACAATTTCCGTTTTATTACAAAACGCGGTTTTTATATCAGTCTAGAACATTAAAAAAAATGTTGTTCATGCTGGTCAAACATCACACACAATCAATCAAAATGTCAACTTCAAATTAAAACGTTGATTTAGCATTGTAGTCCAGTCATTATAGTAAGTTTACCTCGGAATTCGAGATACCCAGCTGTAAGTCTGTAAATACTTGTATATTGACACCTTGGAGGAATTGACACCCTAAAAGTTGTCTCAAAACCTACATACAGGTAACAATTTGATTATTATGACAGAAGAAAACAATTTTTTTAACAACAAGAACGGGCTGCATATTTTCAAAGTTCTGGACTAATAGTTAAACCACGTTTTGTTATAAGACCCATTGAGTTTCTGATAGGAAAAATAAGGACCAATTTGTCATGGATAATCACATGCATTCTAGTTACAGTTTAGACGAAAGTCTTGATGCCCAAACGGATCAATAGATTTGGCTGAAATTGTATATGAAGATTAATTATAATAACTAAAACTAAGTTAAATGCCGAATTAATGCAATTATTACCGTTACTAATCAATTCGATATTACGTTATATTTATATAAAAATAAGAGTAATTGTTCTGTTCGTTTATTATCGCAAGATATGGGTGTCAGAAATGTACATATATGTTTTTAGATATGTAATAGTTTCACTTGTTAAATATTATGCTTATAGGATACCTACAAGCCTGCGATCTATTTTATGTCTTAGAAATATATTCAGCTATCCACAGACTTACATCATAAAAGCGAAGATATAAAGCAAGTCTTCCTCGTCGTTATTTTGATGATGGTTGCGATACCCGACACGCAAACGCAATGCGATAGTTGCGTGGAGTTGGAAATAAAGAGAGATCGGACAATGTATACAATGCGATAGTTGCGTGGAGTTGGAAATAAAGAGACATCGGACAATGTATACAACTCGAAAGTAAATAAGTTAGGTTAAACATTTAGCCATATTTACTATGTATTTTCGGTTTTAGAAAACGAATCTGTTGAGGAATTATTATGATTCTATTCTTTGACCTAGTAACTGTCAGACTGTTACTAATGAAACTTTAATTGAAACAAATTGTTCTCTTAGATTACTGGAAAGAGTACATAAGTAGCCATCTAGGTAATGAGAAACCCAGAAGGTTTTAAAATTCTACGCAATAATCGTAGTAAACCTGGTAAGTATGCGTTATTGGGACAAGCTAAACCTCTTTAAAAAATGTCTCAAACTTTATCAACATATTGAATTTTAATATGTGAAATACTATTAATATGTTTATAATGAAACATTTTTTGCAAATAACTTAAAATACGAATTATAGAGATCCACGGTTTGTTTTCCAAATTCTCGCGGCATATCTACCTCAAGTAACCAATCAGCGCAAAGCTCGCGGCATATCTACCTCAAGTAACCAATCAGCGCAAAGTTCTTCTTCGTATATACCTAAAGTTATGCCGCAAAATATGACAAGCTGATTCTAAAATTCTTCCTAAGATTGTTTTCAGTTTCTTGCTGATGGTACACAGTTTACTCGCAATTGCTTTTGCAATTTATTTGACAAGAATTTAATGAAAATACTTTGAAAATGTATGCTAAGTTAAGACATACATAGGTACTTTCGAAACATTTTCCTTAAAGCTTACAAGATATATTGCAAATAAGTTAAACAGGTATGAGGATAAATATGGGTAACTTACCTCTAAAAGATTTCCGTAAGACAACGTTCATAAAATATAAGTTTCTACTTTATTGTGGAGTTGGTTGGTACTTGGTATACATATACTTGGTATACATATAATTGGTATACATATGTATTAAGGAAATAATATGAATGATGCTGCAACCAAAATAGCAAATGATTTCCACATTTTCCACTCCTAAAAAACACTTGAACGCTTTTCTTTAACGCTTAGAATCAGTTGCCTGTTGTCAAATAGCAACGACTTTTTTCTCCAAAAAATCAATTATTGGCCTGAAGCAACACCCGACCAAGAACCAAAGAACCCTGCGGCCAGAGTTACAAAACTTACAAAAGCAAAGAACATAAAAAACTAACAAGCAGAACCCTTATTAATGTAGATAAATTATGTTTCCAACTAACCCGATTTCAGTGTCGTAGAGAACTCAGGAATGCTGCCATTTTCGCAAAGGTCAGTTTACCAACCTAGTCAGCAGGTTAGCGACTCTATTATACTCGTACTTATACATACCTAGCTATATAACAGTCAACTGGATCTTACATACAATATATACTCGTAGTACTTAAGCACTGATAGCTTTGAAAGCATTTAGTTGTGCTAGTTACTTTTCCGATCTCTTCTGAAAACAAAGGTTGCAAATCAACCAGAGTTCTATAAACATATAACATAAATACATGTAATTTAAATAAGAATAAAACACGTAAACGCACGTGTTTTAAATTTCATGAGTATGTGTTTGTGTGGGCGTATGTTTATTGGACTTCTTGGAAAGCGACTCAATAGCAACATTAGCAGAACAATGCCAAAAAAATCCATTCGCATTTTTCTCTTTACCTTTTTTATCCTCTGACGTGTGAATAAAGTGTTCAGTAACTGTAGTTACTACAGAGCAGTCAGCTTACTTGTACATATAATATAATATCATTGCTACAGAGTATCTAGGAGTGGATATCCTGCAAAGGTCGCTAGGTCGGACCAAGAATTTATTGCACGGGATCGGTATTGGCTTACTCAGGCTTGGGTGGGACGTTGTTCTGTAGAGCACAGCGTCTTTTATACACAGTGAATTGTAACTTGATTCTGCGGGGAGTTATAATACTCCGTAATTAGGAATAGGAGGCGAGGAGGAGCAAGACTAACAAAACTTTTGAATAAAGTAAATGAGCATTTAAAGTGATGAGATACTGTCTAGATAAGCATCTTACACCGTAATCTGCTGAAATGCATGAAGCGGGCTGTAATCAAACAAAAAAAAATCAAAATTTCTTTATTGATCCATTTATGGTGTGCGTACATTTGTAGGTACACTATTTACATTTGTATTGCTGTACGTGTTGTACGCTGAGGGTTTTCTGTACATCATACTAGATATCTTTCGACTCTGTATTATGATGTACAGTTTCCCTGCGCCAAAACTTCTGCCTCTTTTGCATATACACAAAATTGTATACTTACTACTTAAACACTAAAACACAATACAAAAAGTGAATATTTTGAGAAGAATTTTGAAACGAACGTGACTCCTAAATATACAATACAAATACAAACTTATGTAATTTCCTACACTCATAACTAAATGTAAGGAGATGCTAATATACATTTAAACAACCTTAGGTGTTAGCAGGGGTTTAATGAAACTCTGGTTTGGAAAAGTTTAATTTACTATTATACAAATCAACATATGACACCATACATAATAATGCATATTACAACCACAATAGGCAGCGCGCCTGTCATTCGTCAGCGCCATTGTCCCAGCGCATTCATCCAGCTCGCTGTGAGTGTTTCACGCCCCAGTTGCGGCTGCATTCACGGGACTAATGTCGACAAGGGAAAGGGCACAGGTGGTATTATAGTACCGTTGTGTTCATGCACTAGATGTTCTAATGCTAACCGCGGTAAAGCTCCTCTGCTACATGGTATAAAACAAAGTCGGCTGTTTTCTGTCCCTGATCTTTAAATTTCAATTTCAGATAGAGTTTTTGTGATAAAGTTTATTTACAATAATAAAATATAAAAACAAGGGAAGAAAAACTAAACATACTACTTCTAACTACTACAAATAGGGGCACTTAGAAAATCTTTAGAAAAGCCTAAAGATAATCTAAGTGCTCCAGCCCACTACCAGAGGGCAGCGTGCCCAGCATACTGGCCGCATTACCACGCTGGATGGCAATGCTGATACGTTGAGCTAGAAAAAGGCCAGCATTTTGGTCATGCGTCGCGTCAACCAAGCGCTCCGAGAGGTTTTGGAAAATAGTATGGGCTCCCGGACCCCACGGCCCCAAAGTCTCGACTCCAAAAGGCTCAAATATGTAACCTCGGCCGAGGTTAGCATATTTGCGTCTCTTGTGATGCTCGGCAATAATAGCCGCCGCTCCAGCCCGACACCGTGTCAAAGACAGATGAGACGGCGCCAATGTGTCGACGCAAGTTGCGTCCCACACAAGGGGCCGACCCAACTTCCAGGGCACAAGAGTCATACCGTCAGGTCTTTTTCCATCGTCACGTGCTAGGCCGCTCGGTTCGAGCATAGCTGCAACATTGGCAGTGGAAAAAGCCCGGCGAATGATGTCGTTCAGACTAGCGTGGCGGCTAATTCTACCAGCACTCCTCGAACATGAGAGGCCGTGGTGCCCGAGCTGGTCGACATCAGTACCACACTGGCAGCGATGCGGCTCACAGCTCCTCGCACCCAAACGCAAACTAACCGCGAGTCGAAAAGCTGTCGGGTCTAAAAGGTTTCCTGTATTAAAAGAAGGCATGGCCTGCAACCAAAGACCGGATTCCCACACACTGACCGCAAGGATACGGGCGCGATCCGCGAAACTAGTACACGTATCGAGAAGTGATTTCCGTGCTAGTTCGCTGATCGGCCGATCCCACAGTCTCTGGGAACGAGGTGTTGTAGGGAAATCGGTGTTTGGACAGGCCAGGCGCCAAGCATTTTTAGCTTCGTCCGTATGCGCAACTACAACTACGCCAGACGGGCCTAAAGCGGGTGCGAGGATTTTTTGGACCAGTTCGTAAGTACCGTGGACAGAAGCCAAAAATGCTGGTAAAGCAACACTTGAAATTTTGCGGACACCCAAACCTCCTAACCGTACAGGTAAGGAAAAAGTTATGTGATAAAGTTATGTTTTTGTTTATTATATTATATTATCATCGTGGAAGGAAAAATAAGTAAAAACAATGACATGTTTTTCTCATGTGTCTTATAAATAACAATATAATAAATGATAGTAACAGAATTATCTGAAAAACACCTTCTACGCTAAAGTTTAATCTTGAGTATTATACTTAAATCCAAATTAAAAGTCTCCAACAAGTTTTTAACGCAACAAACGAAACTAATTTGCATTAATTTGAATATTTATTCAGATACAACTGACCGCTGCCAATTTGCCAACAACAATTCTATTTTGAGAACGTGTTAATTAAGAAACTTCTTGCTAATTGATGACAAACAAAAGCATACATAAACACAGCGGTATGTTGCATTTAGGTGATAAATGCTAAAAGTATGTAAGTTGGAAGTTTCCATCTCCCTATTTTGATAGATTTGATATTTGCAATAAGTGGTCAATCTTCGTATGCAACCTTTAACGCAAAAAAACGGTACTGAGAAAAAAAAGCTTTTCAATCAGTGCCATTTAAAAAAAATGAGATTTGTTGTGATTGGAATGCTAAATTATTTTGTATGAGCTACATCCATTCCTTAAAGATATTCGTTCACTATCTACCTACCAAATAACTAGAAACACGTAGATATTACGCACTCATTCTATATTCTGTGATAATACAGAATATTCATATCCGACTGAACGAACTAATTCCATTATCACATTACAGTTATGAATTTTGACATTTACTAATTAAATAAGCGCCGACGGCTAATTGCGCTAATTAACTCAGAGTAAGTAATTAATGAATGGAAATAATTAATTCTGCGTATTTAACCGAGGCAGCTTGTTAGTGTAATGTGACCGTTTCCGGGACTAGTAGGTCTCTAGGGATTGTGAAGGGTTGGAAACATGAAAACCTCCTTCTGAAGGACTTTTATGTAACTCGGTGGTAATGATGCCCGTACAATTATTAGAATTTTATTGGATGTTCTTTTCTTTTGACAAAAAGTTGGGGTATTTTGTGTCTTTTAAATGAAGAGATCGTCCCTTTCATTTAAAAGACAAAATGTCATTACTTTGAGGGTGTTCTATTGTAGATTAAATATATAAGGCTTTAAATGTTAAGAATAACAGAGTTTGATGGTTTATAATAAATACATCGTCATTTTTCAAAGGTTAATAGTTGGCGCAGCAAGAATAATTTTAATATTATTTGACTGGCCTGTTAGCTTAGTTAATAGAGGCCCTTCCTTTTAATCAAGAGTTGCGGGTTCGATTCCCGCATGACATAAGTAATTATGCATTTTAAATTTGTAATGACATGTGTTGAGTCTGGTCGTTTTTATGTATAATAAGTATGTATTTACAAAAGAAATAATATATACCTCATTAAGTATCTTATCCGTTACCTAGTACCCACGACACAAGCGATTGCTTAGTGTGAGACTAGATGGCGCTGTGTGCAATGTCCGGGACTATTTGTTTATTTTTTTATGCCTTGAAACTATGAACTAATATTTGATAACATTTGTCACTGTCCCTCTTCAACAAAATTATGTCAATTTAATAGTAATAGCGTAGGCACTATGAGTATTACCTACATCTGTAATGAGTTTACTCCACAGAACAACGATCGGGCCACATCGCCCCCGCGCGCGCCCCGGGCGACAAGCATGGACTTCAAAGCTCTGTGGTTTACTCAGTAAACAATATCCTATACTTAAGTATGTAGGAAGTCGTAGGTCGCCATCGACGGTTAATGTATGAGTTTGCCCACGACCCCTAATCTCTGCCCACCCGCCCACAAGGGTACAAGTGGGCAATTTAACGACCATGCTAACTTTACCTATACATCAAAATTAGCTCGGCAAATCACTTATTATTACGAAACAAAGTACCACATAGAATTTGGTTTGAATTTTGTATTTAATGTTATGTTTTTTTTTCTTTTATCACCTATACGAGTATAATATTTAGCTACTTGGTGGTTTCCTTTTCGTTTTCATTCAGAGAAGTCTTTTTATTTTTACAAAATAACAACAAACCTTAACGCTCCTTTAAGATAAACTTATAAGCTGTATGACACGGTACCTACCACTCTTTAACGATGATGACGAACGCTCAATTTAATTACGAAAATCTTGAATCTATTCTTGTGTTATTGAGGTACTCGTTTCACAACAGCGATCTCGTATGTATTTGTGGGGACAGCGGAGCATGTTCGTCAACCATAATAATAATTCTATCGGCTAGGCGTGGTTATTTGGGCATGGAGAAATAAAACGTAGTACTTCAACTGATTGAGGGTATATTACCATTTGTTGGAGGTTAAACTAGGAAATACAACTGTAGGTAGATGGTCTGATAATCAATTACACGAATTCGGTCGACACTCCAACCAACACGTTACGCCACAACGCGATGCGAACCGATTGCCGTCCCATCCCAAGTAAGAATCGCGGTCCCTCGCACGGCACTAGAGTTCAAGCAAGATAACTCTGCGCGCGGATAAAATTGGAACTAAAATGTTCTGATTGCAATTTGAACAGAGCGCCGTCCCCGGAGAATAAAATGATAACTGCCATTATCTTAGTTTTAGTGTTATGTCATTTTTGGGATCTGTGGGTGCTAATACATCAGCTCAATTTTTTTCCTATTTTTTATACAGCTATTTACGAAGTTACAAAATATTACAATAGTATTCAAAGATTTAAAACAAGTCTTCAATTACGAGAATAAAGTGTTAATATAATATTATCAAAATATATTCCCACTTATTAGTATGACAAACAGTCATACAATTATGTTCGAGTGAAAAAATATTCGACTAGATAATGATAAATGCAGTTATCATTTTATTCTCGTTCAAAACTATCAAGTCGCTCTCTATAAGGTGTGTTAGTAATATGACTATTGTGGTTTTGAACAGTAACACATATTGTCATCCTTTTCTCTCACTCAGTTTTCACGCAAAAGCAATCACAACGTCAGAAAATTGTAGGAACACCATCAACTATTTCCAACATATCTTTAGTTTTGAACACAATAGATTTCATACTATCCCTTTCAGTCATATATGAAGCTAATACGTTGAAAAACAACCCTAAAGCACACACAATTAAGTTTGGAATTGACACCAACTGCGACACATAAGAATAGTGGATCTTCGAGGTACGAATATGAGTACGTATGTACCTACTCTATAAATTGTTTTAAAACGATAATCAGCCGTCAACCTCATACACTCGTAGCAAAAGTAATAAAGAAGAAGAATTATCAGCACCGTCTCTTTTTGACTTGGATCTTCTTCTTATTGAGATTATGAGAGTTGCCCATTCTGGTGTCTAGAGTTAATCAAGCCACACCTGGATTGATTTGGATGAAACATTACAAACCGCAAATGTTTCAGATTGTAAATTGTTCGACCAACCATTCTTAACAATGATAGCATAACATCTAGGTAGTCCTGAAAATCTGACACAAACAGAACAAAACAGCAACGTAGCGTATCGCCAGACTCCTGATCATAATGAAGACCATGATGAAGAAGACCAAACTGAAATGCATACATTTAGTACAGATCAAGTATCGAAACCATAGGGAAAAAATATTAGAAAATGTAAACGAAATTTTAACGTAAATCAAGATGTTAAGAGTTAAAAATTAAAAAATTCTGGTGAAACTTACATGGGCTGCAGATCGAAGAGAATATTTGACAAAAAGTTTTGAAAGCTAGTTAAAAAGCTAGTAAATGCACAAAGAAATGTGTTGAAAAGATAACCCAGGAGCAAAGAGAGTACATAATGCAGCAATATTAGAAAATAGAAGAGCACGAGAGACAGTGGCAATATAGGTATCGTAAATCATACATTAGTCGAAGATGTTAAGCGAATCACCGGAGAGCGAAAACGTATCAGAATACAAGGTTTTGAGCATCCCACAATCTTTAAATGGATCGTTTCACTCGAGCGGTGTGCTCTGCCGTATCCTCCGGGTCCCCACAATAGTGAGAGGCTGGTGTCTCCTCCCTCCGCGCAACTCTAAACAGGAATCGGCTAAAACAGCCATGGCCTGTCAGGAGTTTCGTGACACGGAAGGAGAGAGACCCGTGCTTCCTCGTCAACCACTGTACGAGGACAGGGCGGGTTGCCTCCACCGTCCGCACACCCGCGGTAGGCTCTTCGAGCCGCCGCTGCCACCTTTCGATGGCAACTTCCCGGGTTTGCTGCCGTAAGCGCCGTAACTCCACAGGCAGTGGGTACTCACCCCGCTGCTTGGCGGCCACTAGCACCCGGTATATCCGGGCCATCATTTCGGCGTCTTTGTTCCATGGGCAGAGCCTGCCAACGTGCAGGCCGCCTCGTTAGAGACGATACTGTAGGCTCTTGCCACCTTGATGGCTATGAGCCGCTGTGGCCGCCGAAGAAGGCGAATATTTTCAGACTTCAGGCTAGACAGATACCAAGCCAAAGTCCTAGCAATGTCCCAGAACTCCAAACGTTGTACACTGAGCCTATTTCGATAAGCAAAGCCTTATACGACGATCTTGTGAGCCTCTGTAAGACAGGGGATATTACATGTTGCTATCGTGGTTTTAACGAGTCCTTGATTTATGGCAGTAGCTGTTCTGGAAGCAATAACGACAATGAAGAAGATAATGATGACTAATCACCAAATTATATTTTATTTTAGAATATTCATTATAAGAAGCCGATTTTTTGTGATAATTATGATTATGAGCCTGTTTTATTGATAACAAATGGTGTGAATGATTATAATATTTAACAATTTTATTAATATTGTATTAATAATTCACGTACCAAGTGATCATGAGGCTAATTTTAAGTAATACCTGTTCAAGAACACTAAAAAGAGTAAATTAAGAAAATACTGTCGTTTTTTACTATTATTTTGAATAAAACTAATGTTGATTACCATGTCATTGTTTAAATAGGAAGCCAAATTCAAAGCTCTTATCAGTTTCATATTTACGATATTTACGAGAATAAGAAGATATAAAAGTATTATCAGTATTACTTGCACCATAAAATGTTATAGAATAAAATGATAAGTGAAAAATACAATATTCGATTCTAGTCAGGATGTACGGTGAATAAAATGATAAACGACATTATACAACTTAGATGATGATAAATTCTGACTAACTTTTTATTTTTGAAATAATATCTTTATTTTGATACATAGGCGTATTTCACAAAAACATTAAGAACAAACAAAAAATAACCTTCTGTAAAAGCTTACAATCATCTGTCTACGTCCAGTATTTAAGGAGCAATCGACGAAAACATGTTTTTTATTTTTCCTGTAAAGTTGCATTTTTGTAGTTATCATTTTATTCTCCGGGGGCGGCGAGAGGCCAATTCTTGGTATAAGTGCTGCCGCCAGTCGCGCGCAAAGTTATGTTGTACGGACTCTAGCGCTGGTTGTTGCGTCAGAGCAGGACCCCGAAGTCGAAGTGAAGGAAGGGGTGCGATGATCGGACTACCTTCACGTTGGGTAAGCCCAGCTAATTTCATCTCTCCATATGGGGATTTGGGGTTAGTTGGGGAAACCTGGTGCACCCCGTCCACAGGTTAGTAACTTCCACAGTCCGGTGGTCTTGCTAGCCTGTGTCCAAACGTTCGATCGAGTGGGGGCCCTCGCCTATACCTCCCCTTCGAGAGGGCTGGTTGTAGGGCCCGAGGCGCGGAGCTCGCCGCACCTCGCGGTGTAGGTGGAGCTGGGTGCTCTTTAAGAGCACCCGAGGTGGTCGCCGAGAGGCGAGAGGAGTTCGGTGTACCGGCCGAGTAGCGGCGACACGGGAACCGAACTCCGTGCGCAGAGGGCGCATTGGAGGAGGGCGGCCGCTTTGGCGTGCGACTGCCTGACTCCTGGGGGCTCTGGGTGGCAGGTCGGGGAACCTGTTGCCCTAGAATGAGTCCCCACAGGATGCACGACGTGTCCCGTGTTCTGACACGTCGTCCATTGAGGGTTGAGCTGAAGCTCCCCGAGGTGGGGCCCGATGCCGGGCCAGCATCACCAGGGCTGCGGATGTAAGCATCGCGCTCTCGTGGCCCTGGACCAACGATGCGGAGGTGGAACACCCCAGGGTTTTAGTGGGTATGCCGCCCTTATGGAGTGGGGCGGAGACTCCCACATAACCATCCGCCCTCCCCGGGGTTCGGGCGGTACCTGTAATAGGTTTTCCTGGGCAAAAAAAAAACGGACCCCGAACTTAGAGTAAGAAAAAGCTATAGAGGATCGGGTAGCGTGGCCACACATGAGACAAAAAACTAAACTCTAAACTATTGTTTTATAGGTTTATCTCTGCTTTAAAACAATCAATGCAAGCAAATATAATATATTCAAAAATGATGCAGAAAAATGCCAAAATAAACTTCACAATTTTACAAAGACGAAATAACTGTCAAAGTTTGTTGAGCTACTTATGTCGCTGGCCTTGAAAAAGCTGGCACGCTCTAATAGACGGAAATAGTATAGCTTTGTCCTTTTCTGTTACTTATAATAACTCAATACAATACTATATCTCTTTCTTGTTGAAATGAAACGGAGCTACCCGCCGTCTCTTAGACGAAGAAAAGAATAGACGGCGGGTACCGGAATACCTTCTCTGACCATTTTCCTGTTATTCGTTATCCGTTTTATCCATTCCTTTTATCCATATCGTTTTCCCGTTTTACCTACCTAAAAAGTAAATCCTCAAGCCTTCCCAATCCTCATCCTCAAGCATGCATCGAAGAAGAAAGAAAATACTTGACACTGGCAAATACGCAAAAAGTGTGACGCCAATACTATAAAAAAAAAACAAACAAAAACACTCTTCGAATCAAACGCGCCGTCATATTAGTTTTTTCGATTTCTAACAATATTATCGAAAGTCTTGTAAGTATGTAAAATTGTACATTTTTCTATGTACCTATTCATTTCACAACGGTGATCTTGTCTAAAACACACAAGACGTTTTATCGGTTTTAGTCGACATTTTATAAAGTCAAATACTTAAATGAAACTCTGGAAAAAATATATACCTAAGTAGTGTTTTTCCGCTGTGACTGCTCCTTAACCGACTTTAAACAACAACCTTGATGGTTTGTGGGTGTGTTCCTCCATATACCACCACCACACCTCTCCTCCTAACCAACGTGGCCTTCGTGGCTCTTAAGATCTTACCAACACCGCACCTTGAGTCTTCGAGTTTTGTAGTTCTCCTTCGGCACGATATTCTCGTCGACACGTGTTTCGCCCCTCCACGAGGCACCCTCAGGACGTGTTGACTCCTCAAACGTCGGTCCGAAACTCAAATAAAACCTAACCTTCTTGTTTCAGTTGCTGGAAAACGACACTCAAGACGAGGCCCTCATCCCTCACGACAAGTTTGTGGCAGTGAATGCCAGAATGAACGCCAGGAGAGAGTATTTGCAGAACGAATGTTCTAGACTGGGCCTGGACGGCAGCAGCCATAAGGCTAATGCCTGGGAGTACCTCATAAACCGACAGTATCATGTTATATGGTGAGTACATATTGCATTATTGTATTAAGATAAGATAATCATTTATTCATCAATAGAAATACTCAACTTATGAACTAAAAGTTAACAGTTAGTAATTCTATTGTCTTGTCGTTTGTCACGTAATGTATTATTGTGTCATGTTGTGTGCTGGATGTATTGATTGGATGCCTGGATGGAAGAGATCACTCTTAGCGACAAGGCCACCAATTAAGACGCTAATTTTAATTTCTGTGTTTCTTTTTGTATTGTTTTATGTGTGTAGTTTTAATAAAGTATTTATCTATCTCTATAAATATTTTTAAACTGAATCTTGGGACTGGCACTGGCCCACCTAGTACATGTTATAAATATATTTAATAAACTAGTGGGTGCTTAGCTCGTATTAACAAGTAAAACTTGCATTCCCTATTTCACTATTTCATTTCAAAAATCCTTACCTAGCGGATGCCTACCTGCATGCCAAATTTCAGCCCAAACTGTCTAGTGGTTTGGGCTGTGTGTTGTCAGTACCTTTGAGTTTTATATATTTAGATTTATTATTATTCCCCTGTCTTACAATAATTCCAATTGGCTAAGTGATATATTTTGGTCGTTAGTCGGTTTAAAATCGTATAGGCATGTAAGTAAGGTAACGGCGAGAAGAAAGTATTCTGGGACATGATAGGTACTACAACTGTAGGGTTCGTTCCTTAACTACGATTGTTATTTCTGATTGATGAGCATTAATAATGTGTATTGGATTTATCCGCCACAAATCATATTTTCAGTGCAAGTAATTAAAATGGTTTAATCAATCATAATGAAACATGCATGCCAATTTGGTTTCGATAATTTCATTAGTACTGGTAGTACTGGGTCAAAAAAACACATGTACTATAATTATTACAATTACCTAACGTTTCGTGAATTTGATTATTAATCTTAAATATTTATCTTATCCAGCTGGGTGACCAAAAAGTGTGCTTCCGTGGGTTGGATGATACGTTAAATTGTAGGTCCCGGCTGTCGTCATAGTATGGCAGTCGTTAAGCCATGTCAGAGATTGGGGCTAGATGGCGCTGTGTGATATATCCTGAAATATTCATTTACTTTAATTATTTATTTTCCTTCATATTTTTTTGTATATAAGTACTTACATAATTATACCTACATAATTATTTATCTTATTTGTAGTTATGTAATTTTAGTTCTCATTTTTGTTTTATGTGTTATGTTTTGCAAGTGCGTGATCGTGCCGCAAATTAGACAAAATCAGTATTATATCAATACTTAATACTGATTTAGTCTTAACTATATTTTTTTACTTATTTTCAGGTGTAACATATTCAAAGCAGCCTCAACATCTTGGATGTACAACTTCAATCTAATGGCGAACTACACCGCAGCCTTCTTAGACAAAACTAAAGAGGTTCCACTAGTCCTCGCCAGAAAAAAATACGCTCGACCAACAGTAGAGATGATAAAGAAAGCTAATCAGGATTCTGTGACGTTCCTGATAGTCAGACATCCCTTAGAAAGGCTGGCTTCTGCATATAATGACAAGATTGTTCACGCGTGGCCCAAGTCTTTCCATGATAAGATGGGGCATATGATCATCAAGAAATTTAGAAAGGTGCTGTTCTCATGTTATAAAATGTATATGACAAATACTATTTTTTGGTGTATGACGCGTACTAGATAGGTAGGTGTGCTTGGTAACAATTCTGCAGGGGAAATAGGGTATTTTCGATTCCTAAATTCAGCTTTTTCGGGAGACATTAGTGCTCTGCGTGACCTACAATTCGCCAAATGATGTTGCAAATACTTCAAGCACGGTTGACTAAAGAGGAATAGGTTCACATTCGCTCACACACGTATTTATATTCCAAGAGCTCTCGTACCTATTATACTTTAGTGGTGTTTAACAACATGTAAACTGTTGTCAAACGTACTCGTAAGCCTAGATATTCACCAAAAAAATTACAAAGATATCTGATAAGAAAGTAACCTACAAATCTATTTCAGAATCCGTCAGTAACAGAGCGGTACCCGGTGTTCGAAGAGTTCGTGTCGTACGTGCTGGAGGAGGCACGAGCGAAGCGCTCTCTCGACATGCACTGGACGCCCTACTCCGACTTCTGCACGCCGTGCAGGTTCCAGTTCGACGTCATATTGAAGTTCGAGACTTTAGATGTGAGTATATGAAGACTATAACCAACCAAATATAATGGGTGAGACAAAAGCCCATAGACTTCGCTGGCTGGGTCACTTGGTGAGAATGGGAGACGATCGTAGTGTCAAAAGTGCCTATCTCGGTGTCCCGGGAAGCCGTCGTCCCGTTGGTCGCCCGAGGTACCGCTGGAAGGATGTCGTGGAGTCAGATCTACGCGTGCTTCAAGTAGCTGACTAGCGGGGAGTGGCGCATCACCGGGACCGGTGGCGATCTCTTGTATCGGAGGCCAAGACTCACTTTGGGTCGCTGCGCTAGCGGAGTAAGTAAGTATGTATATGAAGACTATTTCTCTTTGTGACTCAGAAATGGGCGGTATTCATTAGCGGTTTAGAAAATTATTCCCGACCAGAAGAACGTTAACACCGCAAATCTCTAAAACTTTTGGTTCTGTAAAAATAATAGGTTTCACAATCAGTCCCAGAATTGAATGAAAAAAAAGTTAGGTAGGTACTACATCTGGAAACTGAGGAATACGAAGACGATGACAAATCGCGGGGATCGATGTCAACAGAGAGGCTAGACAGACAGATCGGCCAGAAATGAAAAAATAAATAGTGGTCAATCGTAAGAAATGAATTCACAGAATTATGAAACATTTATATTTCCACGAAGTTTAAAACCTTTTGGTTATTATAATTTTAATGACAACAGGAAACACTCTAGTTCCCAGAAATGATCAAGTTTTAGGGCAGCCGCAAGCACCACAATGCATTAATTCTCACTACAGCCTTGCGGTCAGCCACACCGCTACCGTTAGGGAATCTAAGCTTTCTACACAGGGATGGAGGGAATAAACTTTCATACAGTTATTGTTTACCATCAAGCAAACTACGGTCAAGTCCAAACCTTAAGGTTAAAAAAATACCATAAATACCTACTGTTGTTCTTCTACAACAGAGTTAGTTCTTGTAAAACCGTTAGGTACATATTTACCTACTAAAATGATGAAGAAATAATAAATAGATACGTGATTAAAATTATTTTCGAATAAAAAATTACAAAAATGCAAGTGATGTAGTTAGACCCACTTATGTAAAATTAATTTGAGAACGATTTACACGTTACACACAGTTATGTTACACACGGATACTTTACAATTACATACAGAGCATAGAAATACTTTCTAACAGTACGTACCTATATATGCAGGTATTACATTAGTGTTGCTGTCAAATCATTTTTAAACAGGTGATAAAAACCTGGGAAATATGATAAGAGCTTCAATGATGATAAAAATCTTCTATTCTGTCTCCACAAATACTGGCCAAACGACCGAAAAATGTAGAGTGAGGCACGAGCGACACCATTGTGACCAGTTACTATACGAGTAGTTAATGATGAATCGTGATTTGCCACTGCTACTGAGGACGACCTCTGGTACTGTATCAGGTCAACAAGGGCCAAGTTCTAGGAGCCCTAGATAGAAGAATATCTATTGTATTACTGTGCTAGAGGCGTTAGTGTAGCGTGAGGTCTTTCATACGGGAAATGTTTCCAGTACTGGCTCCATCTTCAACCGCAATGTTGCATATTCCTATGCAACTGATCTGGTGGTCAAATACCTGATTGTCAAGTATAAAAAAATAATTTAGTTTAAAACTTGAAGATTACCGTAAATTTCTAAAACCAAATCACAAAAAAAAAATTGGCAAAACTGTACAAAAGCCTCTAAAATATAGCTAATTACGTACCTACCAGTAAGTCTGTGTAAGTGTGCAAGCGAGTGTGGCTCAGCGGTTTCAGCGTCTGCTTTTCATCCAGACGCGCCCTGGTTCGAATCCGGCCCTACACCAATGATTTTCTAGTTTTGTGTGGATTTGCACTCGCTTAACGCTGAAGGAGAACATCGTGAGGAAACTGACATGTTTGAGGACCACAATATCCGAGGACATGTGTCTTCGTGGAAGGACCCGGGGGCCCACCACGATGTATCTGCCCAAGAAAACTCCCCTAACGAATTAATTCTGCGGGGGAGTCACGACTATCAGTCATGAGGAAATACGACTTAAGATGGTGCTATGTGAAATCGACATTTCATAAAATCAAATAAAATAGAAGTATATAAGATAGAGCTAAATTTTTCCGGTTTATATAATTTTGATTCAGTGTTAAGATAATAAAAGACGCCAAAACGCGATTACGTATACTTCGCTCGATAGTTTTTTTTTTAAATAGTTGTTTTGAAATATTTTTCACCTTTTTTTCCAAAAGTAGTACAGAAATTTTAACCAATTTACTTAATTATATCTAAAAGGTAATGTTATTATTTAGAGGAGTAGAAAACCATAAATAGAATATTCTGAATTGCTGATTTTATATGAATTTATTTCGTCAAAAACGTCTGCAAAACTGCTCAAATTGTGCAAAATTGTTTGCGTGTGGACAAAACTCGTCGGCCGGAGCTATGTGCGCGATGCTCGCCCTTGCTTTCTTGTTAATAAGGCGTAGAATTGCATGCGAAAAAGCAACTGTAGGCATTTTTCCAAGCGCAAAGCGTTTTCGGGTGAAATATCGTGGCCTTAAGAGAGAGAAGTCTGTATAAATAAATGCCTAGTAGCCACAACATATTACCTATACGCCGCGTCGACACATCCATAAAACTACTTCCCACGTCCCCGCTAGATGGGACATGATTCCCAATGGACCTTGTTACTCCCATCCCGCGGCGAAATGGCTTGTAATCGAATCCGCACCCTTATTAGGGATAGAAGATATAGGTTGGTAAGGATTTACAGGGTGGTTCATCTGTAGAATAGTACTATACGAGTATATTATGCAGCCAGGTAAATAATATGGTGTACTTTGTACTTGTACTTTCATATTAAAAGTAGCCATATAAACAATAATGTCTTCATACAAAATTACGTTCTATTCGTAGTACACGTTTTTCTAATATACAAACACTTCAAACGTTTCCTTTGAAGTGATAATAAACAATAATATAGGTATAGTAACATAGTATAAGCAATAGATAAATTATTGTGATCCAAAATATACAAAAAAGAGATACAAATGAGTATCGTGATCTATTTACAAAAGAAACAGATAAAGCCCGTACTACATCATTACACCTAGATAAGCTTTATCTATAGAACATCCTGTAGTATAATACTTTGCAGTTGATAGCATGCCAAAGGGCGGCGTCGCTGCAAGTTGATATTGATACCACGCTACAGTATTATGGCATTTTTTGCTATAGTTAATGGACATAGCACACATATAAACTCACAATTAGATTGTCACGTGACTGTTACCGTATGTAGGTAAGGTACATAATGAATTGTATGATTCTTTGTAGGAAAATTCTTGTCACAAAATCTTTTAGAACTCCCTGTTCTAACAAGAATAATCTAGCGATTATCAAAGCGACAATGAACGGATTCCATATTGCACGCCCCATCTTACGTTACAGCTATTGCTTACCATCAGGCAAACTTAGCTTACTTAACTACTAGATTTTACAACTAGTTATCTACAATTTTTTTAAATTAACTACTTTTATAAGATCGTTTACAAGTTGGCATGTGTGCTAAGACCATTACTGCCATTACGTCCAAGGCCGATGGGAGAATACTTGTGTTTGAAGTTAGGTGATTTTGACGTAGCGAAGTGCTTTTACTGTTAGGAGTGAGAATAATATTGTTGCGGTTTCTTGTGATTTTCCCACGAGATTGCAATGAGCAATTTTTACTAAGTTCATGAGTACACAGAAGGCTATATGAGTTTGGATTTACATACATCGTAGAAAATGTAATTCTGGTTGCTTTGTCGGATGTAAAATTACGAAAATACGTGTTGTAAGAGGCACAATTAGATTGTTTATACATTTTGTGATTGGAATCGTACGAATACCTATAGTAGCTACCACAATGATTAGCTCCGAGACAAGCTAAGTTTCTTATGCGCATTCAATACGGTGACATGTTGAATCAGGCGTTATTATTCAGAAATCCATTGCAGATGATACATTTTAATAAAATATATTTATTTCCTTTGCAATCAATATTGAGAAGTTCAAATACAAGAAAGAATTAAATTACATCAAAGATTGATATATCATCATCATCATCAGCCTGTTATCGCCCACCGCTGAGCATGGGCCTCTCTTCTTGTCTCTAGTGCCGGTCCTAGGAAGATTGAACCGCATTGGTAGGCAACCTCTGTTTCTATAGCTGGATCCAAACTAGTTCTGCAGGGGCGTCGTATATTTAGCTAAACTAACCAGCAATAACTCTATTGTTCTAATAAAACTCTACTTCTTTTGCAGGAGGACCAGCGCTACCTCATCAGACTAGCCCGTCTCCAAGATATAGTGAAGCCAGAGTGGCGCAACACAGGCAAGGGGGCCAACACTCTGCACAACATCAACCACCTCTACTCCAGGCTCACTAGCGCACAGCTGGATGGACTGTACAAGTTATATAGGTACAACTAACTTCCTGTTATTTATAGTCGCGAGTCTTCAGATCGCCTTTATTATGAGTCTTAATGGTTTAATAAATAATAATGGATTATTTAATAAACCATGATAATTTAATAGATTTATTCTCAATTAAGACGTAACATGAAATTATATGTCAACTGTCACAATTATCATGATATATTATTAGACAAGGCATAGTTGTAGCATTAAAATTGTTTCGGTCCCGTGAATCAAATAGTAGGTACATTAATAGTATGTCTCGATTGATCGCGGCAATGCACCAATCGTTGAGACCTGTCTAAACACCCTGAGGCGGTTTAAACACCCTGAACACCAGAACTCCAGGGTTTAAATTACATCAAGTCAGATATTATGTTTATAAACATATTTTGTATGTATATCCGAGTTATCTCAGATAAGAATTCATTAAAACAAATAACATCGAATAACATTGACGAATCTACGTAAACCAAATGTCATCTTCCTTTCCAGAAATGACTTCCAGCTGTTCAACTACACAATAGACAATTATTACGAGATCATCAAACAGGATAGTCACGGATGAACATAATGTAGAAGCAAGATCATCATCATCATCTGCAACAGCGCTGGGACTTTAGTGAGGAGACTTGAGTGCGTTCCGGGAATGAGGTTTGCGAAAGGTCATGAGTATGTGCTTAGTTGTTCATGTTTATTTTATAAAAGACCGAACTCAGGAGAAAATACCTACATGACATTTGATTCCCAAATTTGAACTTTGTATGGCTTTTCTAATAAAGACGGGAATTTATAATTGAAAAGGAAGCTCGGGCGTGTCGTTAGTTCCAGTTGGTTATAAATAAACCTTCACGCTTAAATTTTCACCATCTAGATGTATTTCCCAAATTCTCTCAAGATTTATAAATATATTGTATTGTAAATCCTTGTAATTTGTTACAAATTATATGCAATTATAAAAGTTTGACTCTACATGGATATTTATTTACTTACTTCTTCAATGGCTAATCTCTTCCTAAGCAAACTCAAGTAAAAAGTTAATCAACTACTGTGAATTAACTTTTTGTTCGATTCTTAGTTCTACTACTTGTACTACTAATTAATTGATCGGCCGATCAAGTGCTTGCGACAATTTAAGGGTAAACGTATACTTAACATGAAAACTATCAGAGATTTGTTTGATGAGATTATCATTAAATTACTTTACTCAGAGACGACAATTTTTCGCACGTAAAAATATATTAAACCACAATATATTTGACTTGCCCAAAACGGTTAGCGATTTATTCCAATACAATTTGTGAGAATGACATTTATCAAAATATGTTTAGTATTATTAATTTTATGGTAATGAAATTTAATAAAATTGCCGACACTGCGACTTAGTAGTTTCTGTAATGCCTTAAAAAATTGCCAACAAATCTAGCGATATGGTTAAATACACGTTTACCCTTATGTTTAAAATGTCATCTTTGTAAAAACTTACCTACTTAATTTGAACAATGTACCTTAGTCACAAGACACTTTGCTTTACTTTTGTTACAAGTTAGATATTTTTTAACTTAGGAAGAGACCTAAGTAAACTTACTGGTGTCAGATGTTTGATAGTTTTAAACTTAACCTAAACAAAGTAAATGTTACTATAATTTGTTAATATGACATCAAGGTTTCGTTTTTATATCGTTTTTTATACTTTTGATGCTTTGCGGTATCATTTAGATAACTTTTTCCAAACACAAAGTCACCAGTTAGTTATGTTGAGGCTTCTTTAGCAAAGTCAAACATTTTATTTGTAAAAATAATGTTATATAAAGTAGATATAAATATTTATTGTATATACATACGGGGTTTTTAAAGAGTTATGCTAAACTGTAAAGGAAATAATATAAAGTTTATCTTTCATTCTTAAATTCAATTATTATTATTTTCAGTACATATATATATTGCCTGTCTCATACTTCGTTTTAGGAACGCATTTTATTACAATACAAATCTCAACATAATAAAAGGACACGAAAAAGAGTAAACTCCTTTAAAAACCTTGTATGTAGGTATATATAGGTACATTTGAACAAGTACATAGATGTGCGTCATAGACTGTACTTTGTGATATAATACAAAGCTATTAAATATGTTTTGTTTTAAAATTATTAAGTAATGTTGATCATGAATTAGCTGTAGTTCAATTAGATAATTAACTAAGCATTGAACTTGAAATAATAAGAATGATTGCACACTTTGTGCTATAAATGGTATAGGAATAAAGAAGAATAGGCCAAAACTATTTAATCATTTGGTTTCAATTGTGAAAATGTTTGATGTAAAGAATTGACAAAATAGTCTCGTCCTTTTGTATAATCGGCAATTGCCAATTCTCGTGAGCATAGCCGGTCGTATAATATTATAGTTACAAATAAACTGTTGATCTTGTAAATCAAGTGAATCCGACGGGCACTACCAGTTTAAAACATCGTTCAGTACAGTGTAGTTATTTAAGTATTTTAATGAGCTTTATCACAAAACACATATTAGTACAAGGCTACGAACGAATAGTCGCTTATCAGAATTTTTGATCGAATATGTTAAAAACTTTAATCCGTTGTTAAAGTTCGCTACATAAATAACGCTTAACAATGCCTCTACACTCTACTTTCAGCCAAAGTAATGAAAAAGCTACGGTTTTAAATTTATATAAACAGAAGACAGAGAAAAGAAAAAACCTTATAGAAGATTTGATAACCTTCTTTTTGTAAGTCGGTTATAATGACATTAATTTTTTATCACTCACGCCGGGAAAAGCCTCATGTAATCAAGACTTCTTAGACTCAAATTCCTGGCTTGAAAGAGACAAATCGATGCTCTCATTCTGTTTTTACATCCAGAAAAAATGTATACTTATAGCAAATTAAATTAGCTTCTCATTAGAAACTAGCGTGTCTAAGTACAAACTTGATAATGTTCAAAAACATGTTACGTTTTTTGTAAATAACTATTCGAATTTTATGTAGGTATATCTTGTGAATGATTGTATAGTTTATCTAATTTAGTTTAGTAGGGCATTCACAGTTTGTTCACATTTAATGACAAACAATTGTTTGACTTTAAATGAATAGGGATGTATTATTGTTTTACAGTTACCATTGATTAATGTTTGATGTTACTGTTGGTCTGTTCAATTTAATACCTACTTAAGATAGATTTTGTTTCATTTTCCATGTCAATATGTAGTAAGTATATAAAGATGAATATCGTTGCAAAGATGGTTTGTTAAACTGTCAGTCAGGCATTTGTTCGCTAACGACACTCGCACGAGCAACAGTGTGGTGGAAACACAGATAACAGAAACCAAAGGATATTGGCCTTCTAAGAATTTTTGTTTGAAACCCAGTGTCCGCAATGACCGCTAGCACCGGCTGCATTTCGATCAAGAATTAGCGTGCATTGTCAGTGAGGGCTTGTTATGCGTAATCATCCATTGCGTATTATTGTTTTACGTCTTATACAAACCAAGCAATGGTTCAATAACTTTGTTTTCTTAACGCCACGTCGACTGACAAGCGGTGAGCCTATGAGGTTCGTTTTGCACCGCATGCGATCGCACGGGGCCCGCTTACTTTACCCTATCTCTATTTGTTCCTGTTATCTGTAGGTGGAAAGTTAAGCATTGCTGTACTGGATTGAAATATAATATAAAAAACTAGGTAGTATAATATATTGATTTTAGTATATTTGTATGGCGCAGATTCCTTAAAATATATAACTAGTCCTAATAGGGTAGTATTTGAGCTTAGATACTGTTTCGCATTTAAAAAGTTTGAGTTAGTGTAGTCATAATATTAGGAAAGATAAAAAAGATAGTAATGTAATTGTACGCCGCTTGTTTACAATCAATACAACATATATTGGCCACGTTGCCCTAAAATAGAGAATAAAACAAAATGAATGGTTTGTTCAATATTGTTTTACAAATACATTCATGGGCAAAGGAGTGGCGTGTGCAATGTTCTCTATAATTCTTACCTAAACTGAAAATAAAGCTGGAATCATTTTAATTCATACTAATGACACTGCTGGTAAAATTACTTATGTCTAATGTTGTATCAGTTAAAAAATAGTTCATAGTACATATAACACTTTTCTCTCTTCTAAACATTACCTTTAAAACAGAACAATTAGGTAATATAAAAAACAATTTAATAACCACAGATATAATGTTATCCTAGTAACAATAATACACAATAATAAATCATTAAGAAAATAAGTGTCACATCGCATTTTATATATTTGTAAAGTAATGGAGTTAAATAAGATTTATTTCTTAATTAGTAATGAAATTGTAGAATCTATGGAATGTTATAAAATACGGAAATATACCCGCGTCTTTAATTACACTTAGCATCCACACCATTATTACTATATATATCTATTTATGTTCTGGTCAAATAATATTGTAAAAATCATTAAAAATTAGACGCGGGTGTAGCCGTGAAGATATAATTATGGCGCTTTCACATTTGTGTAAACAATAAATATATCATTAATTATATAATAACTAAACCTCTGTAACTTTTAAAAAACTAACAGTTTAGATGCAATATTTTCAGTATCTGAACTGGGATTATTTTTTGCAAACGCGGCATTGGAAACTAAAGTTTCTACTGAAGGTCAATGGACCTACTTGAATCACTACTTAAACTATATAAAGTTCATAATACAATCTTTTTATTATCTTCAATCTTCGTATTATATCTATCTTATTCATACTCTTCTGTGTTTTTTTACAATATCTATCTGTTTTAATAAGACAAAATGTGACTGCGCCTTTAGACCAAAAGTATTATGGCCTATGGAAGTAATTATATTGGTGCTATACCTTAGAATAGATGTAGAGCGATCTCAGATGGAAATCTGACGCGCACGCTGTTAATAACCGAAATATATGAGCCTAGTTTTTCAAGCAAGTTTGTAGCTTCTTTAATAATATAAATAAAACACATTCATCAGCATCATTTTCTTCATCAGCCCGTTATCGCCCACTGCTGAGCATAGCCCTCTCTTCTAGTACCTACGCTACTCGTCCCGGTCCTGCGCAGACTGAGTCCAGGTGCTGTTTCTTATGTCGTCAACTCACTGCATTGGTGGGGACCTAACATTACATTAAATATTCCAGGACATTCCACACAGCGCCATCTAGCCCCACACTAAGCAAACGATTGAGTCGTGGGTACTTGATAACAGATATAATGCTTAAATATTTAATACTTCGTGTCGACAAAACTATCTTCGTTGTGTGATATGTCCTGAAATATTTATTATTATTTTTATTTAAGACCAAACCAGCTAACTAAAATTAACTAAAAACTTGCTATCCTTGCTTGAACAATTAGTATATTGTATATCGGAGATTAATATATGACCAGGCTATTTTATAGACTATTCTATAAGCCTAAGCGATGGAATTGTCTACTAAAATAGCCTTGTCTGACAGTAGAACCGGGGCTGGTTGTGTCAACTTAGGACATATAGACGAATTAAATGACATAATATGACTTTGTTGTTTTATTTTATGAGAATAAACTTATCGTAAGATCGCCGTGTAGGTAATACAGGGTAAGGTTTTAAAGAAGGGTTTGTCCTAAATAGTCATACCGTTTCCGTCACTTTGTTATTTCTTCTTCTTCATATCTTATCGAATGAGAGTGGCCAACTACGGTGTCGAAGGTTTATCAAGCCGCCCTAAGGGTCTCTCACATGCCTGCCTCTGTGCCTCTATTTAGTTATTTAAGTCACACTGTAGGTACTTAAATAATCCGATACATTTCATCATCTAAATAAGATGGCTTACCTATAGTACTATCATTATGATGTACCTACTCCTTAGGTATATTCAATTGTCTGGTGGAGCCCAATGTCAGTCGCTGGCTACCACGACCTTCCTCTTTAGCTTGGTTCGTATTTTCGAGTCCTTATGTTCTGGGCGTGTAAATTTTTAATTTAATCTTTAAAGATTCAATTGATCAACAAAAATTTGTTATTCCCCTTCCAGTGGGCCTAGCAGGAATATTACCATCGCAGGATCCGATAATTTGTCGATCCTCATTTCATACAAAATCGTACAGCGCACCTGGTGGCGAGTAGCGAAACTATTTTACTCGCGACCTCGCTTACTCCGCAGGATTCGATGAAATTACGGGACTAATGTATGGAGATTTACATAGCTAGCGAGTAGGAGTTTTAATATGACAGGTGATCCGTAAATACCAGACCCAGCCTTCGACAAAATGTCACAAATATTTTCATTGCCATTTTTTCAGTGAGAAAACTATAAACGGTTAGGTTAATTAGGTTGAGCCCAAAATATTGAGCCCAAAATGTTGAGCCCAAAAAGTCAAGCCCAAAATGTTGAACCCAGAGAGTCGAACCCAAAATGTTGAACCCAAAAAGTAGAGCCCAAAAAGTCGAGCCAAAAACAATAAAAATACTCAACTAGGTAGATTAACCAAAATCATACTTACCGGTAGGCAAAAACTTTAAAAATTGGAATAGGTTAGGTTAAGGGTACTCGCGTCGGGAGATCGGTTTCAAACTCGGTATCGGGGGGTTATTTGACCTGGTCTTTCTTCCTATACCCCCATTTGGGGCTCTATCGGCACCCCTTGGGGTACCTCCCATACATATTTTTTTTTTGGGGGTTTTTTTTTAATTTTCTCGCTTTTTAATTCCTTTATGAACTCAGTATATGCCTCACCCAAAATTTTCGTTCAATACCCGTCGTTTGACACCAATTTTATCCCTCTACGATAATAAATGTAGATTTTAAACCCGGGTTAGATTTTTCAAGTTGACAATATTTCCATACAAATGTATGGGATATGAACGTTTTTCATAATAAAATAGACAAAATCGTAATTGTTGAAATTTATATTCAACTCAATATCTCAAACCCAAAATGTTGACGCCAAAATGTTGACCCCAAAAACTTGACCCCAAAATGTTGACCCCAAAATGTTGACCCCAAAATGTTGACCCCAAAATATTGAGCCCAAAATGTTGAGCCCAAAAAGTCAAGCCCAAAATGTTGAACCCAGAGAGTCGAACCCAAAATGTTGAACCCAAAAAGTAGAGCCCAAAATGTTGAGCCCAAAAAGTCGAGCCAAAAACAATAAATATACTCAACTAGGTAGATTAACCAAAATCATACTTACCGGTAGGCAAAAACTTTAAAAATTGGAATAGGTTAGGTTAAGGGTACTCGCGTCGGGAGATCGGTTTCAAACTCGGTATCGGGGGGTTATTTGACCTGGTCTTTCTTCCTATACCCCCATTTGGGGCTCTATCGGCACCCCTTGGGGTACCTCCCATACATTTTTTTTTTTTGTTTTTTTTTTTTAATTTTCTCGCTTTTTAATTCCTTTATGAACTCAGTATATGCCTCACCCAAAATTTTCGTTCAATACCCGTCGTTTGACACCAATTTTATCCCTCTACGATAATAAATGTAGATTTTAAACCCGGGTTAGATTTTTCAAGTTGACAATATTTCCATACAAATGTATGGGATATGAACGTTTTTCATAATAAAATAGTCAAAATCGTAATTGTTGAAATTTATCTTCAACTCAATATCTCAAACCCAAAATGTTGACCCCAAAATGTTGACCCCAAAATGTTGACCCCGAAATGTTGACCCCAAAATGTTGACCCCGAAATGTTGAGCCCAAAATGTTAATCCCAAAAAGTAGAGCCCAAAATATTGAGCCCAAAATGTTGAGCCCAAAAAGTCAAGCCCAAAACCCAGAGAGTCGAACCCAAAATGTTGAACCCAAAAAGTAGAGCCCAAAATGTTGAGCCCAAAAAGTCGAGCCAAAAACAATAAAAATACTCAACTAGGTAGATTAACCAACATCATACTTACCGGTAGGCAAACACTTTAAAAATTGGAATAGGTTAGGTTTTTTTTTTTTTGTATAACCTACCCCCAACGAGTTTGTGTTGGGGCCTGTTCTTTACAATCCACTTTCATATCATTCTCGCGTTTATGCCTCTCGTACTTTTATTCTTCATACATGTTCTTTCTGTCATTCTATTCCTCATTCAGTCTTATTTTATTTGCTGTTCCTATGCTAAGCTACATTTATTCAAATTCTACTTGGATACATAATTACTTTTTATCATTGGTCTTACATTTTTAGTTGCGTCGGCGCGCCATCAGTCACAAATTTAATTGCGCTGTGGCGGGCTTTTTGTTGTATTCCTTTTATTTACGGATTGTATAATATCTTTACAGTAGGTTATAAACTTGTCTCTAATATATTTATTTTGCACAATTGTATTTAGGTTTTCTTTACTTACGTCAATGTCCAGCTCACATTCCATATCATACCTTTTGTTCGCATATATCGGGCACTCTAGTATACAATGCAGTACAGTCTCGTCCACGTCAGGGTCACAGGGGCATGCCGGGCTCTCTTTGCACCGGAATCTGTATAGATACTCGGAGAACCCCCCATGTCCTGTGAATAGCTGGGTTGTTAGGTAGTCAATGTCAAGTTTACGAATCAGTGGGTATGCCTGTATAGCGTCTGGGAAAAATATTTTTGTCGTTGTCGCTTTGTCTTCAGTCATGTATCTCCGGTTCCCTCGTCAAGCGAATCGTAGCGAATTTGTCGTCTGACGAATGAAACCGGGCAGCGGTCATAGTTGGCTCTAGTTTTCAGTGTCAGTGCGGCGATCTTGGCTAGCTCGTCCGCCCTCTCGTTCCCCTCTAGTCCTGCATGTGCTTTTATCCAGTACAGCTGGATGGATTTATTGCTTTCTCTCATCTGCTGGATGTTTTTCCGTGTTTGCACTGCTAGGGGGTGAAGGGAAGAGACGTTGGCAATAGTTTCGAGGGCAGAACGAGAGTCGCTGTAGATGTTGCAGCTGGTATGTTTGGCCTTTAGTGCTTTTTCCGTCGCTTCAGTCAGTGCCAACAGCTCCGCTTGATATACGGAGCAGCAGTCGTCTAGGCGCAGTTTTTTGGTACTAGTTTCGGTGGTGCCTTGTCTAATAGACAAGGCAGCTCCCACTTTTCCCTCAATTT
The DNA here is from genome assembly GCA_964023185.1 of Macaria liturata. Lineage (NCBI taxonomy): Eukaryota > Metazoa > Arthropoda > Insecta > Lepidoptera > Geometridae > Macaria > Macaria liturata. The sequence goes on along the minus strand of OZ026824.1, from coordinate 19,584 downwards.
TGCTGCCGTCAGTATAAATGTTTAGGCCTTCACTGAAGGTCTGTTCAACTGCCGCTTCGTCTTCCAAGCACCGGAAGTGTATTTGTTCCAGAGTTGCTGGGTGTGGCTTGTGGGTGTATACCACTGAACACTCTATGCCACGGCTGCCCACTATACGATCAGTGTAACCTTTCTTTATTTCGTGCAGAGCTGCCGCTTCTCTAATTCGGATGTCCAGCGGAAGTAGTCCGGCCAGCAACAAGACCGAGTTCAGTGATGCCGTCCTGTAGGATTTGACCAGTTTTTGAACAAATCCTCTTTGAACTGAGTCCAGCTCATTCTTCGTCTTAATCTTGTTGGTGGCCGGCGCCCAAGCGCTGGCAGCGTACAATATGGTGGGCTCTACCACCGCACTGTAAATCGTACGTATTACCTCTGGTGAGAGACCCCATAGTGCTCTCGCTGTTTTTGCCAACTGTTTATACAGGTTTAATGCCTTCCTACAGACGTTCGCGGTGTGTGCGTTGAAGGTTAGTTTGTTATCAATGGTCAGCCCGAGTAGTTTCATCTCTTTCGACATGCTAATATTCACGCCACCCATGCTCAGGCGTGGGGTATCATACTTCAATTTGCGCGTGATGGTCATTGCTACCGTCTTGTGAGGGGCAAAATTGAGCTTACTTTTGATACCCCACGACCGAACAAGTGCCAGCGCTGCATTAGCCTGTCTCTCTACTTCTAGGGCCGTTTCTCCATCTTGGACCAGCAAAATGTCATCGGCGAATGCCTGGGCATAGTGCCCCTCCCTTTCTAGCTCCAGGAGTAACGGGTTCAGGAGCAGGTTCCAAAGCATGGGACCTGCTATGGAACCTTGTACACAGCCTTTTTCCGTTTTCCTCTCACACTCTTCGCCGGCATATCTGACTCGGACCTTTCGGTCCTCGAGATAGCTGGCCATGACTCTACTCAGGTTTATGGGGACCTTCTCTTCTGCCAGCCTGATCTTTATCAGGGCCCACCATGCTCCGTTGAAGGCTCCCTCTATATCGAGCGACACCATCGTTACAATCTTCTTCTCATCAAGCTTCTTGTAGATGTGCTGCATCAGGGTATAGAGGGAGTCCTCTGTACTCTTCTGTGGTACAAAGCCAAACTGGCGTGTGCTTGTCCCTGGCAGCAGGTAATACCTGAGTCGAGCCACGACCATCTTCTCGTACACCTTTCCCAATACAGGTAGGAGGCCAATAGGTCTGTACGACTTTGGTGTAGTGTAGGAGCTCTTCCCCGGTTTTTTAAGGACAACCACCGTAGCTTCCTTCCACTTGTTAGGGAAGTGTCCAAGCTTTAGGCACTTGTTCGTCAACCTCAGGAAGAGTTCGGGGTCGTTCCTTATGGCCTCCTTGCAGATGTCTGCGGTAAGGCCATCTGCTCCTGGCGCTTTTTTGGGGTTGAACGAGTTCACCGCCAGACTGAGTTCGGTCTCGGTAAATGGTGGGTCTTCAAGCTCATCTTGCTGTTCATCATTTACTGTACCTGCTTGTAATCTTATCTGGCGGTGATCTGCGTTGTCGGTGTCTTCCAGGTCCTGCGGGTAAAAAGTCCCGGCCAACAATTCCACGGACTCTTTTGCGTCCAGCACTCTATCGTCCAGCTGTAGTGGCACGTCCTCTTCCCTTGCACTTGTCCTGTTTATCACCCTATAAATCCGGTCCCATATGCTTTCCCGGTCCTGTTTCCCACAAAGATTCTTCCAGCTTCCTATGCGTGCTTGCCATGCTTGATGCTCGTACTCATATTTCTTTTCCAGGTATTCCTCGACGACCTTCTTTCTTCTCACCGGGGCCGCGCATCGGATCCTCATCTTCCTCGTCTTAACTTCCCGCTTCAGCCGTTCGAGTTCTTCGGTCCACCATGGCATGGTAAGTGTCTGTTTGTTTTTTATTTTAGGTAGAGTGTCTGTGCATGTTTGTGTTATGATTTGTGTGTATCTGTCTACTGTGTGTTCAATTTGATGTGTGTTGTTAATATGTTCTATGTCTGTATGTGTGAGTGATTGGTCAGCTTTTAATTGGTTCATTTTCTCATGAAAAAGAGACCAATTTGCCTTCCGTGTGTTGTATAGTCTCGTGGTTCTGGTTATGTGTGTGCCTTTAGATTTAGTGAGTAAAATATTAAATGTAATGCCATTGTGGTCCGAGCTCGTCATGTTTTCAACGACTTTCCAAGCATCAATCCGAGGGAGAATTTTGGTCGAGCAGGCAGTGATGTCCACGTGACTCATGTACCTTTTTTCGCCTCTGATTGTGTCAAAGGTAGGCGTATTTGGACCATTGTTATTGAGCACGTGTAATTCTAGGTCGCCGAGTAAGCCAAGCATCTCTGTTCCTCTGGAGTCCGTTCTGTCGCTTCCCCACCACGTGTTCCACGAGTTTGCGTCTCCTCCCATAACGAAGTTGCCCTTGGGTTTATGGTCTTCGTAATAGATGGAGAGCAAAGTGATACTCCACTCCTTAGTTCGCAGTCCCACAACAACAGTGTTGTTAGTTGTGTTAGGTTAGGTTAGGTTAGGTTAGGTTAGGTTAGGTTAGGTTAGGTTAGGTTAGGTTAGGTTAGGTTAGGTTAGGTTAGGTTAGGTTAGGTTAGGTTAGGTTGAGGACACGGCGCAGCACACCCTCGAGCTGTGCCCGTCGTGGTCCGAGCCGCGCCGCGGCTTGGTAGCGGTGGTCGGACCGGACCTCTCGCTTCCCAGCGTGGTCAACTCCATGCTGGGAGGCGAGGGGGCATGGGCAGCGGTCGCCTCCTTCTGTGAGGACGTCATGTCCCAAAAGGAGGCGGCGGAGCGCGCGCGAGAGGAAGACCCTCTCGCGGCGCCGCTGCGCAGGCGGAGAAGGGGCAGGAGAAGACGGCGATCATAGTCGTCTTCCTGCCCCGTGGTGGTGAATAGCGGGTGACAGGCGCGGGGGCGCCTTCTCCCGCATTGCACATTTTCATCACCCCGCCGGGCGGAAATGGCCGAGCACTCGCGGTCTTTTCCGGGGCCCCTCCCCCTGCAGGGAGGGGCGTGAAGGCCCCGCTGTAAAGGCGGGCGGTCGGCGGCGGGGGACTGGACGTAAAGGCTCTGCCGGTCTCCCAGTCTCCCTCCGCATAGACAATGCCGGAGTGCCGCTGGGTTGTTTAGTGGGTATACCGGTCCTCTCTGGGCCGGGGAGTCCCACATACCCCCCCAATCCCCCAAGGGGGGGATGCGTAACGCATTTTTCCCAGCGCAAAAAAAAAAAAAAAAAAAAAAAAAAAAAAAAAAAAAGGTTAGGTTAGGTTAGGTTAGGTTAGGTTGGCTTGAAGAGCCTACCGCGGGTGTGCGGACGGTGGAGGCAATCCGCCCTGTCCTCGTGCAGTGGTTGGCGAGGCAGCACGGGTCTCTCTCCTTCCGTGTCACGCAGCTCCTGACAGGCCATGGCTGTTTTGGCCGATTCCTGTTCGGGGTTGTGCGGAGGGAGGAGACACCAGCCTGTCACCATTGCGGGGACCCGGAGGACACGGCGGAGCACACCCTCGTGGAGTGCTCGGCGTGGGAGGAACAGAGGGCGCGGCTCGTGGCTGCCATAGACCGGAGGCTGTCGCTCCCGGCCGTTGCGAAAGCGATGGTCGAGAGCGACGTTGGTTGGGACGCGGTGCGAGACTTCTGCGAAGAAGTTCTCGCACTGAAGGAGGAGGCGGAGCGCGCGCGGGAGAGGTTCGCGGAGCCAAACTCCCTGCGCAGGAGGCGCGTTGGAGGGCGGCGCTTGGCGCACGACCGCCGACCTCCATAGAGGGGACTCCGGGCGGCAGGTCGGGGAACCTGTTGCCCTTAGGACTGAGTTCCCACAGGATGCACGACGTGTCCCGTGTTCCGACACGTCGTCCATTAGAGGGACGAGCAAAAGCTCCCCGAGACGGGGCCTGATTCCGGGCCAGCATCGCCAGGGCTGCGGACGCATGCATCGCACTCTCGGGGCCCTGATCGCGATGCAGAGGTGGAACACCCCAGGTTTTTAGTGGGTATGCCGGCCTTCTGGCGGAGACTCCCACATAACCACTCGCCCTCCCCGGGGTCGAGTGGTACCTTTAAAGGGTTTTCCTGGGTCAAAAAAAAAAAAAAAAAAGGTTAGGTTAGGTTAGGTTAGGTTAGGTTAGGTTAGGTTAGGTTAGGTTGCGGCTTGGTAGCGGTGGTCGGACCGGACCTCTCGCTCCCCAGCGTGGTCAACTCCATGCTGGGAAGCGAGGGGGCATGGGCAGCGGTCGCCTCCTTCTGTGAGGACGTGATGTCCCAAAAGGAGGCGGCGGAGCGCGCGCGAGAGGAAGACCCTCTCGCGGCGCCGCTGCGCAGGCGGAGAAGGGGCAGGAGAAGACGGCGATCATAGTCGTCTTCCTGCCCCGTGGTGGTGAATAGCGGGTGACAGGCGCGGGGGCGCCTTCTCCCGCATTGCACATTTTCACCACCCCGCCGGGCGGAAATGGCCGAGCACTCGCGGTCTATTCCGGGGCCCCTCCCCCTGCAGGGAGGGGCGTGCAGGCCCCGCTGTAAAGGCGGGCGGTCGGCGGCGGGGGACTGGACGTAAAGGCTCTGCCGGTCTCCCAGTCCCCCTCCGCATAGACAACGCCGGAGTGCCGCTGGGTTGTTTAGTGGGTATACCGGTCCTCTCTGGGCCGGGGAGTCCCACATACCCCCCCCACTCCCCCAAGGGGGGGGATGCGTAACGCATTTTTCCCAGCGCAAAAAAAAAAAAAAAAAAAAAAAAAAAAAAAAAAGGTTAGGTTAGGTTAGGTTAGGTTAGGTTAGGTTAGGTTAGGTTGCGGCTTGGTAGCGGTGGTCGGACCGGACCTCTCGCTCCCCAGCGTGGTCAACTCCATGCTGGGAAGCGAGGGGGCATGGGCAGCGGTCGCCTCCTTCTGTGAGGACGTGATGTCCCAAAAGGAGGCGGCGGAGCGCGCGCGAGAGGAAGACCCTCTCGCGGCGCCGCTGCGCAGGCGGAGAAGGGGCAGGAGAAGACGGCGATCATAGTCGTCTTCCTGCCCCGTGGTGGTGAATAGCGGGTGACAGGCGCGGGGGCGCCTTCTCCCGCATTGCACATTTTCACCACCCCGCCGGGCGGAAATGGCCGAGCACTCGCGGTCTATTCCGGGGCCCCTCCCCCTGCAGGGAGGGGCGTGCAGGCCCCGCTGTAAAGGCGGGCGGTCGGCGGCGGGGGACTGGACGTAAAGGCTCTGCCGGTCTCCCAGTCCCCCTCCGCATAGACAACGCCGGAGTGCCGCTGGGTTGTTTAGTGGGTATACCGGTCCTCTCTGGGCCGGGGAGTCCCACATACCCCCCCCACTCCCCCAAGGGGGGGGATGCGTAACGCATTTTTCCCAGCGCAAAAAAAAAAAAAAAAAAAAAAGGTTAGGTTAGGTTAGGTTAGGTTAGGTTAGGTTAGGTTAGGTTAGGTTAGGTTAGGTTAGGTTAGGTTGGGGTGCGTGGATCGGACTACCTTCACGTTGGGTAAGCCCAACTAATTTCATCTCTCCATATGGGGATTTGGGGTTAGTTGGGGAGGCCTGGTGCACCCCGTCCACAGGTTAGTAACTTCCACAGTCCGGTGGATCTTGCTAGCCTGTGTCCAAATGTCCGATCGAGTGGGGGCCCTCGCCTATACCTCTCCTTGGAGAGGGCTGGTGTAGGGCCCGGGGCGTGGAGCTCGCCGCACCTCGCGGTGCAGGCGGAGCTGGGTGCTCTTTTAGAGCACCCGAGGTGGTCGCCGAGAGGCGAGAGGAGTTCGGTGTACCGGCCGAGTAGCGGCGACACGGGAACCGAACTCCGTGCGCAGAGGGCGCATTGGAGGAGGGCGGTCGCTTTGGCGTGCGACCGCCTTACTTTTGGGGGCTCTGGGCGGCAGGTCGGGGAACCTGTTGCCCTAGAACGAGTCCCCACAGGATGCATGACGTGTCCCGTGTTCTGACACGTCGTCCATTGAGGGTTGAGCTGAAGCTCCCCGAGGCGGGGCCCGTTGCCGGGCCAGCATCACCAGGGCTGCGGATGTATGCATCGCGCTCTCGTGGCCCTGGACCAACGATGCGGAGGTGGAACACCCCAGGTTTTTAGTGGGTATGCCGCCCTTATGGAGTGGGGCGGAGACTCCCACATAACCATCCGCCCTCCCCGGGGTTTGGGTGGTACCTGTAATAGGTTTTCCTGGGCCAAAAAAAAAAAAAAAAAAAAAAAAAAGGTTAGGTTAGGTTAGGTTAGGTTAGGTTAGGTTAGGTTAGGTTAGGTTAGGTTAGGTTGTTGGGTAAGCCCAACTAATTTCATCTCTCCATATGGGGATTTGGGGTTAGTTGGGGAGGCCTGGTGCACCCCGTCCACAGGTTAGTAACTTCCACAGTCCGGTGGATCTTGCTAGCCTGTGTCCAAATGTCCGATCGAGTGGGGGCCCTCGCCTATACCTCTCCTTGGAGAGGGCTGGTGTAGGGCCCGGGGCGTGGAGCTCGCCGCACCTCGCGGTGCAGGCGGAGCTGGGTGCTCTTTTAGAGCACCCGAGGTGGTCGCCGAGAGGCGAGAGGAGTTCGGTGTACCGGCCGAGTAGCGGCGACACGGGAACCGAACTCCGTGCGCAGAGGGCGCATTGGAGGAGGGCGGTCGCTTTGGCGTGCGACCGCCTTACTTTTGGGGGCTCTGGGCGGCAGGTCGGGGAACCTGTTGCCCTAGAACGAGTCCCCACAGGATGCATGACGTGTCCCGTGTTCTGACACGTCGTCCATTGAGGGTTGAGCTGAAGCTCCCCGAGGCGGGGCCCGTTGCCGGGCCAGCATCACCAGGGCTGCGGATGTATGCATCGCGCTCTCGTGGCCCTGGACCAACGATGCGGAGGTGGAACACCCCAGGTTTTTAGTGGGTATGCCGCCCTTATGGAGTGGGGCGGAGACTCCCACATAACCATCCGCCCTCCCCGGGGTTTGGGTGGTACCTGTAATAGGTTTTCCTGGGCCAAAAAAAAAAAAAAAAAAAAAAAAAAAAAAAAAAAAAAAAAAGGTTAGGTTAGGTTAGGTTAGGTTAGGTTAGGTTAGGTTAGGTTAGGTTTTTTTTTTTTTTTTTTTTTTTGTGTTGTGTCACGCCGACCTAACTCCATTGTCTTAGTTATATGGAGCATCTTTTCTACAGTATCCTTTCATGCTGTGTCTCGCTTTTGCTACTGGTGCTTTCATTCTTCATACTTGTTCCTCATTCATTCATCCACTTTCATGCTTTGTTGGGTCAGCCAACTCTAATGCCCTATTCTAGCTGGTGTGTGCTATTCGTTTCACTTTATTTATTGGGGAGTACAGGGTTAATAAATATTACATATCTTAATTTTCTAATATCACATTTTAGGTTTACAATTTTGGTCTTTTATGCTAATATTGGCACTAACTCCAACACATTTAAGTGTGGGTAATACCTTAACGGTTCTACTACATATTTTTAAAATTTTATTTATACAAAATGCAGTAATTTTATTTTTGCTAACAATATTTATCCTTATTTCTATTTCTATTGCCAGCATCTGTATTCTATAACCAGGGCACTCCGCCGCGTCGTGAATAGCGTCTCCCTCGGGCCCTTTATTGTACAAACGGTGTACATCGGTGTCTGTGAGACTATATACGCCGGTGTTTTTTCTGGGGTTTGGCCTTGACATTGCTGACTGCCGCGTGTTTGCTTTGAATGTTAATTTACAAAATTCAATTTGCTCTTCCCCATCCAGTTTTGCGGCTAGTCTTGTACGGCAATGTTTGTTTGATGATCCCTCGGTCCACCATAGTAAATTAAGTGTTTGTGCTAGTTTAATTACTTGTAGAGTGTGTGTGAATTTGTGTGTAATTGCGTGTGTGTATGTTTGTATGACTGTAACGTGTTGAGTTCTTGTATGTGTGGGAGTGTTTTCTACTGGAAATTGTTCTATTTTCTTACGAATATGGTACCAATTTGCTGTGTTTGTGTTGTACAGTGTTGTTGTTGTGTAAGTGCTGTGAGGTTTTGTAAGTAGTGTTTTGTATGTCATACTATGGTGATCCGAGTTTGTGGCTCTTTCATTAGATTTCCAGTGGTCGGTCTGAAGCAGTGCTATGATCAAGAAGGTGACATTGGCGACTATTCTCGTGCAGTGCGCTCTTCGGCTGGAGGTAGTTAGGGAGGCTCTCGGTACCACCTTAGCAGTACGCTATTTTAGCACGAGCTAAGGCGTCCCACCTTCTCCTTACTACACAGTCTCTGCTAAATGCGTTATGCGCTGTGTCACCTATCTTGGCCTTGATGCAGTTGCAGCACGATGGCGTGGTGTCCGCCCGCCAGTCCGCACAGTCTGCTTTCTTGTGCGGGCCGCCACAATGACTGCACTTCTCCAGCGTGTCCTTGCAGAAGCGCCGCGCGTGCCCGTATTCCAGGCAGAGGGAGCATTGCACGAGCGGCGACTGGTCTGCCACTCGGATGCGCTGGAGGTCCACGTGCACGGCCTCCTCGTCCACCATGCGCTGCCACAGTCGAGGGGCGACCCGCAGTACGACGTGCTGCGCGAGCGGGTTCCTGGCCGGCTTTTTATAAGCGATTTCATAATTGCTGTCTTTTTCTGGGAGGTTAATGAAGAGATTTTTGTTCTGTGTCCTCAAGGAGCTTATAACATCTTCGTCACTATTGTACTTCAGTACGTCCTTGAGGATCACTAGCGGATGTTTATTTTTTACTTCTTCCACTTTTAAGTGCTGTCCCTGAGCTGTGATTGTCTCCACCACTTTTTGCCTCTCTTCTTCGGTTTTGCAACCAATTATCACCTTCCTGTCATTTGTCTTCCTGATTCTCTCCACCGACACCATTCCTTCCTTCGCCCTCACCGCTTTCCTTATCCTCTCTAGTACCTGGTCTCCGGTTTCGTCCGATATCTTTCCCGTGACCACCACCGAGTGCAGAGTTGTGTGCGCGGGTGGCCTCCTACTGGCTGCCACGTTCGCGTACGTACCTCTGTTACTTTCATTTTCCTTCTGCTCTGTTATCAATTTTTTAAGCGACTCAATTTTACAATTGTTTTCTTGCAGCAATCTATTATTGTCCTCTATTTTCTGCAGGATTTCGCTTTCATTGGTCCTGCTTTTTTCAATTGTATTTGTTTGCTTGGCAGGTGTCAACTGAATCCCGCCAGTGGGGTGCCCTTTCGCAGCTTCAATCTCCTTTACCAGCGCGTACATTCGCTCGACGGCGGCCTGCACGTCCGCCTTGATGTCCCGCTTCAGATTGCCCGAGCGGCTGAGGCTGGTTTTTACCTTGATCAGGCAATCCCTGGCCTCTTTCACTCGGTCAGTCCGCGCGGGAGTACTCGGTGAGGCGCAGACCGCCCCCGCTGCGGTGCCGGCCGGCGAGGAAGTCGTCTTGCTACTCGGCACTGGGCGGGGTCTCGGCTTCACTGCAGCAGCGGCGGTGTTCACGGGGGAGTTGTTGCTTGCCATCACCGGCGAGCATTCCGGGGCTCTCGGGGTCGGCGGGGGGTCCACGGTGAAAGTGTCCCTCATCGGGGAGGAGCACCTGCTCCACCCGGGCTCCCTCTCCTCTATGCTCCTGCGTGGGCCTCCTTTCTTGGGCGCGTTGGTCGTGGCTGTCTCGTCCAGCGAGCTGGTGCGGCCTCCGGTGCGTTTTGGCTTGGGCGTGTGAAACATCGCGCGACAAAAAGGAACGCGAGAAGTCAGAGGAAGGCGCAGACACGACTACGAAGTGCTTACAATAAATAAATAAAGTATCTACAACTACCACTAACAGGTCGGCGGCTTATATATAACTTATTTTACACACTATAATATTAATAAATTTCAGTCTATTATCTGGTTGTACTTAGTCGCCAAATATACCTCATATATTGGTCGACGCCAGTAGGTAACCTCCTTTCTAATGTTTACAATATATATATGTTTACAAGTTATAATAAAATTCCTAAAGTTAGTTAATTATACCTAATACATTTACAACATAAATTTGTATAAATAGTCAATAAAATTTTCCCCTATGTAAAGGGTAGGGGATAGTCAATTTATAGTTTATAAACCTAAGAATTAATTTAGTAAGTAGTTTAGTTAATAAGTTACAGTACAACTCGTCAAACGTGAGAACCAAGTAAGTTCCCACACACTATCACAGTATCTGTGGCAGGCGCCGGCTTATAAATAATCCCTCTTAGCACTTCTATTCAGCGAACAATGCATGAATAGGATGTAAACAAGCGATAAGCCTAACGAGCCTAGCGGCACGCGCGGCGCTAACTACGCGAGTGTCCGTGGCGCGCCGACAGGCTCGCAATACTTGTCTACAATTTTATATCAGTCTTATGTAAGTATATCTAGGGATATAAACTAACTACTAGTTATGTCAATAATATATGTTCTAAAGTTATTTATATACAATTATCGTATTATCACAGTTTGCCTGCACACAGTCTTATTATATTATTATATGTTACAGTAAGTCCAGTTACTGAGTACCTATAGGTTTATTTACAGTGTAAAATTGATTTATAAGAGTGCCCGTATAAGGCACTGCAGTCTAAGTATTTATCTATGACTATGAACTATGTAAACTATACCCGTATAAGGTATTGGGTCTATTTACCTAAGTATATAATGTTATATCTACAGCTAAGTGTTTATTACAATATAGGTATTGCACGTCTATTTGTCAGTCTATTATATAATATAATATGCAAGTAAAGTTTTGCGAAATTAAGATTGAAAGAATTTTTTACATACCACAATTATATACAAAAATTTTAGTTCGCGGGCGATCCGCAGCAACTTACAATGTTTACAATGCAAGCGAGCGGCCGGGCGCGTGACGTCAGCGCTCGTGAGTATTATACGAAGCTAAATATAGAACGCGGCGACTGGTTCCGCTATGTCGAGCGCTCCGGCCGGTCACTATGTCGACTTGATAGTCTCACCCTTATTACGCTAAACTTCCCGGTCCTATATTTCGGTAACTACTGATCAGATTTTCACGGGAGTTTTAGCGTAATGTTTGTCGTCGTTCACTCTATCCTTTGGCGTCAGAAAAAGGAGGGAGGTATTTTTAGTGGGGATGAGAATTTGGTGGTGGGATGAGTTGAGTTAGGGTTAAAAATGGGGTCTGCTACTGTTTGTCGTGTATGTAAGTAAGATTAAAAAATTTTTGGAGTGGGGGGGATGGGGGGTGAAATTTATTTTGGGGTGGGGGTGGGTCCAAGGGGTTTTCCTAGTGTTTGTTAACGTCTGTATGTGAAAAGAAAAAATTTTTGTTGGTGGGGGTAGAGAAAAATAAATTTTGGGGGTGATGAGGGGGGTTTGGAGGGTGGATGTTTGCAAGTTATTATTCCTCACCCTCAGGAGAACAATTTACATTCTGTCAAAATTTCTGTAGCACTTACAGGTGCATAGTTATGGCCAAAAGAAGGAAAACGGCGCTTAACTTCACGCGCGATCTTGTCTCCACCGGTGGCTTTGCGCCTGACCACTGACCACTTTTTGTTCGATTTATCGATATTTGAGATGTTGATATCTCTGGAACGAGTGGTCCGATCGCGATGGGGATTTCGCTGTTGTGATTTTCGCGACGAGATCCTTCTTCTGGCACCAATGGAGAGAGCGAGACGCAAAAGGGAGAGATTCTCGTTTTCGGTTTACAATTACGTAAAACGTAAATACAATTTTAGACAGATTTGATAGAAATGGCTGTGGCTTGGGAACTACTTGGCCGAAAAATATGATTGAGGTCTCAAATGAGAGCTCTTGAAGTGAGGCTTTTAACACTATTTTTTAAATGCTACCTTACAGATCTACTTTTTGATACACAATTTTTTGAAAATTACCTTATTTTTAAAATGTCTATAACTTCTTTAGTTGTTGTCCAAAAAGGTCCAGAGAGGTGTCGTTGTCTTCAGCTGCAAAGGATCTTGCTGGCAATGTCCAAGGGAAGCTTCCAGAACAGCTGCAAGCCTCTGCTGGAAAAGTAGGTCAAATGATTTTTCTTGTGTAGTTCGCAAGGGCGCGAAGGGAAAAATCTGGATTTTTGTCAGAAGGTAGTCCAGGTGGTCGGCTTCAATGTACGCAACAAAAACTGGTGGGGTACAGATCTCCTTTTCGCAGCGCACGCGCTTAAAGGCAATTTTTTGTCGAAAAGTTCGCTCCACGTGGATGTTTTATGCAAACATGTGTTCCTTTTGCAAGAAAAGTGCTCCCAGTGGTCCAGCCGCAATTTGTTCTGGGATTTGGCACTATAACACTTGTTAAGGAACACTTTATGCACAATTTCACGTTCGCGGCACTAAAATCGGTGCACTTTGACCACGGGTTTGGATTTTTCGATCGTGGAGCGTTAGAATTTCTTGGCGCTTGCGAGTTTGGATCGAGCGCGACTCGGTTAGGTTTTTTTTTTTTTTTTGTGTGTTGTGTCACGCCGACCTAACTCCATTGTCTGAGTTTTATGGAGTATCTTTTCTACGTTTTCCTTTCATTCTGTGTCTCGCTTTTGCTACTGGTGCTTTCATTCTTCATACTTGATCATCATTCATTCATCTACTTTCATGCTCAGTTGGGTCAGCCAACTCTACTGCCCTATTCTATCTGGTGTGTGGTACTCGTTATACTTTATTTATTCTTATTCTAGGGACAGGTGTAAATAATTTTTTCATTCTTATATCTTAGTTTACATATTTTAGGTCTACAATTTTTAAAATTATTATTTACATTTTTCTTACATTTATATTCTATTTTACTGATGATGGTACTAACACCAGCACATTTCAGTGTGGGTAATACCTTTGCTATATAACCAGGGCACTCCGCCGCGTCGTGAATAGCGTCTCCCTCGGGCCCTTTATTGTACAAACGGTGTACATCGGTGTCTGTGGGACCATATACGCCGGTGTTTTTTCTGGGGTTTGGCCTTGACATTGCTGACTGCCGCGTGTTTGCTTTGAATGTAAATTTACAAAATTCAATTTGCTCTTCCCCATCCAGTTTTGCGGCTAGTCCTGTACGGCAATGTTTGTTTGATGATCCCTCGGTCCACCACAGTATATTAAGTGTTTGTGCTAGTTTAATTACTTGTAGAGTGTGTGTGAATTTGTGTGTAATTGCGTATGTGTGTGTGTGTATGACTGATATGTGTTGAGTACTTGTATGTGTGGAAGTGTTTTCTATCAGAAATTGTTCTATTTTCTTACGAAAATGGTACCAATTTACTGTGTTTGTGTTGTACAGTGTTGTTGTTGTGTAAGTGCTGTGAGGTTTTGTAAGTAGTGTTTTGTATGTCATACTGTGGTGATCCGAGTTTGTGGCTCTTTCATTAAATTCCCAGTGGTCGGTCTGGAGCAGTGCTCTGATCAAGAAGGTGATATTGGTGACTTTTCTTGTGCAGTTCGCTCTTCGGCTAGAGGTAGCTAGGGAGGCCCTCGGTACCACCTTAGCAGTACGCTATTCTAGCGCGTGCTAAGGCGTCCCACCTTCTCCTTACTACGCAGTCTCTGCTAAATGCGTTATGCGCTGTGTCACCCATCTTGGCCTTGACGCAGTTGCAGCACGACGGCGTGGTGTCCGCCCGCCAGTCCGCACAGTCTGCTTTCTTGTGCGGGCCGCCACAATGACTGCACTTCTCCAGCGTGTCCTTGCAGAAGCGCCGCCCGTGCCCGTATTCCAGGCAGAGGGAGCACTGCACGAGCGGCGACTGGTCTGCCACTCGGATGCGCTGGAGGTCCACGTGCACGGCCTCCTCGTCCACCATGCGCTGCCACAGTCGAGGGGCGACCCGCAGTACGACGTGCTGCGCGAGCGGGTTTCTGGCCGGCTTTTTGTATGCTATTTCATAGCTGCTGTCCTGTTCCGAGAGATTAATGAAGAGGTTCTTGTTTTGTGTCCTCAAGGAACTTATAACATCTTCGTCACTATTGTACTTGAGTACGTCCTTGAGGATCACTAGTGGGTGTTTGTTTTTTATTTCTTCCACTTTTAAATGCTGTCCCTGTGCTGTGATTGTCTCTTTCACTTTTTGTCTCTCTTCCTCGGTTTTGCAACCAATTATCACCTTCCTGTCACCTGTCTTCCTAATTCTCTCCACCGACACCATTCCTTCCTTCGCCCTCACCGCTTTTCTGATCCTCTCCAGTACCTGGTCTCCGGTTTCGTCTGATATTTCTCCCGTGACCACCACCGAGTGCAGAGTTGTGTGCGCGGGTGGCCTCCTACTGGCTGCCACGTTCGCGTACGTACCTTTGTTTCTCTCCTTTTCTTTCTGCTCTGTTACCAGTTTTGTCAACGACTCAATTTTACTATGGTTTTCTTGCAAAAGTTTGTTATTTTCCTCTATTTTTTGCAGGATTTCGCATTCATTTATCTTGCTTTTTTCGTTTGTGTTTATTTGTTTGGCAGGTGTCACCTGAATCCCGCCAGTGGGGTGCCCTTTCTCAGCTTCGATCTCCTTTACCAGCGCGTACATTCGCTCGACGGCGGCCTGCACGTCCGCCTTGATGTCCCGCTTCAGATTGCCCGAGCGGCTGAGGCTAGTTTTTACCTTGATCAGGCAATCCCTGGCCTCTTTCACTCGGTCAGTCCGTGCGGGAGTACTCGGCGAGGCGCAGACCACCCCCGCTGCGATGCCGGCCGGCGAGGAGGTCGTCTTGCTTCTCGGCACTGGGCGGGGTCTCGGCTTCACTGCAGCAGCGGCGGTGTTCACGGGGGAGTTTTCACTTGCCATCACCGGCGAGCATTCCGGGGCTCTCGGGGTCGGCGGGGGGTCCACGGTGAAAGTGTCCCTCATCGGGGAGGAGCACCCGCTCCACCCGGGCTCCCTCTCCTCTATGCTCCTGCGTGGGCCTTTCTTGGGCGCGTTTGTCGTGGCTGTCTCGTCCGGCGAGCTGGTGCGGCCTCCGGTGCGTCTTGGCTTGGGCGTGTGGAACATCGCGCGACAATGGGAACGCGAAAGTCAGAGAAAGGCGCAAACACGACCCCGAAGTGCCCCGGGTTATAATTAACAAAGTGTGACTAGGTCGGCGGCTTATATATACTTAACTTATTTTACACACTACAATTAATAAATTTCAGTCAATATCTGGTTGTACTTAGTCGCCAATATACTTCATATATTGGTCGACGCCAGTAGGTAACCTCCTTTCTAATGTTTACAATTTACAATAAAATTTCCTAAATTTAGTTAATTATACCTAATACATTTACAACATAAATTTGTATAAATAGTCAATAAAATTTTATCCCCTATGTAAAGGGTAGGGGATAGTCAATTTACAGTTTTAATCCTACGAATTAATTTAACAAAAAACAGTTCTGTCAATAAGTTAATACAACACGTCAAACGTGAGAACCAAATAAGTTCCCACACACTATCACAGTTCTGTGGCAGGCGCCGGCTTATAATTAATCCCACTTAGCATTCCTAATCAGCGAACAATGTCTGAATAGAATGTAAACAAGCGATAAGCCTAACGAGCCTAGCGGCACGCGCTGCGCTAACTACGCGAGTGTCTATGGCGCGCCGATAGGCTCGCCCGACCCACCTGTTTCACAATAAAATTATATATATATCAGTCTTATTCTTTACTAACTAAGTGTATATCTAGGTGTACCAACTAACTACTTGCTATGTCAATGATATATTATAAGTATTCTATAGTTATACAAGTATCTTATTATCACAGTTTGCTTGCTCACGGTCTTATTATTATGTTATATATTGCACACCAATGTACTGTAAATTGAATTACTATATCTAATTTTTTACAATATAAAATGTATTTAAAGAGTGCCCGTATAAGGCACTGCAGTCTAATTATTTATCTATAACTAATAAACTATGTAAACAATACCCGTATAAGGTGTTGAGTCTATTTACCTATATAATGTTATATCTACAGCTAATAATATTTATTACAATATATTGCACGTCTTTTGTCAGTCAATTAAACAGTTTTAATAGCGCAATAAAGTTTCGCGGGATTAAGATTAAAAAGTTTTAGTCACACAATTACATATAAAAATTTTAGTTCTCGGATGGTCCGCAACACCTTACAATGTTTACAATGCAAGCGAGCGGCCGGGCGCGTGACGTCAAGGCTCATGAATGTTATACGAAGCTAAATATAGAACGCGGCGACTGGTTCCGCTATGTCGAGCGCTCCGGCCGGTCACTATGTCGATACGTGATAATTTCAGCCTTATTACGCTAAACTTCCCGGTCCTATATTTCGGTAACTACTTATCAGATTTTCACGGGAGTTTTAGCGCAATGTTTGTCGTCGTTTACTCTATCCCTTGGCGTCAGAAAAGGGATGGGGGTATTTTTAGTGGGGATGAGAATTTGGTGGTGGGATGAATTGAGTTAGGGTTAAAAATGGGGTCTACTACTGTTTGTCGTGTATGTAAGTAAGATTAAAAAAATTTTGGAGTGGGGGGGATGGGGGGTGAAATTTATTTTGGGGTGGGGGTGGGTCCAAGTGGTTTTCCTAGTGTTTGTTAACGTCTGTATGTGAAAAGAAAAGTTTTTTGTTGGTGGGGGTAGAGAAAACTAAGTTTTGGGGGTGATAGGGGGGGTTTGGGGGGTGGATAATTGCAAATTATTATTCCTCACCCTCCGGAGAACAAATTACTTTCTGTCAAAATTTTTGTAGCACTTACAGGTGCCTAGTTATGGCCAAAAGAAGGAAAACAGCGCTTAACTTCACGCGCGATCTTGTCTCCACCGGTGGCTTTGCGCCTGACCACTGACCACTTTTTGTTCGATTTATCGATATTTGAGAAGTTGATATCTCTGGAACGAGTGGTCCGATCGCGATGGGGATTTCGCTGTTGTGATTTTCGCGACGAGATCCTTCTTCTGGCACCAATGGAGAGAGCGAGACGCAAAAGGGAGAGATTCTCGTTTTCGGTTTACAATTACGTAAAACGTAAATACAATTTTAGACAGATTTGATAGAATGGTTGTGGCTTGGGAACTACTTGGCCGAAAAATATGATTGAGGTCTCAAATGAGAGCTCTTGAAGTGAGGCTTTTAACACTATTTTTTAAATGCTACCTTACAGATCTACTTTTTGATACACAATTTTTTGAAAATTACCTTATTTTTAAAATGTCTATAACTTCTTTAGTTGTTGTCCAAAAAGGTCCAGAGAGGTGTCGTTGTCTTCAGCTGCAAAGGATCTTGCTGGCAATGTCCAAGGGAAGCTTCCAGAACAGCTGCAAGCCTCTGCTGGAAAAGTAGGTCAAATGATTTTTCTTGTGTAGTTCGCAAGGGCGCGAAGGGAAAAATCTGGATTTTTGTCAGAAGGTAGTCCAGGTGGTCGGCTTCAATGTACGCAACAAAAACTGGTGGGGTACAGATCTCCTTTTCGCAGCGCACGCGCTTAAAGGCAATTTTTTGTCGAAAAGTTCGCTCCACGTGGATGTTTTATGCAAACATGTGTTCCTTTTGCAAGAAAAGTGCTCCCAGTGGTCCAGCCGCAATTTGTTCTGGGATTTGGCACTATAACACTTGTTAAGGAACACTTTATGCACAATTTCACGTTCGCGGCACTAAAATCGGTGCACTTTGACCACGGGTTTGGATTTTTCGATCGTGGAGCGTTAGAATTTCTTGGCGCTTGCGAGTTTGGATCGAGCGCGACTCGACTCGGTTAGGTTAGGTTAGGTTAGGTTAGGTTAGGTTAGGTTAGGTTAGGTTAGGTTAGGTTAGGTTAGGTTAGGTTAGGTTAGGTTAGGTTAGGTTAGGTTAGGTTAGGTTAGGTTAGGTTAGGTTAGGTTAGGTTAGGTTAGGTTAGGTTAGGTTAGGTTAGGTTAGGTTAGGTTAGGTTAGGTTAGGTTAGGTTAGGTTAGGTTAGGTTAGGTTAGGTTAGGTTAGGTTAGGTTAGGTTAGGTTAGGTTAGGTTAGGTTAGGTTAGGTTAGGTTAGGTTAGGTTAGGTTAGGTTAGGTTAGGTTAGGTTAGGTTAGGTTAGGTTAGGTTAGGTTAGGTTAGGTTAGGTTAGGTTAGGTTAGGTTAGGTTAGGTTAGGTTAGGTTAGGTTAGGTTAGGTTAGGTTAGGTTAGGTTAGGTTAGGTTAGGTTAGGTTAGGTTAGGTTAGGTTAGGTTAGGTTAGGTTAGGTTAGGTTAGGTTAGGTTAGGTTAGGTTAGGTTAGGTTAGGTTAGGTTAGGTTAGGTTAGGTTAGGTTAGGTTAGGTTAGGTTAGGTTAGGTTAGGTTAGGTTAGGTTAGGTTAGGTTAGGTTAGGTTAGGTTAGGTTAGGTTAGGTTAGGTTAGGTTAGGTTAGGTTAGGTTAGGTTAGGTTAGGTTAGGTTAGGTTAGGTTAGGTTAGGTTAGGTTAGGTTAGGTTAGGTTAGGTTAGGTTAGGTTAGGTTAGGTTAGGTTAGGTTAGGTTAGGTTAGGTTAGGTTAGGTTAGGTTAGGTTAGGTTAGGTTAGGTTAGGTTAGGTTAGGTTAGGTTAGGTTAGGTTAGGTTAGGTTAGGTTAGGTTAGGTTAGGTTAGGTTAGGTTAGGTTAGGTTAGGTTAGGTTAGGTTAGGTTAGGTTAGGTTAGGTTAGGTTAGGTTAGGTTAGGTTAGGTTAGGTTAGGTTAGGTTAGGTTAGGTTAGGTTAGGTTAGGTTAGGTTAGGTTAGGTTAGGTTAGGTTAGGTTAGGTTAGGTTAGGTTAGGTTAGGTTAGGTTAGGTTAGGTTAGGTTAGGTTAGGTTAGGTTAGGTTAGGTTAGGTTAGGTTAGGTTAGGTTAGGTTAGGTTAGGTTAGGTTAGGTTAGGTTAGGTTAGGTTAGGTTAGGTTAGGTTAGGTTAGGTTAGGTTAGGTTAGGTTAGGTTAGGTTAGGTTAGGTTAGGTTAGGTTAGGTTAGGTTAGGTTAGGTTAGGTTAAGTTAGGTTAGGTTAGGTTAGTTAGGTTAGGTTAGGTTAGGTTAGGTTAGGTTAGGTTAGGTTAGGTTAGGTTAGGTTAGGTTAGGTTAGGTTAGGTTAGGTTAGGTTAGGTTAGGTTAGGTTAGGTTAGGTTAGGTTAGGTTAGGTTAGGTTAGGTTAGGTTGCGGCTTGGTAGCGGTGGTCGGACCGGACCTCTCGCTCCCCAGCGTGGTCAACTCCATGCTGGGAAGCGAGGGGGCATGGGCAGCGGTCGCCTCCTTCTGTGAGGACGTGATGTCCCAAAAGGAGGCGGCGGAGCGCGCGCGAGAGGAAGACCCTCTCGCGGCGCCGCTGCGCAGGCGGAGAAGGGGCAGGAGAAGACGGCGATCATAGTCGTCTTCCTGCCCCGTGGTGGTGAATAGCGGGTGACAGGCGCGGGGGCGCCTTCTCCCGCATTGCACATTTTCACCACCCCGCCGGGCGGAAATGGCCGAGCACTCGCGGTCTATTCCGGGGCCCCTCCCCCTGCAGGGAGGGGCGTGCAGGCCCCGCTGTAAAGGCGGGCGGTCGGCGGCGGGGGACTGGACGTAAAGGCTCTGCCGGTCTCCCAGTCCCCCTCCGCATAGACAACGCCGGAGTGCCGCTGGGTTGTTTAGTGGGTATACCGGTCCTCTCTGGGCCGGGGAGTCCCACATACCCCCCCCACTCCCCCAAGGGGGGGGATGC